>JASANG010003696.1:290000-462592 GCA_030248215.1 Enoplolaimus lenunculus | reverse complement strand
AGTTGTACTGCAACTTAAATTTACACAAATGTACGGAATTTGAAACGTCAAAAGGCGCTGGTTCGAAAGCTACGAGACCTATCGCCAATTGGTGATACATGTTACACACAGAATGCGACCGGTATTATAATTTACCGTATCCGGAACGTCAAAAATTGCCGGAACCGGAATTCCGGTTGCAGCCTGGTTACACACATTTGAGAAGACGGACAAAGGATACACCAATGACCAGAATAATAATGATAATCTTTGCTCATACTTACCATCGTCACTTGTATTTGACACAATACTTGTCCGAGCGTTAACGTCTTGGCCAGCATGTTCACCAGGGCCACTGTTTGACTTGTAATATCGCAGTGTATCCGCCGGATGCAGCAAATGACCACCAATGTCTGAAATAAAATAAAATAATAATGAAAAAATTATTTCAAAAAATAAGTTGGGATTAATTAAGCCTCATTCCTTTGCTACTAAGATGGTCGAGCTTGATTTGATAATGTTCGGAGGGGTTGGGTAAGCTTGGGTAAGATAATGTTGAGGGGTGTAAACTTGAGTAAGATAATGTTGAGGGGTGTAAACTTTTGTGAGATAATGTTGAGGGGTGTAAACTTTTGTGAGATAATGTTGAGGGGTGTAAACTTTTGTGAGATAATGTTGAGGGGTGTAAACTTTTGTGAGATAATGTTGAGGGGTGTAAACTTGAGTAAGATAATGTTGAGGGGTGTAAACTTGGGCAAGATAATGTTGAGGGGTGTAAACTTGGGCAAGATAATGTTGAGGGGTGTAAACTTTTGTGAGATAATGTTGAGGGGTGTAAACTTGGGCAAGATAATGTTGAGGGGTGTAAACTTTTGTGAGATAATGTTGAGGGGTGTAAACTTTTGTGAGATAATGTTGAGGGGTGTAAACTTGGGCAAGATAATGTTGAGGGGTGTAAACTTTTGTGAGATAATGTTGAGGGGTGTAAACTTGGGCAAGATAATGTTGAGGGGTGTAAACTTGGGCAAGATAATGTTGAGGGGTGTAAACTTGGGCAAGATAATGTTGAGGGGTGTAAACTTTTGTGAGATAATGTTGAGGGGTGTAAACTTGGGCAAGATAATGTTGAGGGGTGTAAACTTGGGCAAGATAATGTTGAGGGATGTAAACTTTTGTGAGATAATGTTGAGGGGTGTAAACTTGGGTAAGATAATGTTGAGGGGTGTAAACTTGGGCAAGATAATGTTGAGGGGTGTAAACTTGGGCAAGATAATGTTGAGGGGTGTAAACTTTTGTGAGATAATGTTGAGGGGTGTAAACTTGAGTAAGATAATGTTGAGGGGTGTAAACTTGAGTAAGATAATGTTGAGGGGTATAAACTTGGGCAAGATAATGTTGAGGGGTGTAAACTTGGGCAAGATAATGTTGAGGGGTGTAAACTTTTGTGAGATAATGTTGAGGGGTGTAAACTTGAGTAAGATAATGTTGAGGGGTGTAAACTTGAGTAAGATAATGTTGAGGGGTATAAACTTTTGTGAGATAATGTTGAGGGGTGTAAACTTGGGTAAGATAATGTTGAGGGGTGTAAACTTTTGTGAGATAATGTTGAGGGGTGTAAACTTGGGTAAGATAATGTTGAGGGGTGTAAACTTGGGCAAGATAATGTTGAGGGGTGTAAACTTGGGCAAGATAATGTTGAGGGGTGTAAACTTTTGTGAGATAATGTTGAGGGGTGTAAACTTGGGCAAGATAATGTTGAGGGGTGTAAACTTGGGCAAGATAATGTTGAGGGATGTAAACTTTTGTGAGATAATGTTGAGGGGTGTAAACTTGGGTAAGATAATGTTGAGGGGTGTAAACTTGGGCAAGATAATGTTGAGGGGTGTAAACTTGGGTAAGATAATGTTGAGGGGTGTAAACTTGGGCAAGATAATGTTGAGGGGTGTAAACTTTTGTGAGATAATGTTGAGGGGTGTAAACTTGAGTAAGATAATGTTGAGGGGTATAAACTTGGGTAAGATAATGTTGAGTGGTGTAAACTTGGGCAAGATAATGTTGAGGGGTGTAAACTTTTGTGAGATAATGTTGAGGGGTATAAATTTGGGTAAGATAACGTTGAGGGGTGTAAACTTGGGTAAGATAATGTTGAGGGATGTACGCTTGGTTAAGATAACATTAAGTCGGTAAGCACGGCAAACTTAAAGTCATACCATATGAACTAACTTTATGTATCTCTTGGTCGGGGAAAATAATTTTTGTTTGTCTAAAACTCGTTATAAATCATATCGGTCAAGGCAAAAATTTCGCAATAAATTCACTTGCAAAAAACCTATCCAAAAAAGAGCAGTTTTGCAATAATAAAACAACTGCAAATTGCAAATAAGTGTTTCACACGCAAACACGCTCACAACAGCCATACTGCATCACATTTACAGCTTCGCTCTTGATAACCTGTAAGAGTCAACCGATTCGCTTTAAGGGAACATTGTAAAAACATTATATGACAGCGAAATTATACACTGTAATTTCCAGTGAGTTGATTTTAATTCACAAGGAACTCCACTCAGAAGTGTGAGCTGTGAACTATGTGTTTCAGAAGTCAGAATTCTAAATTGTTATGAACTCATTCTGAGTTAATTAATCAAGTAACTCGGAATAAATCAACTTAGAGTGAGTTATTGCTTACTGTTATTAACTCAGAAATAACTGTAAATAACTAATTCTCCTCTTTGATTTGATTAATAAGCTTAGTGGAATTTACAATGTAAAAAAGAAGCTATAGCCTTTGCTTCACAACAGGCGATCAATAAATTAGATTTAACAATTGCGAGGGGGGGCTAGTATCAACCATTAGAAAGCACTGGTTTTGTTTAACGTGGTTTTCCGTTAAGCATCGCGGCTAACAAGTTTACACCCCTCAACATTATCTCACAAAAGTTTACACCCCTCAACATTATCTTACCCAAGTTTACACCCCTCAACATTATCTTGCCCAAGTTTACACCCCTCAACATTATCTTACCCAAGCTTACCCAACCCCTCCGAACATTATCAAATCAAGCTCGACCATCTTAGTAGCAAAGGAATGAGGCTTAATTGATCCCAACTTATTTTTTGAAATAATTTTTTCATTATTATTTTATTTTATTTCAGACATTGGTGGTCATTTGCTGCATCCGGCGGATACACTGCGATATTACAAGTCAAACAGTGGCCCTGGTGAACATGCTGGCCAAGACGTTAACGCTCGGACAAGTATTGTGTCAAATACAAGTGACGATGGTAAGTATGAGCAAAGATTATCATTATTATTCTGGTCATTGGTGTATCCTTTGTCCGTCTTCTCAAATGTGTGTAACCAGGCTGCAACCGGAATTCCGGTTCCGGCAATTTTTGACGTTCCGGATACGGTAAATTATAATACCGGTCGCATTCTGTGTGTAACATGTATCACCAATTGGCGATAGGTCTCGTAGCTTTCGAACCAGCGCCTTTTGACGTTTCAAATTCCGTACATTTGTGTAAATTTAAGTTGCAGTACAACTGTGCAAATTTTAATATCCATAACTGCAGAAGTTCCGTAGTTTGAAAATCTATCGCTAACTGATGATAGGTGCTATACGCAATGTCAAAATTTGGGTTTTTGTCGATAAGGAACAAAACGCAAATTAGCTATTAAGTTAATAATAAACATTAAAGTATACATAATGCTTGTTAGTAACTAATATAAAAATAATTATATCTCAAGTTGTTACTGCGGCTGAGTTCTATCAGATCAGGCCGTTTTCGTTAGTTTCGACGGTCCTTATTCGGTGTGCTTGTGCCAACTTTGCAATTTTGTGTACAATTTCAAATTGCATTAGCTATGTAATTTTTGCTTGCAACAAAAATTAAATCATAATTCTGTAGCTATGTATTTTTTATTCAAATCGGGTTCATAAGTAAAAGATCTTAATATAATACCGAACCTAACATATGTTTGGTAATTGGTACAGATCATAATATATATATCTACAGTGAAACAGACATGGCGACCAGAATGAGAAACTACTGTGTGACCCGAATAAGAGAGGGGGGTAATAAGAGGGGGTCAGCTGTTTGAGTAACAATCAATAGGAATCCGTATTCCTAATACGAGTTCGTAAGCGGATATAGTCCCTAAACCGTAATTTGAGTCCATAAATGTCAATTATATCTAATTGTAGCGTATAAAGGACTCCAGACTCAAATAATTTAAGTTCGAAATTTTGAAGCGTTCCTACTTAAATTTTGAAAGTACATTCCTAAGTATAACCTTGCATTATCGTTCAAGCTATTGATACAAGAGAAGTATTCGTTTAATTCAGCGGATCCAGGACCAAATATGTATAAGTAACGAAGGATGGCGGAGCGTGGGTTAAAAATAAGAGTCCGTAACCGAATAACAGGGGGGTACCCTCTAGAGTGGCCAAATAAATATCAGCTCCCCCATCATTCGGATCACTACAGTGAACACAATAATTAAACAGTGGCATAAAAGTAAAAATTAGCAAAGAAGCAGGCAAATATTAACTATTGTTTGATTAACATTTTTTATTACAAGGAGGGAACATCCCATCACCTTTCTTTCGGGATCTGCCCCTACTTATTCCGTGTCTTCTTTTCGTCATCATCCGTTCTTGTTTCGATTATCGTTGTGACCCAGTTTTAAGTAAATTCAGCAATTATTTGATGATATTTTTAATCAATCGTACGTACTCGGGACAAACTTTCGTGCTTGTTTTTTATTTCTTAAAAGTCCGTCTTTTAATTTTTGAAATTCAACTTTTTTAGTTTATTTTAAGTAACTTTTTTTCTCAATTGTAATCATAATTGCTGCCCTGTGGGGCTGTTTTTTAAAGAAAAAACTTTTTTGACGTATTTTTTCGAATTTCGTGGAAAAGCGTAAACCTTAAGAGAAAGTTAAATTATATCAATTTCATATTTTGTGGAATGTGTGCACTCTCAGTTCGCAGTTTATTTGTATATTTATACATGATGTGAAGGTCAGTTGGCTTGGGAACAGGTTGTCGATGCAAAGTTTTAGATAAGGCTAACCTTTAAAAATAGCTTGTGTTCACTGGCGGATCAAAGAGAAGCCACCGATGGATCAAAGATAGACCGTACGCTACGTAGGTCATGGCCTAACAAGAAACAAAACCAAAATTATTATTATTGTTATTATTATTTATTATTATTAATTATTATCATTATTACTATTATTATTATTTATTATTATTATTATTATTATTATTTATTATCATTATTATTATTATGATTATTATTATTATTATTATTATTATCACATCTCCTTGTATTTGTACGAAATCGGCGACTAATTATAATCCAACATATATAGCAATTTCTGACGTAGGTTGCCTTCTGAATTATGCATCATACATGCATGATGCAAGGTTAAAAATCGTACGCTCACCTTTGATTCTAATAGCATAGTTTTTCAATTGAACATACGTTGAACTGTCCAGAATGAAAAATGGCAATTCGAATATATAAAAATAGATATTTAACGGTACAAAAGCCCAGTTTAAGCACAAAGAAACAGCTGTCAAAGGCGGTCAGAAAAATAACAAGAGAATTTTAACAGTTCGCAATGATTTCAATTTTCGAAAGTTTAAATTTATAGTTGCGTACCAAAGGAAAATTGAATTAACCAATGGCAGCACTGAAATCAGTGCTAAATACCAGATTTTAAAGACGAATGTTTCATCTGCTAGCGGTAACCCCCCAATCAAACAGCAATCTGTACTTCGGGCAGAAATGAATTCTAATTGGTCAGATATGCGTAGGGGTCACCTCAACGGTGCGCCCCAGAGATTCAAATAAGTTTTTGAACACATATTGTCTTAAATAGTATACAAAAATAAATACGAATAAGCGAAAGTATCATATTTTGAAATTGTATAGTTTAGCAAGTACGTACCTCAAAAAGATTTGTAGACTTATAAGCTTCAGAAATCTGCTCTTCCTGATATATATATATATATATATATATATATATATATATATATATTATATATACATTATATATATATTTATTTATTTATATATATTTATATATACATGTATATATGTACATATATGTTTGTGAATTGAAAATTTTGAGCATTTTCATTTGAAGTGTTGCTAAAATGCTACGATGATGTGTAATGCGCCGGTGCTTTTGCAATTTCTTAGTCGAATTTTGTTTGTCGCACAATTTTTGCTTAATCTACTCAGTGGTAAAATTAGAAGCAGACGAAAGCTGAACAAATTTTTTAAAATATTTAAGTATTTTTGTGTTGAAATTGTTTTTAGAAACGTTTTTGAGGATTTTACACAATCCCGCAACCATCAGACATTCCTAAAATAGTTTTTCAAAAATTTAATATTAATTGGTAATTATGAAGTTTTCAGAATGGTTCGTTGGTGTGAAATTTGTGAACACCATTTTTGTTAAAATTACTAATAATTTTAGTTGGTTACTTAGCTATGCGAAAACTTTAAATCTCGTAAATTCTACGTCTAACGGGTTCTTTTTCTTATGCCGACTCGTAGTAAGAATGAGTTTATTTTTAAGCCTAATCCAAGCAAAAAATTAGTCTAAAACTTAAGCTTACTCTTTTCTAGTCCTTTTGATTCGATGCCAACTTTACTGACCGCTGCTGCGTAACATTCATGCAGTATTTGATTGTTTCCAATTTGCTAAAAAATTAGTCATAAATATATCGGCGATTGGAACGAAAATATTTTTATAATGATTATTTAAATTATCATTATGGAGCCGGTTTAGGTCTAAAATTCAAGCTTGTCAGGAACCTGTAACTTGATGTCTCCAACGAAAAACAAGTGCTGCTCACTGAACGCCAGCAACATTTTTGTCGCTTCATCTCGTAGTAAATGTGCTTTTTATGGCACAAAAGACGTAGTGGATTAGAATTAATAGTCAAATTTGTCATTTGTAACTTTAACTTTTAGTGAATTTGTTGTTAATTTTTGCATGTGGTAGTAGACTATACTCCATTATAATCCTTAGTGGGCGGTATAAAAACACCTATTTGTCCCAAATAGCAACTGGGTCATCATCGAACGGTAATTGTTATACAAGGACAGTTCGAAATAATATTTGAACACAAACTAAATCTGATTGGACGATGGATGCTATACCAAATATAAAGGTACCGGTTGATATTTGGACTAATGTGGACCGGACCGCAATATAACCGAGAGGTCCGCGGTTCGGTCGTCGATCGGAAACTCTGAGCCAGTCCGATCCGGTCCATATCACTTATATTCTGCGTATACTTTTGCGACCACTAAGGTTTCCGTCAAACCGGGACATGATTTGATTATTTAGGTCGCAGGTGTGCATTAAACTGCATATTTATTACTGTCGGTTTCTGGCACTTGTTTCTTCATTAACTAACCACAATAACAGGAATTCTGGTTCCGGCATTATTTCACCTTTCGGTTTTGTGTCCGGTAATTTTTTCAAATTCAAGTTCCGGTTCCTGTAAATTGTAATTCCGGTTGCACTCTGATATATAATACTTAATATTAATACTTAATATATAAGCAAAACACACAAAGTTTCCGTCACCGGAAAATTCTAGAATTCGCCACTGCTGTAGTACAAGTGGGACATCCCTGGATTTTGACATCACCAGATTCTTAACTCAAATTGTTTTAAATACTTAAAATTCATTTTTACTACGTCCCATTTTAATTTTTCAAAAAACGAAACTCACAAATTTTCTTGCCAATTCTCATATTTTGAAATCCTGGTTTACTAGAAGTTATTATAATAAGAAAACGTACTGTACAAAGCTTTATCAATTTATTTTATTCGAAATGGTTGCTTTAACAGGATCTACCAGCGGAAAAATCGACGCATTCTGTTTTGCACCCATGCTGATTTTTGAAAACCGCTCGTTGTCGAGATATAATCTGAACCCTACAGGGGCCACAAACCGCAGTCAGGTTACCTGCAATTTTTGGCCCCATATTGCACTCTGGCAAAATATAAATGTTTAACCAAAAATTGTTTTTTGCAATATACCGATTATGGGGCCCAAGCGTGCGCCCCCTGCAATGCGTGTATGAAGTGCGGTAGCTAGGATTATATTTCCGCAGGGGGTAACTTCATGTAACAGTTTTTCGATCTATAGGATCTATATTTAAAACATTATTGTCAATCCTGGGATAGTAATTTTTTGTTGCCTGTCCGCAAACTTTGGAAACGGATGTATCGCCTATATCCGTGGGTTGTAAAGACCCCCCGGGGCGGTGCATATTGGCGGTTTCACAGCAAAAAGGGGGTCGATAGGTTGAACATTAAACATTTTACACACAAAACAGTTTGTTTTTCCGGGGCGCTGCTGTAAAGCTTCTATCTATATGGTTACCAATGATATAGCTAGTAAAGTGCGGCGCAGTTTGTACGCAATTTTCCCGCGTAAATTTTTTTGTGGGCTGGTGTGCCCGACCCCTGAATGACGTCAATTGTTTTTGGCGATCCTTTTTGAGTTCGTTTCACATCACAGGTCGATCTGAAATAATCAGCGTTGTTAAGCAGATGTTCTTACCTTGAATGTATGGCAATTCGTCGACCGACAACTTGTCGCCCAACAGTGTCGTAAAGCCTATGAATAAATATAGGCTAATCGTATGCGTAATCCTACGCCTAAGCCCAAGCCTAAAGATAATGATGGGCGACGAATCGTCGAGTCAATGAAGTTTCGGATTACTGGTTCTCGGTTGACGAGTTGTCGGGCAACGAATTGTCGTGATACCGCTTATCAGCCTTCTAGACTTCGGATATCGAAACAGTGTGAAAATTTTAATCGTTTCAACTTTTAGTATGTAAAACGGTTCTTGCACACTTTCCCTGCTACAAGCTTAGGCTTGGGCTCAGGCTTAGGCGTGGGTTGAGGCAAAGGTCTACGAAAGTCTAAACCTACGCCTAGCCGTTTCCTAAGCCTTAAGTTAAAATGTGGGCAGAGTGCGAGGTGCATTTTTTCAGGCAATTCCCGTCAAAACGTTTTGTCTAAGTTTAAGTTTGACGGGTCTTAGCTTAAACAGATAGATCTTAATAGAACTCTGATGTATGCTTGAGAAAATATTCAAAAAACGTTTTAATTAATTTACCTGGTTTCATAGCTAATTAAACTCTGTTCTTTGACCGGATTCTCAAATGTGTTGAGCACCTATCACCAGTTGGTGATAGGGCTTGAATGTTTCAGATTTTTGAACCGAGAGCAAAGGAATTCATTACAATTTTCGCATTTGATTTACACTATTTCTGTGCTGCAAAATTGGAGATTTGCAACTGCAACAGTTCGTGAGTTTGAAATCCTATTATCAGCTGGTGATAGATGCTATACACCTTTGAGAATTTGGGCCCTAATGATAGATATTTCAAACTTCTTTCTCAACCCAAAATAAATAATAAGTTTGAATGAGCGGAATTTCACAAAATGTTATTTAATGTACCATGTTCACAGTAATAGGAGGTAAGACCCAACCAAGTATCTGGCGTCGCAGTTGTTTGATGTGTCTCCCCTGAGGTTGCGTCATAGAACGCATAATTTCTATTGTTACGAATTATTCTTTTAGAACTATATATACGAGAAAATTTCATAAACCCCTTTTCACACGTGCAAGTTTTTGCAGCAAGAATTCCGCAACTGCAACTTGCACGAAATACATGCAGCTGCAAGTATTTTCAAAGCAACAGTCCGATTGGCCAATCAAACTGGAGGTGTAAGAAGTCCATGTGACTTGCAGCTCCGTTTACAGGTGCGAATTAAATTCAATAGCATAAATTCCAGTGAATAATTTGCAGCTGCAACAACTTCAGAGTTGCTTTGTGACTAAACTTGCACGTGCAAGTTGCTCGTGCAAGTTTTTGCTGTAAAAACTTGCACGTGTGAATAGGGCTTAATTCGAAGTAGAAATAAATAGATTTCAAAAGTAGGTGGGTGTACAAACGTAAAACGTTTAAGTTAAACATTAAGCGATAAAATTCTGTGAGTCACATCAATTTATAATTCAAGTTTTACCAATGTTGAGTTCTGAAGTTTTGACTGTTGTTGAGAATTTTGGTTCTGAATTTTTGACTTATTTTGAGAATTCTGGTTTTAGCTTGTTTTATGCGTTTGTTAAATGTTTACTCAATATTTATTTGTAATTGTGAGCAAGCTTGTGATTTTCAGCGCATTTTATGGCTAAAGTGAACCAAATTTTTTGAGTCTTTATCGTTCATTGTGTCTCTGAAAGGAATTACTACAGAAAATGGTTTGACTTTGAATTTTTCGCAGCTTCCATCGACGCGCAACCGGAATTCCGGTTCCGGTATTTTTTCACCTTTCGGTTATTGTAAATTTTTTACCTGACTGAATTGTTTCGCTCCCGTAGATATATAATAAAAATCTGAGATATAGCAGATTGTGTAAATACCAGAGTGAAACCGGATATCCGTTTCCGGTAAAAATCGGTGTTCGTTTCCGTTTCCGTTGTAGAAATTCGGTTAGCTTTACGCTCAAGATTATTTATAAACAACGTACCTATACATCTAGCTATTTTTCATTACAGATGTACTGCAAATATTTATCATCAAATAAAGATTACAAAATTCATCCAAAATCTTGGAAATTTCGATGCATCCTCTATTTGTTTTAAATTTTACAAAGCCCGCTGAAAATTTGCACGCCCCAATTCTGTTAGCAGAAAAATATAAAATCTTTGAAACTTTTATCCTTCAATATCCGGTTTCCGTTTCCATTATTTTGATAGCTATCCGTTTCCGTTATTTTTACTAGCCGTTTTACACCCTAGTAAATAATAATATAGCAAAAAAGAAAATTAAAATGAATTATATATTTGTTTACATTCATGTTATGTATGATAAATGGAATCTGTAGCAGTTAGGTAAATCAGTTAGAAGGCCTTGATGATATGGGACCGAGAGCTATAAGATTTGCTCTACAACAATGCATGGCGATGACTGGCTGTTTGTCGCTTTGGTTTATTTTATACACCAGTTTGGAGTTTGATTTATATTTTAACTGGTCAAAATCCGTTCTTTATACAGTTTCTATGTGTAATTTTTGAAATTTGTCGCCAAACCTGTCAAACTCGAAATGATTGATTTTGAAAATTGCAATAATTTTTTTTGACGAAAAACAAATTGAGTGGAAAATTTTAAAATCAACATATAATAATTAATGGGTTTGCTGTTTTGCCAGATACAACGCGGTAAACCTATTTCATATTAATAACAGTTACAGGGGCAAGAAACGGTTAGCCAGTTGTCATTTGCCCGTAGAAAATATTGCAAAAACACTGTCTACACAACCCGTATTCTTCGAAGTTCTGCCCAAGGTTAAAGACCACACCGGGATTCGAACCTCGGCCCTCTGGTACTTGAGTGAAGCATGCTACAGACCACGTGGTCGTTTGCACCAACTTCATATTTCAGTATATGAGCACATGTATGGCAATCTACGCTTTTACATACACTTACTGTTCACATTATACCGACATTTTCCACCTGTAAGTCATGTGAATTAACAGCATGCCAATATTGAAATTTTTTAGCCTCTCTGGCATGGTGTGCTTGCTAGGAGCCTATCATCACCGTAGCTACATTTTTCGGAGCAGTACTGTATGATTTCACATTAAAATTAGTAAATTAGCAATTACCAGTAAACGTTCTTTAAGTTTTCAACCAATGAATTAAACGTATATTTGAAATTTTTGAATTTGATAGCTTTTATTAAAGCGCACAGCGTAAAATATTGTAGTATTTTGAAACAGTACATATATACAAATATATATAATATATGTATATATCAGGCATCGACCGGATATGAATTTTAGCGGATCTTTGAAAAAATTTTTATTTAGAAATTAATAATTTTGTAATTAGTTCAATTTTGGATACTAAACTGTTCCTGATGTGTTTTCGCAAAACTTGATGATGAACTAGCAGGAAAATTCGTTTAAACTTTTTTAGCAAATATTCTAAAAAGTCCAACAGTAATTCGGTAATAAAAATTATTAGAAATTTTGGTTCCGGTTCCTGTAAAGAAATTCAATTCCTGTTCCTGTACCGGCAAGATTTAGTTCCTATAGGAACGGTGATATAAACTAAAATGGTTTATTTGAAGCATATCTACATGAAACACGGCCTGTATTTCAAATTTTATCATAATTATTTATCTACTACCCTTGATCGGGCGACGTATGAGGCATAGTCATTTAAATGCATAATTTTGTGGAATATTTCCATGGTTACTGGTTCTAACTGGCAAGTTATGTATTTGCGCTAAACTTTTAGAATGAATCATACCATTCATATATAATCACATGCTGTCTACCCAGCCTCATTTCAGCATAAGCTATAATTAATTGCAGAGGTAACTGCATGCTTAACCCACATTATAATTTTGTTTCAAATTACGTTTGTTTGATAGCACTACATAGCTTACAATTTTCCGAGTCAGAAAATTAGCAAATTTATAGCATACAGTAAGCATTACGTTTCATTATTTTTGCCAGGTCACTCTCAGATTTTTCTTGATTCGTCACTGCTTAATAGAAGCAGTATCTACCATTTAAGCATTTTTGGCTATATATAATTCCTTCAATATGAAGCGAATCCGCGTCAGAGCGGGCGTATCTGATGCCATGATTTCTGGAAACACTTTGCCTCTTCCAGAAATGTTTAAGTCCCGCCGCTAAGTCATGCCAAACCCCCCAATGCGTAAAGTTGTTCTGACTACAGCCTGATCTGTGTTTTTTAAAAGTCGAGCATTCTCTCCAATGTTTTATCAGAAATTCTTGCGCTATAAATACGTTGTTGTTTTATGGAGTCGACCCCCGTATTGGCCTTGGTATAAAAATAACAGATGTATTTTTAGGCGTTTGTTTATCGTCAAAGGTTCTGAGGGGGGAGGGGAGTGTAAAAATTTTTGGTGATGCCAAAAAATCAAACTCCGAGTTTTGACACTTTAAATCAAACATTATTGGAATTTTGGAATAATACACTGGTACCAAGACCATTAATTTTTGAGGGCCATATTTGGGTCTATATATAGAAACATTAAAAATACATATATATACATAAATATAATATATAAGTATATATATACATTATATATTATATATACATATATATTTAACCAACAAAGCCAGACACGGAAAGTGGTACGTAGATCGAATTTTACTGACACATTCATAAAAAGGCAGAATATATGTAAGTGTCCGGTTGAGGCATTAATTTTTAAACCTCTGTAGCGGATCTGCCAAATACCATTCTATATAGCAATATTTGAACCAGTTTTTCGAGCCCGGTTGCGCCACCAAAACCAAATTTTTCCGGACCTGGTTTATAGTATTAGTGTCGTAATAAGCATTTTATTGTGGGACGGAAAAATATTTTTTAGATTCTTTTTTGAATTTTAGAAACACTTTGGTTATTCGAAAGCTTATACCATTTTTCGTCTCTCTTGAAATTTCAAAGAATGACATATACTCCGTATGTATACTTCAATTCGTTTCGGTGCAGAATCAAATTGCCGTTATTTTCCTCAAAAACACTGGAATACGTTCAACCTTATAGCCAAAATGTCGAGTAGAATTGTAAACCGAAAACGTTTTTAAGAATGACGGGGTTTTTTTCTACTTTATTCAGGCTCGTAAATTTGAAAACTTATTTAGACGATGAATATTAATAGTTTGAAATCACAGACTGCTGTGGGGGGCAGAGGAAGGAATGTCGAAAACGCTTCTCTGATTAATGATGTTTGAAAAATTAGGCTTGGGCTGTGGTGATTATACGCAATGATTTTCAACCAATTTTTTGTATATTTTGTAATAAATTAAGTACAATAATTAAGTGTATTTTAATTAAAAATCGTTTTTAAAACAGTTTCAATATTTATGGTCATTAATTTCCTATCAGTGATTTTAGAGGAGATGCGCTGGTATTCCATTTTATATGGCCACCCATATTTGTCACCCAGGGTATTTTAAAATGCCATCCCCAGGTGATTAGAAAACCCCCGTTGCATTCGAAAATGGCTGGTAATTATTTTAGAATGTCTCCCGTCATTTTAAGATGACCGTTTCACTACAGTACACAATACCGCCGTTATCGTTGTTTCACCAGCCGGCGTTTGTCCAAAATTGTCTGATTTTATATTTTTTTGCATATTTGAGCTTCTAATGACTTCCCCTTATCATTTCACATCTGAATTAGAATTTTTGAAAATGTTTTAAAGTAAAAAGGACTCCCACTGGAGCTCAAAAATTTTTTCGCCAAAAGTTAGCTAAATTATCATTCCACGGGGTTTGATGAGCTGAGTCGAACGGTGTTTGATTTCCATGCATTCAAACGTTTAGTTAACGAGTTACGGTCAAATAACTGATTTGCCACCATAATAGATGGTCGGCTTAGCACCAATTTTGAGCCTTCGTAGCGAAAAATTCAACAAGGATAACCACTATTTTCTGTAATGTCATCAAAAAAATTCGCTACCATCATACCATCCGTATAGCAATCTTGTAAAAGCCGCCTGCTGATTGGATAGCTGTACCTCAATAAAAATCACATGGGACTCGGGACCCATCAATTGGCTGCCCGCGAACCACATTCCATGATTATTTTTCTCATACTTCCACAAATTTCGAAGCGTATCTGTCCTCAGTATTGCTCAGTTGCAGGGTCGTAGCCAGAGATGACCCAGGGAGCTCAGCCGCTCCTGGAAGAATTTTGCCCCCCCCCACCTAGAAACTTGTCGACCGTTGTAATTCATCAAAAACCCTTCTATGCCATCCTGAACAGTGTTTAGCCCCCATAGCCAGGCAAGCTGAGTTGTCTACAGGCATGATCAGTTGAACTGAAAACCACAACAATCCTGAAAACTGGTAATCTGAAAGTCTTGCGCTCGAGTCCGACCGCGTCTGCTGTACAATTTTCGTGAAGGGTTCTATATGGCACTGCTCAACTTAGAATTATATATTAACCTACATATTCTATTAGATATTTAAGTAATACGCTCAATATCTAATAAAATATTTGAATGCGCGTTCTGATTGAATGTGAAATTAAATTTCAACGCTCCATTGCAGGAGTATATATAGTATAATTTTACCGAATTCACTATTTAATGTAATGGCTGCCACTACTCAGCGATGTAAGTTTTCAACGAGGACGGAGCAGCCATCCCTCCCATATTCCCATTTGGGGGGGCCCCCATCCTAACAAGATTTTAATCAAAAAATTTGAATGCGCGTACCTGTGAGGTGTCTACCATAGCTCAAACTAGAGATGTCCCAGCGACTAACCCATGTACCGAAGCCAAAGGCGCGGTCAGCGTTGCCCCGGTCAACATGTTATTTACTGGGGCCTAGCCTGGGCCAGTTTTTATATATAATCCCGTAATTGACTCGCACGAAAAACAACCCTATCCCGCTCGGTGAACCACTGCTGCGGCCGGGGTCGCATGTATATACATTTCACCACACGAAGCTTAAAGATTTTTGACTTGAAGACACTTAGCAAGTGAAAAATTTATCTTACAATAGCAGTTGTCATACTAGTTTCATTTCAGTTGGCGTTGCGAAAAAAATTGATAAAATTTTTCGATTTAATTTTTGTTTCAGATCGAATCGCTCGCCGAAGTTCGTATTTGCTCGCAACCGATGCCGAGAATACTTCTGTGAAAAGTGACAGGTTAGTTGCACTTTTTGGTTTATTTAATGTGAGGTCAGTTCGAGCCCGTAGCCAAAGAGGGCAGAGGGGGCTCAGCCCCGCCATAAAAAATTTTGCCCCACCCCCACTAGAAAATTTTCAACCTTGCTTGTAAATTATCAAGAACCGTTGTATTTCTCCCTTCTGAAATTTTTTACCCCTCCCTAGCAAGGTAAGCTAGCTATCGGCCTGGGTCAGCTAAGTAAAATGTCTTATGGTTTCTATTCATTGTCTCAACAACCGCCTTCTCTCTCTCATCTATTTTTGTGGTCAGGAAATTTTGCATACGAGTCAAAATTATAGCAAGCAAAATTGAATAAATGGTACTGTCCCCGCTAAACCATTTAGGTCATTTGAATAATGCCTCACTACCCGGTTGCGATTTCTTATTTCGTAATATTCGACCCAAAAATTGCGGCGGTATAAATTGAACAGTAAACCGGCTCTCGGACGCTCTGTAAAATATGCCAAAAATTGCAATAATCGTGTCTATGGCTCAAGCGGAAAAATGTCAGTCGACATCTAAATATTTTGAAATGTTTCCGTTTAATGATATAAATTTTTGAACTTTTCAGAATTTATCAACCTTCGTCGCTTCCGATCCGGGCCGGTATTCCGTCTGCTTCAACCGGATCCGCTACACAGACACCTGTTGCACTCACGGTCACTGCAACATGCAACGGTGTGAACGAATTGCCACCAGTTGTAGTACGATCATCGATCCCTGTTCCCAATGTACCGTGTGGCACAGTGACGCATCCGGTTGTATTTGGCGACACCACTGTTGCCGCGACGGACCCAGCGCTACGCAAATATGACGCTGCGACTAGACTATCGTCAGCTTCAGCGAGCGCTGCTGTCGTGCTTCCAGGCGGCAGTAGAGCAGCGCTCGCGCAGCCAACTACCCCGGAACCGATGGATTCTGGTAAACCGTCCACGTCATCAGCCCCGCCTAGAGTTAGCACCACCAGCGTGGACAGAGTTCATATGGGGCTACCGAGGCGGATACCTGAGAACGTCAGACGGCTAGGTCCTGTGTGGCATAAGCAACCTAGAGGATCGCGAAAGCACGGCGAATCGAGGCATTGGCGTCATTTTTGGGCGTTACTCGAACGACAAGTCCTGTATTTGACCAAAGATCAGCCGAAAGCATCACACGAGGTAGGCAAAACTGGTTCCAAGCAGAGTCTGACTTTGAACAACTACGGTTTACTAAAGTTTCATCTTGCGTATGGTTTGGGGCGTTACGCCCCAAATTCTGAGCTTCAAATTAGCTGGACAATCGGAAGTTAATAGGACATCTCGTTGAAAAGTTAAATTTTTCAAAAATTCAAATTTGGTTTTCATGTATTGTTAAATGTTTCACAATAGTTGGTGGTCTGACACCTTTTAGGAGATTTTTAGTGTTTTTGCAACTGGTAAAATATGCTACACATCGTTTAGAATAGTAATACTGAGTCAAATTAAACAAATTTTAGTGTTCAAACACCGATCAAAGTGTTAGTTTCTCGCATTTACAGAAAATTTGATAAGGGATATATCATCCTATCCTTTCTCCCTGTTATACGTTGCTGTCAATAAACAAACGATTTTTACTATTTTATTTATTGTTATTTTTATTTTTTTCAGCTGCAGTATTCACTCGCATCAAACGCAATCAAAATTCCGCTCACTGGTTGTTTATCGGATATTGCACACGACTATACTAAACGTAAACACGTATTTCGTGTATTCATCGCAAGCCAACGATCCGGCCTTGACGATTGTGGTGGAAGCGGCGGCGGCGGCGGTCCTTCAGGCCGGCCTTTGATAAAAGGCCCAACTGTCGGCGGAGAAGAACATTTATTTCAAGCCCAAGACTCTACTGATATGTTGGCATGGTTACAAGCGATATATCAATGTTCAAGCGCTGACACGGAAACTACGGTAAGTGAACCCCGCAGTTTTAGTGTAGTTGACGCTTAAGATTTATTATTGGTTTCGGTATGTCTTCGTCAACCACCCAATCAAAAAGTTACCTGGTGTATGCATGATATTGTGAAAGTTGCAATTAGTATATATTTCGCTTAGTTTTTGGACTTGTGCTGTCCTCTCAAGCAATGAATTGGTAATATAGGTGGTATTAGTACAGTTTGTCGTTTGACAACATTAGACTCAGGATTAGGCTTAGGTTTAGGCTTAGGCTTAGATCCAAAGTTTCGTCGACTCGACAATTCGTCGCCCATCATTAGACCTTGGCTTAGGATTACGCATAGGATTATGTTTCAATGTATTAATAGGTTTTAGGACACTGTTGGACGACAAGTTGTCAAGCGACGAATTGTCGTAGGTTCGTTAACATACATTTTTCCATTAATCTTGGTTCAGGTTTAGTACGGCACGTAAGGCGATGTACCCCTTATTCTTGTGGTCCAGATTAATAACCGACCAACCGGTTGATCCCGTATGCCTGTTTGTATCGCGTCGATTCGTCGATCAACAAACTCGTAACTCGACGTCTCATCGACCACGGCAATTTGTTGTACACCTTGGGTTTTGGACTTCAGACAGTTGCCAGGCGACAAGTTATTGGCTGACGAATTGTAGCAGAGCAGATTTTGACCAAATATTCTTCCAACTTCACATCTTTGGTGATACTCCAACGGCTGTTGCCTACATAGCTTTAGGCTTAGGCTTTAGGCTTATGCACAGGTATATAAATGATTCCCTAAACCCAAAGGTTATAAGTCTTATCGCGAACCTAACCCGTAAATGTGGAGCCAAAGTGTAAAAGAGCAACCCTATCCACCAGACAACGTGCCAATATCCATTTAATGGTTTGTCCATCTGTACCCTACTGTCATCGTTGAAACACTGTTGGCATTCAGGATTGTTGTGGTTTTCAGTTCAACTGATCATGCCTGTAGGCAACTCAGCTTGCCTGGCTATGGGGGCTAAACATTGTTGAGGATGGCATAGAAGGGTTTTTGATGAATTACTAGGGTCGACAAGTTTCTAGGTGGGTGGGGGGCAAAATTCTTCCAAGAGCGGCTGAGCTCCCTGGGTCATCTCTGGCTACGGGCCTGCAACTGAGAAATACTGAGGACAGATACGCTTCGAAATTTGTGGAAGTATGAGAAAAATAGTCATGGAATGGTTCGCGGCCAGCCAATTGGTGGGTCCCATGTGATTTTGATTGAGGTACATCTATCCAATCAGCAGGCGGCTTTTACAAGAGCGCTATACGGATGGTATGATGGTAGCGAATTTTTTTGATGACATTACAGAAAATAGTGGTTATCCTTGTTGAGTAACCAATTAAAATTAGTTTTAAAAAGGATTAGGAAGATGCCCGTAGTCAGCTTATCTTGCTGGGGCGGGGGCTAAAAATTGTTCAGGAGGGGCATACAAAGGTTTTCATTGACTTACAAGCAAGGTTAAAAATTTACCAGGTGGACGGCAAAATTTTACCAGGGCGAGCTAAACTTCCACCCCTCCTGGCCTTCCTCTTGGATGAGCGTGGCCAGGATTCCAATTTCGGGACCGCATGTAAAAAACGTGGTCCTTTTATCGGAAATTTTTTGGTCCCACCAAATTCGTCAATTTCAGCATTGTTTAAATGGTCACAGTTGTATAAATCAGGATCGTAGTGAAAAACTCTCCTCAAATCATTGCCTAAGATGTGCCAATTTTCGAAGCTCATCGTTCAGTAGTTGCAAAGTTACAAGACGTATAACCAACAACTGGTGATAAATGCTATACACATTTAAAAACTATACTGGGTCTAAAATGATATATGCTTGCCAGCAGTGTTATCACGATATTAGCCGGTTTGTTTTGTCGGAATATTTTTGATCTGAAACACGTTTTTAGTTGATCAACGGTTGCTTCAGTAGTTGAAGTTACCGTCGGTATGTGCATTTTAGATATTTATACAACTCTGATACCATTTCTTACACGCAATTCGGTCGTTTTTGATACGTTTTTGAGTAGAGTGTCTCAACGTATTGATTTGATCACGAGTATAAGCTATTTATCATGTATCCTATGCATGTTTGAATGCTTCAAAAAAAATTTTCAAAATCGAACCATTTTTGGGCAAACGTTGGCTGCGGTTGTATAATCGAAACATTTGACACTTTTATGAGTCGTCGTAAGGGTGGCGTTATACTTGTGCTGTGTCGTTTGTCGCCGTACGGTGTTGTGCGTAAGCATCCGACATCGTACAGTATTGTACGTGCGAGTTGCTTGCGCACAATACGATTGATTGAATGACGTGCGGCGACAAACAGCACAGGACGGACTATATTTATTAAAATATAGCCGTATCCTAACTTGTAACAACATGAGCCCGGATCCAGGGGGGGTCTGACTGGCCTAAGCCCCAACCACCCACCCCCCCTTAAAAAGATTTTGGTTCTATTGGTAGACCTGGGGTGTTAGCAAGCATGAATAAGTGTAAATGAGATGGCTCCACTGTTAAACTTTATCAGTAACCCCTCAAGCCCAAAGAAGCTGTAGCTACGAGGGTAGAAACTGTATTTTTTAGGTGTTTTCTATAGTTTTCGTCACAAAACTTACGCTTCGGCTTAGGCTTTGGCTTAGGCTTATCCGCGTTAGTTTTAGGTTTGTTTATATTTTAAACATGAAATTGGTTGACATTGAGTACGTACTGCTCGGACTGAAAATGCTTCAACCAATCGTAGCATTTGTTTTACAGGGGTCGCGAATATTCTTTTACAGGGGTCGCGAATATTTTTGCATTTTCAATGTTGAGGTAAGCCCTGGCCAATGCCCTTCGGCGACACGCGTGTAGCCAGCACACCTTGCTACAAGGCTGAAAAAATTTTCAGTAGAGTCATGCAAAGGTTTTAGTTTGACTTACAAGCAAGGTTGAAAATTTTCTAGAAGGACCAAAATTTGTCCGCACAGCCCCCCCTGCCGCCGCCCTTGGCAGCTGGCACGTTGGTGGGTCGTTATATTAGAGGTTCGGTTGCGATTGATTCAGCGAAAGTTATATGCAACGCTTCCCGGTCAGAAATTTCTGAACGAACACCCACGCTGTTTTTTCTGTTCCATGTTTTATGGAGGTCCCCTGCTTCAGAAGATATTCGGCGGCTTCTATTCTACCGGCTATATTTCTGTGCCTTGAATTCGATATCGGCTATATTTCGAACTATCTAGCTATGTAATATTTAAATATAAAAGTCAACATATCAGTCAGCGACGCCTGTGTGTGTGGTTGTGCATTTTTTCCTTCATGAGTGTTTGTCAAGTGTAACACGTGAGTGTCGTGTCTGATACGCGAGTACACGCGTTAGTCAAGTGTACACGAACACTCACATAATGAAGAAAAACACGCACACATGCGACTATAGACGCATTAAGAGGTGTTTTTTTTAGTTATTCACTTGTTCGATGTGTGCCCAAAATTGGTCCGATTTTGAAATTTTTTGCATATTTGAACTAACGCGTCGTATGATCTTTGATTATTCAACTCTAAAACTTGACGAGCACATAGACGGAGTCAGAAATACGTGGTAAATATACCAGATTTGCAATGGATGTTCAGTATATTAGTTCCGGATCAAATATATTCCACATCGTGTATACTTTTATGTTGCACAAGACTTCAAGATCTTATTTATGTTACGCCCTATGCACACGTCCAAGTTTTTGCTGCGAGAATTTTCAGCTGCAAATTGCACGCAGAACTTGCATTTTTGCATCAGCCAATGAGAAAGCGGCTGCAATAAATTCAGTGAACTTGCATGGTTATTCACACATGTGAACTAAATTCCTAGCTATGATTTTTTAATGATTCATTTGCAGCTGCAAGTTTTTCGAACGGAATTTTGGACAAAACTTGCAAGTGCAAGTTGCAGTTGTAAGTTCTTACAGCAAAAACTTGCACGTGTGAATACAGCTTAACATTGTTCCGTGTGTTGGCTGCGTTGCCACGTGACATTTTGCGCTCATGTATACGTATCTATTGGCTACCTTGTCACGCAACATTTTGCATATATAAATAATTGTTGGCTACCTTGTCACGCGACATTTTGTGTATATGTTTATATGTTGGAAACGTTACCATACTTACTATTCAACGTCTATTCGACATTGTTATCGCCTCAATCACTGATTTGAGTTACCTACAACTTCTACTTAATTATTGCTACATATAAGCCTAAAATCAGCTTTTATTTGGCTTCATTCGTATGTATACACGTGTATTTGTGAACCACTGGCAAGGGTATTCGTAGACAGTGTCAATCGGTGGGGCGTCCGTCGTATTTAAGGAAACAGGCGATGTTTTGAAATTTTATTTATCCGCAGCATAAATTATTGTCCAGATGATTCGAATTGGACAACCACCCGGTCCCTCAGTGAACTTCATGTGGGTACACATGGCCGCGCGAGATTTTGCATATTTTAATTGCTATTGCAACTACCGGTCGCTAAATCAATTCTGTATTTGGCTGTTTTTACCGTTCCATGGGACATTTTGCGTTATATATGTATATATATGTATATATATGTATGTATATAAATGTATATATATGTATATATATGTATATGTATATATACATATATATACATATATATACATATATACATATACAAATATATACATATATATGCATGTATATGTATATATATGTATATGTATATATATATACAAATACATATATATACATATATATACATATACATATATATACATATCAGCACATATAAGAGTCTTTATTTTTGGTATAAACACAACAGGATGTGTGTACAAGTTGACCGATAGAGGATTATACATCCCACCGGAAATTTGTGAAGAACCAAGAAAAAGTGTTACTTTTAAACATGGTTCAGAATAATCAACTGTATCTTTTCAGTTATCACAATCAAAATTTTCTCGCTCGCTACGTTCGTTCGCAAAAAACGTTTTGCATAAGACCCTGTCTCGAATTGAAATTCTGGCTACGCGTCTACTAAAACCACCACCACCACCACGACAGCGCATAGTGGCGTACACAATTGGGCACGGCTGTACGAGACCGTAAGACTTTATGCCTGCCTATATTTGGAACCATATACGCCAATGTGAGTGTACTCGGGTTTTAGACGCGTAGTAGCCAAGATTTTATTTCGCGAGAGAATATTTCATGTTAAAATAATTTGCGAGCAAGCGTACATAGCTAGAAATTTTTTGTCAACTTTTAGGTTCCAAAAGGTTAATCCAAAACGTATCAAAAGGACATTTGTTGTGATTACTCAAATTTTAGAGGGTTCTCTATCCCCTTTTTGGGCCGCTTGGCCTGGCATACACCATTTTGCTGGCACTAGTACTTAGATCATACTATGTGTCTAGATTTTGTACGTTTGAAACCAGTGTATATAATGATGTATTGTAGCCTGAGAATAGCTTAATTTTGACTTCATTCTATTTGATATTGTTGCTTTTCGCTTTGTATGTTTTATTTTATATATATGTATATATATCATTGCCCTGGAAATATATTAGAGCTGTCCCGGGGCCGAAATAATAAACAATTTATGAATTTTTTTACTGTTTCACTCGTATCCCATTGTTGTCTATAAAAATTAATTCAAACCGTGATTTTAATATCAGCTCTATGATTTTGAAAACAGCATCGTATGTGACGCTGACACTTCAAGCGATTTATCTCGCTTTCTATACGTATAAATATGTATTTTTCGAGCGTTTTTATGACATGGGTTTATATTTTAGCAAGCAATAATCTTAGCCCCGGCCGCATTTCCCCCGGCAAAAATCCTGGCCGCGGGACAGCTCTAATATATATTTCATAGCCCTAGTAGAACTAAGAACCGGGTACTAAATCGGAGGACGCAGTTAGAATTTTAAAACTGAGTTTTACGTTTGACGAGTGATTCTTTCGGATAATAAGCCCTTATGGTAGATTTTGTTTTGTGATCTGTAGCGGATGCTGTGGGATACCCACCCCCCCCAAATTCTGCTGCTGCCCCTCCGAATAGACTCGATCTAAAAGTAAACAATGTTCAATTATTGCAATTATAGGGACACCCCAGAATTATGCCGTACACCCTCTTTTCTCAAATATAATTTTCTGCACGGATGCCCGGCGCGCGGCGTCGGAAAATCTTGAATCTGTTACTGCTAATGATGTACAAAAAGGGCGGAGTTTTAGGTATAAACGTTGACTCGACAAAATGTTGCAGACTATTATCGCATACACCTTGCATTATGTAAATAATTGATTACTTGACGAATTAACAAATTTACTTTTGCGAAAATCGTTATCTTTGAATTTATATAACATTCGGAAAGGAATAAGAAGTTAAAACTGATTAAAAATTAATATTTACAAATAAACAAAAAATGATTTCATTTGAGTATATAATATATATTATATATAATATATAAATATAATATAAAAACCGTTTTCTTTCTTGGCTCTCCACCTAAATTACGACAATAGTATATCCAAACTCGTAGCCAGGTCACCTTGATATCGGGACTAAACATTTTTAGGAGGGGGGCATAGAATGGTTTTCGATGACTTACGTGTAAGCTTGAAAATGGTTCATAAGGCACAAAATTGTTGCAGGAGGACTGAGCTTCTCTTGGTGGTCCCTTGGCTGCGGGCCCGAGTATATTCCATCTATTTTAAAATGTATACGGTCCTGGTATCGATAAATATATTTTGAACTGTCGAGTTTTTCATATGACTACTACACGCATATCGAGTTTAAAATACCTCAAATACTTGAATTTTTTACTGTTAATTTGACGTTAGTTTTTTTGCTTGTTTAGTTGTTTTTTGTTGAAGTTGAATTCGATTTGAAACTGAAGAGAAATGATTGATCACGTTTGCATTCTGAACGGGGCCACATTTTAGCATATGGGTCACAAGATCGGGCCCATAGCCCCGGGGGGCACTTAGCCCCAGTAGACAAATTTTGGCACCCCTAGAAAATTTTCAAATTTGCTTGCAAATCATTAAAAACCCTTGAACGCCCCTGCTGAAAATTTTTTAGCCCTCTGGCAAGGTGAGCTGGCTACGGGCCTGCATAAGGCTGAAGCTTAAGTTGAGCAGACTGGGCTCAGATTGAGCGGAAAGGTTGTTGCTTCGTAGTTGAGTTTTGACCGTCATTGCATTCATTATAAGTGGATGATCCAGAAATTCATAACAGTGCCAGACAGGGAGCAACCGGAATTCCGATTTCGGTAAATTTTAATTCCCGTTGCATCCTGGTACCAGCATATGTTAGTTTTACGGTTGTCCCATTTTTCCGTACCTACTCGAATAGAATAAGTTTAAGATTTGAAATAATTTTTAGGTAAAGCTTTGAATTACGGATATTAAATTTAAGCCTACGCGTAAACCTAAGTCTAAGCGCAAGTCTGACCATAAACCTAATCCAAATTTTAATCCGACGGTCTGCCTTCCCCTATAATTAACATGGACCATTATAGTTTGATATACGTATAAATGTATGAATTTGTATATCAAGTTTTGCGAAGAATATTTAAATGATTATGAATAATTTGACACAAAACCGTAAATGTTCCGGTTCCTGCATCTTTAAATGCACGAACAGGAACAGAAATTGAATTAATGCAGGAATTGCGGCCGGAACAGGAATTCCGGTTGAACCCTGATTTCTACATATACTTCCAAAATTTGAACAAAGACAACAAAAAGCTGTGTAAATATGATTTCGAGTGTAACTTTCCTATTGAGTTCGAAAAACGTTTCGTTTATATGAGATTAGTTTCAGCCTAAATGAAACGCCTTCTACGTCCCTGTTATACGTATATATTTATACCCCCAATGCCTCGATTTATATACTTAATTTCGCTTGAAAAGGTTCATGCTGGCCTGCATGCGTGGCACCATTTCCCGAGGGCCAAATTATCCGTTACTAACGGGCTCATTAGAGAGACTGCGGTAGATAGCTAATGTAGCTGAAATGATACTACTACTGTTGAGTTTTAGAAATACATACGCTAATATTGTTTTCAATATTGTTCACGGTGCAGTACAGATCATATACGGACTAGAATGTGGGGCCCACGGGGCGCTCAGTCCCCCTATAATAATGTTGTTCCCCTTAGAAAATTGTCAACTTTGCTTGTAAGCCATCGCAAACACTTGTGTGCCCGTCCTGAAAAATTTTTTAGCTCCCTCTGGTAAGGTGAGCTGGCTACGGTCGAGCCTGATAATATTATGCTAGAAGCAGAGTGTTTGTCAAAGTTTTAGTATATTTCACTAAGCATTCGATTCATATTTGGTTTGATAGGAATATTTTTGTTTTAGTTTTGTATTCAATTAAGGCATGGAATGTTGTGGTTTTCTCGGCCCATAAGGTTTATGCTTGCACTGAAACTTTGGTTTAGGATTGTTTGACGACAGCTATGCCCCTCAAAGTAATAGTGGCCGTTTTTTGATATTGCATTCTGGTTACTATTCCAGCTAATTTCGTATACGCATGCAAATTAATATACACTAAATCTTTATAGTTCTAAACAGCACATTGTGTAGATTTAATTTATACATCGTTCTATACGATGTTTTAGTTGCGTTTTGGCATATTTGCTATAGAAAAATGTTAGCTTCGGTTGATAAATATTGCAACAAATTTGACTAGTTTGCTATTATGACTGTTGGTAATTGTTTTGTATGAGAATTGCGCGACTTTTAACAGATCCGAAAACACTGACATTCAGTACTAAAATTGCGTTTGAATTCTTGCTCTTCAAGCAACAAATGGGTTACATGAATTTATAGCTATGAAATTGGTTTATATGGACCCACATTATTGATAAAGCCCTATTCACACGTGCGTATTTTTGCTGTGATAATTTGCAGCTGTAAATTGCACGCAAAACTAGGCATTTTTCATCAGCCAATGAGAATGCGGCTGCAATAAATTCAGTGACATTTATGATTTTTAATGAATTATTTGCGGCGGCAAGCGTATCGAATGAGATTTTGGGCAAAACTTGCCAGTGCAAGTTGCAGTTGAAAATTCTCTTACCAAAAACTTGTGTGAATAGGGCTTTAAACACCGACATGGCGCTGTTCATACAAAGCCTCTTTTATCTAATAGCGTTTGCCTTTTTGCCTGTTTGTATGAATTTAATACGGTATAGCATTTTTATGCTTCTCTATATATAATTGTGTAACGGCACATATCAATCCTGCCTGCAATGTAGCTGATATACCAGAATTGGGCCATTTCGACATTACGAACACGTGAAATGTATACATTCCCATTGTGATACAATAATAAACATATACATACACACATATACACATATATACATGTTACATACATGTACATATTGCTATGTACACATATATACATATTTTATATACATTACGTATGTATTGACATATACCATATATAAGCTCACTTTGGGCTCACGGTTCGGGTAAGTCATGAATGGGTCTTTATCAAACACAAACACATACATGTGTATATGTATATACATGTGTTTTTATAGAAGTATATATGTATGTATATATAAGTAATATATATTTACATATGTAAATAATTATATTTCTATATATAACCATATATATGTACATATTTAAGCACATACAAATATATGTATATATGACATTTTTGACTGACTAAGCTGAGACAGCTAAAAGTGGCTCATGTCATTTGCTTGTTGTTGTGCGACTCACGTAGGTATTCATGTGCTCCAACCAGAACCAAACGCAGTTTCTTGGTTATTGGTTTTGTTTGTATAAGGCTATATTGTATACACTCCTACCGCAAGCGAAAATGTTAACCTGATTTGACTGCTAGATGAACGCTAAGCGTGAATCTTAGTCGAAATTATTTTAACCAATTCCTGATAAAAAGTGAAGTAAGTCTAAGCCTAACTTATGACAAATTACTCAAAATTTTGAGATACAGATACTGTCGGGGGGTATGTACAAGAGCCGTTGTTTTAGTTGTTGTGGGGGGTGTAGATGCCGTTTTGTTTATTGTTTTTGTTTGTTTGTTTGTTTGTTTGATTGATTGCTTGTTTGATTGTTTGTTTGATTGTTTGTTTGATTGTTTGTTTGGTTGGTTGGTTGGTTGGTTGGTTGGTTGTTTGGTTGTTTGTTTGTTGATTTGTTTCGTTTTGTTTTGTGTTGTTGTGGTTAGTGTTGTAGTTGTGTTTGTTGCTCACGTTGTGTGATCGTTTTAATTATGATGACGTCCGTTTGTTACCGTTGAACAAAGGCCACGTCACGAGTTCAGTTCGGAAGAGTATAAACTTTCTGAATAGTAAATTTTTTGATTTCCATAATCAACAATGTTATTTTAAAGTCTGTTAAAAGCGATTTTTCGTATTTTACCACAAAAATTTCGGGAACGAATATATTCACTCTATCGCCCGATTCAATATGGCACCGTCCCACCGCGGTGGATGTTCATTGTTGTCTTATTCTGTGTGAACCCCCTCGAGCCACCGCGGTTGAAATTCATTGTTGTCGTAGTATGTGTGAACCCCGTTGATATTTCATTATAGTTGTTGTAGATGATATGTGTTGTTGGTAGCATGTATTATGAATTATACAAGCATTTATCGCAAACCCCCCGTAGCCAGCTCAACGCGCTTGGGATGGGATACAAAGATTTGGAAGAAGCATGTAAGGATTTTTAATGAAAGCGATGTTGAAGCCATTCTCTTGGCGCTATGCTTGCTACGGGCCCGAATTATTGTGAGCAATTTGGGTTTTAAGGACCAGCACCAAAAAATGGCCAAAACGTTGGCATTTGAAATAGCGTTGGCCAATGGTTAACGATTATTTTAGCCGGAATAAAGCAGATTGGACTGAGGAAAAAGGCGGACGTGTGGACTCCATTTCGCAGGCACGCGAGAACAGGGGTTTCAAAAAATACAGCGGTATCGCTGACGGTATCATGACAATTCGTCTAAGACTAAAGTTTCGGGTTGGAATTAAAAAACATTGCGCTGGCTTGTTGGATTCAGAGTAAGACTTTACCCGCGGGTAAACGCGGGTCGGGTAAAGGATTTCAATCGCTGGTATCGCGAGTAAAGATTTGTATCACTCGGGTAAAAAGTTGTCCATTTTTACATGCGTCAAACGTTTAAGTTTTAAGCTGCAAAACATACGCTATTGTCTGTTTTACTTCTGATCATTTGCTGTTCCGGTGCTTTATATTTAGTCGGGATTGAAATTTTGTTATTTTTAGTAAACTTCCATCATGTGTAACATTCGTTGAAGCTATAACGTAAAACTTCATTAAATTTCAAATCACCTGCGATCATTAAACTGATGGTTTGGCTTCAGATGCGGGTAACAGGTGGGTTTCGGGCAGATGGGTTTTGCGCGAATATACATACCCGAGGGTAAAAAAACTTTATTTGCGTGGGTGAAACGCGGTTTGGGTCAAAACTTCTTACCCACATATCAGTCTGCTCGGGTCGCGTCGCTCACGATGCTTCAAATGTTGGATTGCTTGCCGGATTTAAGTGGGCATCTGTTTTTCGACCAACAGCTGTACCTCTTTGGTGACGTTCCTCGTGAAAAGCGTTCCCGCATGCCAGCCATCCCCTCGATCGAAAAAACGGCTGGAACGTTGTCATTTGTAATGGCAGTTCGTTAACGATTAAGACAAATTTTGATTGGACGACTGGGGCCCTGCCACATCCGGCCGGCACGATTTTATAGTTGCTTGTCCTGGCCCGTAGCCAGCTCACTTTGCTAAGGGGGCTATAAAATTTTTTAGGAGGGGCATACAAGGCTTTTCGTTGACTTACTAGCAGATAGAAACTTTTCTAGGGGGCAATTTTTCCACGGGGGCTGAGACCCCTCGCCCGCCTTGACTATGGGCCCGTGCTTGTCATATTTCAGACAGCACATACCTAGTAGTGTCAGCATCGGTTTGAGATCGTAGCGTAGGCAAAAATCGTCCACACGGGGAAGAGCATTATTGGGGCTGTGCCCCCCACTCAAATTTGGTTGGTGTTCCCAAATAGACTCAGTCAAAAGGAAACCGTTTTGAATTGCAATTGTAGGGGCTCCTCAAAATTACTCCGTACCTCCCCCCAAATATGATTTTTGCGGACGCCCGTGGCGTAGACACGCTGGGTTGCTAGCTTAAGATTTTATTCTGCTTTAACTGTATGGTGTTCATGGGTTTGAAGTGCGTATCAAATATGTATATATTATATCGAGAAGTGATGGGAAGCATGACAAAATGGCCGAGGGGGGGGGACGGAATTGTAACGACCGATAAATAAACGAAGGAAACGGTAGAAGGCCGGGGTGGGGGCCACAGATGGAGTTGAGTCAGTTAGGCCAACACCCCTAAAAAGATTTTAGCCGTCGTAGAACAGTTTCAACTTCGCTTGTATGTGTGTCATCTGAAATCCTTGTATGCGTCTATTAATATTTTAACGCTACTGCCTATCAGGCCGGAACTGGTTACGGTCCTGAGCAGGGGGTGCGTTTTTAGGGGCTGACTGTTGGATATTTGGGTCTGTTCTGAAAAGCTTTTGACGTTATACTTTGCCGAAATGGTATCCGGGCTTCACCCCTGCAAGTTGATAGTGTAAAAATGACAGGCACAGTGAAAGATACTGAAATCAAGCGAGTTAACCAGTTGGATGCAGGTGAGAGGGTGCGGATAACCTATTTTGTTTAAAAAATTCTTACAGTATAGTTAAGTTTTAGGTTTCCTGTAAGTCAATTAAAATTCCCCTGTTCCGTCTTGAAACTTCCCGCATAGCATGTGTATCTCGCTGAACGCCCCACAGAACAACAGAATTGGAGACGAACAACACAAACCGAAGGAACAACAAGTTCCAAGACGAAAAGAGCAATCATGTACAAGCGTAGCCAGGATTCAGTGCCTGAGCAGGCTAGGGTGCCCGCCGCCCCCCCCCCCCAAATTCCGGGGTTGAGCCCTTTGTGATGATCAAAATATTTTGCAAATTTTTTGTGGAAAATCATGTTAAGGTGGGGCTTGGTTCCCAAATCGGGGTATGGGGTATGGCTGCTCCGGCCCTACCAGTATTTCATTTCGAAACTGAATAATAAATGTCATTTTTTGTGTCCGAGCAGCGGGTAAAGATGACCTAAGATGAGCTCCAAAAATCCACAATATTATGGAACCTATTTGGTTTTTTTTCTTTGTGTTGTTTTTTCTTTGCTGTCTCGCATCAAATTTTGAGGATAGGATATACCACCGCCCTTCCTTCCCTTCGCTTGATGATCCTATCTGGTATATAATCGTACAGCGTATTTCAAGACAGTACAGAATTGAAGACAACAGTAATAAGGGCAACACAACGAAGAGTGTAGATGTATATAGAGAGAGCGAGGTTTAGATTAAGGATATACGCTTGTTGAATAGAGCAGATTGGTGTTTTCTTATTTGTTGAACCTCGATGTGTATTGGATTCTGAGGTTTATATATATTTTATACGCCAGGAAAAGGTCAATCTAATCTATGGCTTATCAGGACTAACATTTTATAGACTTGATTTTAGTTTAGAGGCGCAGCTGATACGCTGTTGCAGTTGTTGTCTTGTTGTTGTTGTTGTTGTTGTTGTTGTTGTTGTTGTTGTTGTTGTTGTTGTTGTTGTTGTTGTTGCTGTTGTTGTTGTTGTTGTTGTTGGTGGTGGTGGTGGTGATGGTGGTGGTGGTGTTGCTGGTGGTGTTCCTGTTGTTGTTGCTGCTGTTTCAGTGATTGGTGTTGCTGTTGTTTTTGTTGCTGTTGTTGTTGTTGCTATGTTGTTGGTGGTGGTGGTGGTGCTGGTGCTGCTGCTGGTGGTGGTGTTGTTGTTGGTGGTGGTGGTGCTGGTGTTGGTGCTGGTGGTGGTGTTGTTGGTGGTGTTCCTGTTGTTGCTGCTGCTGTTTCAGTGATTGGTGTGGCTGTTGTTAGTGTTTCGTAATTGCTGCTATTACCGTAGGTACCCAAGTGTGTAGCTATGATTTCATTTCAGAAACTTATAGTGTCGTTGAAAAGGATATTGCAAAGAAGCATAGCCAACGATAAAACTGTCCAAACCTTAGATACCTGAATGTTATTTTTAACGTTTGTAAACGTGCCTTTTTGTCGTCGCTTGTAAATTCGAGGGATATATTTATCCGCTCAGTACGTTGGTAGCACCATGAGTTTACAGGAAGATGAACTTATAGAATATCTCCCACCCGGAAAAAAATAATGTGAACCGTAATGAAACGCCCCCCCAGGTTGGTTTGGCATTTTTTAATTGACAATGACTGCTATTTTCGTAGACAATTAAGACTTTTAACAGAAACATAGCTGGAAAGAACTAAGACTAGTCAACTAGGTTGCAATATTTGTTACCAAAGCCAACATCGTTCTTGCAATAATTTCACAACGCAACTAAAAAATCTTTTTAGAGAACAATGTACAAGCTGAATCGATACAATCTTCGATTTACAGCTGTAAAGATTTAGTATATATTGATTTGCTTATGTATATGAAATGTGCTGGAACATTGCCCAAAATACGTATGTGGAGCGTCTTAGCTTTAAATATATGAACAAATATTACGGATGAACAAAGTGAGAGCTAAACGCAATTTTTGAAATACGTGTATATCGTACTAGGACACCTATAGCAGTTATATAAAATTAAGTAATTTTAGCTTGCATGCTAGCTTAGACTGTATTAAACTGAACCGTTTCCACTTCAGCAGTTTGTTGGTTGAAAAACGTGGTTATGTATACTTAGTGTTACTTAATAGTATTTCTTCTAAATAAAGCTAGAATTTCCATGATATGCTTAATTTTAGAACGATTTCTGCTAGAATTCCCATGATATACTTCATTTTAGAACTATTTCTGCTAGAATTCCCATGATATGCTTATTATTTTACAACTATTTCTGCTAAAATTCCCATGATATACTTAATTTTAGAACTATTTCTACTAGAATTCCCATGATATACTTAATTTTAGAACTATTTCTGCTAGAATTCCCATGATATACTTAATTTTAGAACTATTTCTGCTAAAATTCCCATGATATACTTAATTTTAGAACTATTTCTCCTAGAATTCCCACGATATGCTTAATTTTAGAACTATTTCTGCTAAAATTCCCATGATATACTTAATTTTAGAACTATTTCTCCTAGAATTCCCACGATATGCTTAATTTTAGAACTATTTCCGCTATTGTTTTCGTATTTGCAACTTTATATAAACACAAAATTGTTTGTAGATGACCCAAGCAGGTTAATTCTCATTTGTTATTCATTATTTTCACGGTACGACAGTGACCGTATTTGATTGTGTCTGTATTTCTATGCTATTTTCTATGTCGGCTCCCAGTAATCCAAATTGCAAAGTACACCGCGGACTGTTCCCGCAGCCGACTAGCGAAGTGTTGAAATGATATAGTGCAGGGTTTCGACAGCAATCACATTTCACAGCGAACAGGAATTCATTTTTACACCGGCGAACGAATTGAAATGCATTGTACAACCGAACTATTGCTAATTGACTAGCAGGGTACAACCGGGCGCCTGCCTCCGGCTCCGGCAGCAAATCGGCCTTCGGCTCCGGTATGATTTTTGCCGGAGGTTTCGGCAATAAATTTTGCATAATTTTGCAAAATTAATCCGTTTAGCGCGCGTTTCGTTTTACTTTGATCATAATTTTCAACAACGAATTTGCGAAATTTCACACAAAATTAGCGTAAAACCAAGCAACGTAACAACATATTGCAGATATTGGCTAAAATTAACTGATTAACCATCATTGTTACTGCCCTAACTTCGCCTCACCACCGGATTCACGTCCGGCTCCGGCAAGTAAACTAAATTTGAAAAATTTTAAAGTATACAATTGAAATGTAGTTGAAATTTTTACAATTCTACGATGAATATATTTACAAAATCACAAGCGTACGCGCATCAAAGCTGTTTGTCATGCTGAACTCGTTTCAGTCTGTGCGAAATTGGTGTATTCTAGCTTTAATATATAGATTTCTACGACTTTGTTTCATCGTTTGTTACACAAAATAAACAACAGCTGTCTACACGAAATAGTTTTTCGTAGTAAAATTTAAACAAAAAACATTTTCAACTGACACCAACCTCGTTCAAATCGTTCAATTTCAATGTATATTTGAATTTTTCTAGTTTTCTGACACGAGACGAGGAGTTGTGAGTTTGCAAGCGATTTGAAAGCGGATGACAAAGTTGAATGAATGTATGGAGTTGAGCTCGTCGAACTTGAGTTATTTGTGTATACCAATATTTTTTGCCAGTTAAGCGCCTGTTGAAACTACTCTGTCTGCATGACTTTCGTTCAAAGTTCTGCCCCGATATAAGGACCATGCTGGGAATCGAACCTAGGTCCTATTGCATTCGAGTCAAGCATATTAGCACTGAGCCACAAGGTTAATTGCAACAACTCATATTCCGGTATATGTGCACATGCATGGTAACCTACGTACATTTACCGTACACATATACCGATAGGAGCAATCGCCACCGATAAGGTACGACTTATACAATGACCGTATAATTGGGAAATGCTTTTAGGTCCAATTTTGGGCTCTCAGGCTTGTATGAACCTAACCCGAATTTGCGAAGATTAATAGGTGACAGCCGTCGTATTGGAAGCATTATATCTCAAGTATAATTGTAATTGCAAAACAGCCTAATTACTATATGGTGAAAATATGATTAGAGCTCAAATAATGTTTCACATATACGTCATTCCGTTGTGGCGGTGCCCAGATACGTCTTTTTGGGCGTCCGGCACTGGATATCGACTAAAATATTAACAGGTAACAATAGAAGTTGGCAAATTGTGAACCATTATTCGATAAAGCAGACATTTACGGGGCCAAAAGTATTTGGTGAATCGCCCCTCCCCCTGGAGGACCATTTTCTCGGCATGTCGATTGATATTAGTAGTACCATTAGGTTTGGGCATTACAAAACTGATATCATAAGACTCATTGTACGTTAGAATATCGTTTGCTTACACCATAATTACTTTGCTATTAGTGTTAACGATACAGGCTGTCGGGTTTGGACGGTAGTGTCAGGCGGCATGGTATGGTTTGATCTAAGTTAGACAAAATGAATTAGTAAATATTGTATTATATATATACATATATATGTGTATATATCTATATATCTATATATATACTTATATATAGCAAGGTTCAACCGGAATTGCTGTTCCGGCCGGAATTCCTGCAAAAATTCAATTCCTGTTCGTGTTCCTGCATTTAAAGATGCTGGGAACCGGAATTTTTACGGTTTTGTCGCAAATTATACCTAATCATTAAAAAGTTGGAAACTTTGTCTTTTATAAAAATTGTTATTTCGACATGAGTGTTTTTCCAATTACTTCAATTTTTTTAATAAACTCCTGTTCTGGAGTTAAGCGAGGGAGCATTTGTAATTTTTATGACTTTATACTCGTTAAAGTAGTTTTGTTAACTCAATTTTACTGCAAGATGCGGATCCACATTGTATGAAATTTCTGGAGAGACTTGAAAAAAGGCACTTTTAGCAGTCCTTAGGCCAACCTGCTTAATGCTGGAGCGATAAACATTTGGGCAACACAAATGACTCTGCTATGATACGCTGAATTGAGACCGCTGTGGCCCGTTTGGGGTTAAAATGTTTATTTACATGTGTGTACGTATGTTTTGTTTGATTAATACAACCATGTTGAAGCGTTTTAGTTTGACTCATATGTCATTAACTGGATCGGGTTCTGGTTCAACTATTAGGCAGTATGGTAATACCTTAGTTTTGTATTGGTTTCGGCAAAATATATCAATGACTCTGGTTGCAATGTTTTTATGTTTACCGAAATGTTATCGTTGCGTTGCAAATGGGGTCCTACAGTAAGACGCAATGTATAATAATAGAAGGAAACTCGCGAGCAAAGCGAACAAGAAGCCAAACGCAATTTTAATACTAAATCCTAACAGAAGGTTTTGGTTTTTGAAGTTGGTGCTTTTCCGACCTCTTTCCTTGCTGTACACACCTGTGTGTATCTGTATATTGTGTCCCAAATCAATTTGTATCAGCGGCCCATGTAAAGATCAGTGGTGGAACGTTTTTCTGTGGGACTGCAATAGAGTAAGCTTAAGCTTTAGACTATTTTTTTGCTTGGTTTAGGCTTAGGAATATACTCAGTCTTACGCTTAGGCTTAGGCCTAGGCTTAATAGGCTTAGGAATATGGTTATACCTAATACTGTTCCGCGCCTGTACTATACATTGGCCGTATCAGCTAACATACGGTTGCTGACAGAATAGAATATTTGAATACCTTTTGAAGTAACGGTGGCGCTGATGCCTCCGGCCTTTTTTGGCATGGTCTCGGTTACATGGCGGGTGGCGTATAGGAATATGCAACTAAACGTCGTAAGGATATTTCCAATAGAAACAGTTTTACTCATTTAAATATAAGGTCAAAAAAGTTTTTTTCTCGCTTGTTATATACTGGCATTCATTTTCACTTAATACCTCGAACAATGAAATCTTGACTACGCCCCGTGGTTCCCAAATAGTAATTTGGGCTAACGTCCTGGTACGTTGTTGATAGCTCCCCGCGTTTATGTTACGCGGCCAAAACCTAACGATAAAATTAAGCTAACCAGCGTAGGGGTTGACTTGTGAGCGCTGACAAGGAAATACTACAAGCTTAATAATATTTGAATTTGTGGTATGCAAACGTTGACGAATATTAAATATTTCGCTTGGTGAGCCATGTTAAGACAGCTTTGTACAAGTTTTATTAATTAAATAGAGTGGCTTACACGCTATCCCATTTGAGCTTTCACTGGTATAACCGAGTGCGTTTAGTCGTTTTAATACGGACAGTAATGGCCCATTTGGGACCCAGGGTGGTCTGGTTGAGTTTGCTGCTGCCGTAAACATTATTTCTTCGGCGAAATATTTGTGATAAAAGCCACTAGCTATGAAATTATATATGTTCGAAATGTTATATTTTTGAGTCAAATTTTATGCTTGGTTTATTGCGTATGATATAACGATGTTAAACGGGGGGCGTTAGCTACGGTTTGATTAGTGAGGGGTCCAAGTCTTGAACAAAATATGTCAGATTCTTCACTGTCAGAGGCGGATTCTGAAATTTCTTGACAAATTTAATTTATCAACTTTTACAGCAGAAAATTCAACCAATTTTTTAAATTAAAAGCATTTTGAAATTAGCATTTTTGACGGGGGTGGCGGGCTGACAAATGTTAATATGAAACGCAAAAATTGTAAAGTAAGGACACTTATCATTTTAACACCAAAAAATTTTCTGAGGGCAAAAAATTGTAAGGTAGGCAGGGACCTTACTATTTTATCACAAAACAATGCTGCGGGAAAAATTGTAAAAAATTGTAAGGTAAGAACCTTACCATTTTAACACAAAAGATTTCTGATGTGGGGGCGTACGCTTACCCCCGCCCCCCCTTCTTGAACTCTAGTGCTCATGGACTGCGAAGCCAGTTGCAATCGAAATCGGAATTCCGTTCGCACCCTGTCATACCATCAATGACAGTTCTTTACAAGTTTTGGCCTATGTAAAATTACAGGGGCGAAACAGTATTATAAGCACATTCCTAAGCCTAAGCCTAAGACTAAGCCAAGCCAAAAAATAGTCTAAAGGTTAAGCTTACTCTATTCTAATCCCACAGAAAAACGTTCCGCCCCTGATCGTTACATGGGCCCAAGTTTTACATATTTTTTGCAGGTTCTGAACTCATACTTAAACATTCCTAAATTAGTCTTTGAGAGATTTTAACTAAATAATGTAGTTTTATTCGTGTTTTTGACTAAATATTTGTAATGTTTTGTTTAATTCTTAAAAGATAAGAATGTACATTAAAATATGATCAAGAGACGCAGTTGTGTTACCGTATGATTTGCGGTAACTCTGATAAATAGCTGGAAAATGTCTATAATCAAATAATTTATTTTGTAATAATCGATATATATACATATCGGAAGTTTTGCAACAAAATTAAGATAATTGCGATACGTACGCGTAAAAAATTAGTATGGAAGCTGATTCGCCGGATGAGGTAATTAATAATTTTAAGTGTGGAATTGTGAATTACTAATTGAATTAATTTTAGCAATTATTTAAGACTGAAAAATTCTCCAAATTCTGGTTGTCGATTGATGGCAGACATTTTACAATCACGTCACGCCTGACTGCTCGAGCATGATAGGTTCTCACGTCTTGTGGAGATTTTGCACTGCGTATACGTGTATTGAATTGGTGAACACTGCGCGTTGAGATTGTTACAAGTATATCCTTTGAAATTTAAGTAATCTTAGATTAAATTTCTTTATTCATATTTCAGGCGGAAGAAATGTCCACCACCAAGCAGCTACCAGGTTACCCTGGGACGTCAGGAGGCCTCGGGGTGGGTCACGGCGCATCTGGGTCTCATCTCGAAGAAGACTTACCTCAATCTACGGGTGCTATTGGTAGCACTTCGCCATCTATGAAGCATCGAAAAGGGATGCCAGGGTCAGGTGGGTTCCTGTTACGAGGTCGCGGCGGGGGAAATAGTGGAACACAACAGGCGACTTGTGGTGATGGCTCTGGAACGAGTACTGGATCGACTCAAGGTAGCTCAGGTGGTCATGCGAGCGGCTCGGCTACTGGCAGTCGGGTTCCAATCGTTGGTGAGGAAAACGTCGCTGGAAGGCATTATGAAGCGTATTTGGAACGAAAAGGTTCGTGTGTGGAATATTGTGTTCTTGTCAGTTATCTACACACGGGATGTATGAGGGTGATATGTAGAGTTCTGAAATTCGTGGGCTAAAAAATTGGGAAGACACTGGCTTTAAAATAACCTACTGGTTTCTAGATGTCAAAGTTTTCAGTCAACAGATATACTTTGTTGAAGTGAAATTATAGTTATACTACTACTGATTCAAGTATTTTTAGTAGTTGGCACAACTCTCAGCGGCTTAAATGAAATTTTGTAAACAACTGATTGTTGTTTACAAATAAATACAAACCAAATTGTTTTGGGACATTGAAATTTGGCAGCTTTGGTTTAAAATTGAAACTCGATTCTTTCTTTAGATAAATTAGTTTATTCTAAAATGGAACTGGTAAATAATTTTTGGAAAAAATATTAACAAATTTTTGGAATAAATATTAACAATTGACTATTTTAGCTGAACTCGCCGCAGCAGGTATGATCCCACCGGGCAGTGCAGGCGGCGTAATTGGTGTCGGAGCGAGGTTTGGAAAACTGAGGAAAGTTCGCAAAAGTGGTTCGTGTCCGAGTTCAACGCCTCGCGGCGATGGTGACTCTCAAACCGACGATGGCGTACAAACGTCAATGATGTTTGGCGGACTGTTAGAAGATATTCCTACTTCATCTGAAGATGATGTAAGATTAATACTTTCTCGTAAGAACTATCAAAATGATGGGTAGACTATTCAGTGTTTAGGTTGCAATATATCACTTACCCAGCAAAGGTGGATCCAAAAAATTTCTCACGTAGATGACAGGTTGGCAAATGTTATAAAACGCCAACAAAATTGTAAGGTTGTGACCACATCATTTTATTACCAAAAAATTTTCTTAATGGAAAAATTGTAAGGTTTTAACACGAAAAAATTTGTGTGAGGGCCTTGTGTACCATAGCCGGTCCACTGATATTAGCCAAAATTTCTGAAGAGACGAGAAAAATGAACGCTTACAGGTATTACAATAGTATCTTTGTATTTTTCCGTGATGAATACTGGCAACACTCGTTGAGTATGCGTTTTCTTGCATGTTATCACATTAACTATTCACACACAGACGCGCTGAGGCTGTATCGAGTGGCTGCGTTCATAACGAGAGCAGTACAGAGAAGTATTTATTCTTGCTAAATTCGCGACAAATTGGAATACCTTTGTGATCAGAATCAGACGTGGAACGGTAATATTTTTGCTGCCGAAATTTTTTTAGCCGGAATCAGAATTCAGTTGCAACCGGGATTGTGATTTAAATTTAAAAAAACTTTTTAATTTTTTTCAGTTTGTGCCATTACTCGTCCAATTATGTGTCAAAGTGATCGAAGCGAAAGGTTTGGACGCTGTTGGAATTTACCGGATCCCGGGCAATTCTGCAGCGGTCAATAGTTTGATTGCTAAACTCAATAAAGGTTTCGAATATGTAAGCGAACACAAATACACTGTAAATTCCAATGAGTTGATTAATCAGTTCAGATGTTTTGACCGTGTATTTTAGTATTTAATTGATTAATCCACTCATTAGAATTTTTTGTGTGTAGTTTTTCCCGAATCACGTTAACCTACTCATTAGTAGTGATACTGTTCCTTCATACTGAAGCAGTTCAAATAATGTGTTAGAAGGTGCTCAAATTAATTTAAGTATTGAGAGCAATTGCACATTTGAATAAACAAATATTTTAAAATAAAAAATTTTCATCGATTTGGCTATATTTTTCATTTATTCATTTGTTTAATTTTTTCCTATTTTGCTAAATTTTTTCACTCATTTCTTTGTTTAATTTTTTGTTATTTTGCTAAATTTTTCAGTCATTTCTTTGTTTAAATTTGTTTGTTATTTTGCTAAATTTTTCAGTCATTTCTTTGTTTAAATTTGTTTGTTATTTTGCTAAATTTTTCAGTCATTTCTTTGTTTAAATTTTTTGTTATTTTGCTAAATTTTTCATTCATTTCTTTGTTTAAATTTTTTTGTTATTTTGCTAAATTTTTTCACTCATTTCTTTGTTTAATTTTTTGTTATTTTGCTAAATTATTCATTCCTTTTTTTGTTTAGATTTTTTGTTATTTTGCTAAATTATTCATTCCTTTCTTTGTTTAGATTTTTTGTTATTTTGCAAAATTTTTTCATTCATTTATTTGTTTAAATGTTTTTGTTCTTATTTTCAGGTTGATTTCAAAGATCCGCGTTGGGCGGACGTGAACGTTGTCAGTAGTTTGCTCAAAGCGTTTTTTCGTAAATTGATGGATCCGTTGCTAAGTGACAAATTCTATTTTGAATTCATTGACGCTAATCGCATAAACAATCATCAAAATCGACTGAAAAAGCTCAAAGAATTGGTAGATTCTTGAAATGTTTTAATAATAATTTTTAATTTTTATAAAAATATTTAGCTTCCATTGGGCTTAGATCACCAGTATGCGTGCCCGCAGCCAGCTCACCTCGCTAGAAAGCTAAATATTTTTCAGGAGGCGCATTCAAAAGTTTTCGATGACTTTCTAGCAAGATTGATTTTTTTGGGGGGTAATTCTTTCAGCAGGGCTTGTGCTTCTCCTGGCCTTCTCTGGCCACGGGCCTGACGGTATGGCACCAGTATTCATCCACTAGTTATGTGTTCCAGTAATTTTTAAAACTCATGTTTTACAAAACCTCGGGCTGTTTTCTGAAACAATCGCACTGGAAAATTTTTGCGTGAAATCCAGGTCCTTAATCTTGTGATAGGTTGAACGAAATTTTTTTGGCGTTATAATCGTATGAAATTTATAGGCTATTAGTGAGTCATCTGATTATTTATTTGTTTTGATTTATTTTTCAGGTCAACGGTCTGCCAAGGAACAATCGTGAAACGCTGCGATATTTAATATTTCACTTGGCAAAAGTCGCCGCTCATAGCGAAATCAACAAAGTAAGTGGAAACATTTCAGAATTATTTGTTGACAGAACCACTGCGTTCGTTATAAAAAGAGTTTTAATTTTAGCTCTGCGTTACAATAGTGTGCAACTGGATACATTCTGTGTAGAAAAAATTTATAGTATATAAATTTGTTATTTTTGTTTCAGATGGAAGCACGTAATTTGGCGTTAATGTTCGGGCCTTCAATAGTCCGGCCATCCGGTGACTCAACTGCGACGATGGTTAATCATATGCCGGATCAGTGTCAAATTGTTGAAAGCCTTATTCTTTACGTAAGTTGCCAGTCGATGCAGTATATTCTCAAATGTGTGTAGCACGTATCAAATTGTAAATGCTAGTCTGATAACATTCGAAATAACATTAGAGACAGTATTTGAATTTTTCACTAGAGCAGTATATTTTAGGGCGCAGAGACTGTTTTAACGATTTCAGTTGAGTTGGAAACTGCATCGTTTTATAAGCGTTTCTGCTTTATTGGCTTCAGGGTTTTCAGGTATGGGAAATACAAATGTAGCGTTTAGTAATTGGAACACTTTAAAATTAGTTAGCTACTCGATAATTAAAATGTTAGGTTTGTGAGCTGTGACAGTATGATATGTTATACCTGCGGGTTTGCTATACTATTTTACTGTTGTGAACCATAGGGCATTTGAGCATATTTGACGTAAATGTTATTGTGATTAATAATTTTCGAATCATGTAAATTTGTTAGCTACTCCATAATTAATGGGCCAAAACATGCGATTCTGCTCTATAAAGCTTAGAATGTTTAGCTTGATGGATTAGAAAAGTAAGTATATCCGAGCTTCGCTCAATATATATAGTTTCAACTACGACTATTATATAATTGCGTTTTTATCATTGATTGTTTCAGAGTGACTGGTTTTTTATTCCGGTCAAAGATCCAATGCCACCGCCGCCACCGTATACCGGAACGCCAGGGGCAGGAGAAGATGGGACGCAGTCTGGATCTGCCTCAGCGTCGTTCACCGATATGGGCGATTTACTGAAACGGGTCACGAAAACCGAAGATGGTAAGATTTGGAATATTGAAAATTTACTAGCTATTTTATGAAATTTATTTGCCATTTTATATAATTTGCTAGCCATTTTTTATATTTGCTACCCATAAAAGTTACTAATTTAAAAGTGAAAATTTAGAATATTTTTTGTTTCATTTTTGTTTTAGAACTCGAGAAAACCAAAGACAATATCTTGAAGACAATTCGAAACGTTCGACGCAACTCGAAAACTCGACTCGGGGGTAACGGCGAAGCTCACGATGATGGAGTAGGTGGTACGGCAGCTGGAGGTCTACAAGATCACAAAAAGCGTGCCGGAGGGGCCTCAGGTTATTCAGAACGCAATATCGATGAAGAAATCGCTGCCCGCGGTCGCCATGGCGTCTCGTCTACGTCCAAGCTAAGCTCGACACCTCGTGATGCTGGTCCAGGTCTCTGCTCAGGCGCAGGACCTGGACTAAGCTCGAAATTCCGGCCATCTGGTAGCCGCCGTCCCACACCTGGCGACCCAGACGATTTGCCATTTGGTGGCGTCTATATTGGCGAAGACCCTACCCCACCTGAGACATCTGCACCACCGTCGGCGACTCCTAGCGACGCTCCGGACGTGTCTGATGGTCATGATAGCTGTCATGCAACGCAACAGTGTTCATCAGGTGGCTCTCAGGTGTTAGGGTGGTCCGGGGTGCCGCCATCGCCTGGAGCGACAGCTGCAGCAACAACTTTGACTCCCGCTGACACTCCTGGCGCCGCGGCGACCGAAACACTCGACGATCTTCGAAAACGTCGCGAAGCGGCGCTCTTCGCTGCTCGTCGAGCGTTTATCACTGGCGACAGCATCGATGCATCATCGTCTGCATCGACACTGACGTCGTTTCCACTCACAGGAGCGGCAACGGTGACGTGTTGCCAACAAACAATAGCAACACAACCACCTGTTTGCACCACTACTGGCTCGTTAGCAACCACGTCACTGCAATCGTCTCGCTGTGTTGGCAGCTCGCCAGGAAACACTCACTGCGACGACGATCATGGTTGTGCCGTCATTGAGGGGACATTGCTACAATCAACCCCCTCTCATCAGGTGGTTCCACCACCGTTGCCCAAACAACGCCATTCGAGCTACTGTGGCGGTGGCGATGGTAACATATCACCAGCGAGCAGTACACGAACAGAGCCTGATCAAAGGAGTGCCGCCGCCATGCGGTCCACGGCAATGTCTCAAAGTCCTGTACCGTTGCCACATCAGTCCCCTCTGTCACGAATGGACGCGTCGCATTTGGACGATGTTTTGTCGCCGGAGACACGAGAAAAAGTTCGATTGTTCCAGGTAAGTACGTTGTATCCCTAAAGGTAATTCATCGATACTTGTTTAAATGTTGGAAACATAAATGTGTGTGAGTTCAGTACTCGTGGAAAAATATTCGAAACACAGCATTTTTTTCTGTGCATCCCCTGTTTCCGAGTTCAAAATAGAAAAGAACGATAATTAGACCCGAGCGTACACACAGCAATCACTTGGGTGCCCGTCAGGGTTCAACCGGAATTCCTGTTACGGCCGGCATTCCTGCAAAAATTCAATTCCTGTTCATGTTCCGACAAAATTTAGTTTCTGTTGGAACCCTGGTGCCCGTGCTTGTAAAATTCGACGACTGCTCCCAAATCATGATTTACTGTGCTATGTCAGGTTGGTTTTTCTCGAAAATTTCATGGTGCACTTTAGCAAATTTTTTGCGAACATTTTTTAATTTGAAATTAATCGGTTGGTAGCGTCGGTAACGAAAGGTTTTTGTTGCGTTTTGAACTTGAAGCGCACATTACGTCATGAACAATTTCCTATTTACCATAAAAAATAACTCGTATGCTGTATACTGATTGTGTGCTTTTTAGGCTGAATATCGCCTTCCAAACTCAGCCCAAATGTCAACCGCAAGTATTCCGAGCAGCAGTACAACATCGTTATCAATACAACAACAGCAACCACATTCTCAGCGATTCCGATACGAATCTCAACCAGCGTCAAACGTTCGAGACATAAACAGTCCACTTTCAGTCGCAACTGCAAGCGCGACTCAGTCGCCGTACCCAGACAGCCAACAAATCTATGCATTGTACGGAAGTCGAAGTCCAAATCTGAGCGCACACGGTTCTCCAAGGCTCGGTGGAACGCATCAGCAGCAACAACAACCGCAACAGCAGCAGCAGCATCAGCAAGAACAACAACAACCGCAACAACAACAACAACAGCAACAACAACAACAACAACAACAACAACTGCAACAACAACAACAACAACAACAACAACAACAACAACAACAACAACAACAACAACAACAACAACAACAACAACAACAACAACAACAACAACAACAACAACAACAACAACAACAACAACAACAACAACAACAACAACAACAACAACAACACTATCATCATCGATACACATCACCACATACTGGATCATTAACTGGTCAAATTTTGTTTTGTGGCCGTGCTGTCGAACAACTTTGTACCACCACCAACACCCACGTAACCTCATCGTCTGAACTGCCGAAGTCTCAACGCGTTACTCCCAGCGTGCTGTCTAGCCAGCCTCCGACCCCACCCGCGACTGAGTCGCTCTCGTCGGTATGTACCAGACCAGGGCATTGCGGCTCGCCCCCTGAGAGTAAAAGGCTCACAACGCAACAAGGATTTTTAGGTGGCAGAAGTAACGACGACTCCTGCCCAGATATAGAATCCAAACAATCACATTGTGATGGTAATGGCTGTCCTGGTTCTGGAAGCCTTCCGGTAGGGTCCGCAAGTGAGGGTGCGGGAAACTTTTGTGCCGGTGATGGTTGCAGTCGTCCGACGCAGGCTCGTACCGCGAACTCGCTTGACCCAACGTTCGATAGCTATACGCCAATGAGCGCCTCAATAGATTCGGGCGTTTTGGTTGGCTGTAGCGGTAGGCAAGACATAACTGGCAACAATCGTAAAACATCGAACGAAAGCAACTCGTGTTGCGATTCGAACAACGTTTTAATCAATTGTTGTCAGTTATCGCCTTCACCACAGATGTCGCAAACACTCTTGGGTGTGTCTGTGACATCTTGTACAGGCTCGGCAAACCAAGTGTCAACGACCACAACTGTTGGATGGCTACAACCGTCAGGCGGTGCTCCTGGGTGCGGCGCCGGTGGCCGAGTGTCGACGAGCTCTCGCGGGAGTACGGGTAGCATCCTGGAAGAAGAACTGGGCAGCTCATATGGCGGAATCGGGGCATCGCTGCATTCGGATTGTTCGAGACTCGATGGAACAAGTGGGGACGGGAATGCGAATGGTTGCAGTTCGGGTTGTGGTACGCCACCACCGCCAAAAGATAAATTAATCGCGTCTGCAACTATAAGCCTATGTGGTACGACAACAACTGGAGATTCAAATCAGTCAAACGGAAAATATCGACATTGCGATGGTGAACAACATATTAGACGCTCGAGTGGAAGCAGTAGCCGCAGCCATCCGCCACAGAACGCTTTATGGTATCAACAACAGCAGCAGCAACAACAACAACAACAGCAGCAACAACAAGACAAACAACACAAGCATCTACAACAACAAACAACGTCCAGTCGAGGATCGTCAATATCAAGCGGAATTGGAACCGGAACTATCGGGTTGATGAGTTGTAGTGCAAGTAGGCACGCAACAGCGACGACTGGAAGTGGTACTGGTAGCGGGGCAACGGTCGCAGACGTTTTGTCGCTTGGTGAAATGAGTTCAGCAAGTGGTGACTATCCTGTTGGCGTTGCGCGGCCATGGTATGATATTGATGATGATTTCGGTGCCAGTGGACAAAGCGGAAATTTTAGCAGCCAAGATGGAACCGAATCGGCACAGATGAGTGAAAATTTGAAGCTTTACACCGGACAGTCTGTATCAACTGATGAACCGCCTGTGGAACAAATTAGCGTTCACAGCGCGACAAGTCAAGAACCTGGACAACTGCTTGGCGCAGTAGGATATCGACGAAAATCAAGTGATGGAATACGTCAAAAGATATCTTCAATGGGTACGGGTAAAACCACGTCAACCGCGACAACAATGGGTGGCTCGAAAAGTTTCGGAGCAGGCGCAGCGTCGAGAATATCTCAAAAAATCAAATTTCGCAGCCATCAGCAACAACTTATAGCGGCAGAAACGGCAAACACAATGTCGACCAGCATGGATACCGCAAACGAACTGTTGAACTTGGATCAATTGAAAAAGTCACATCAAAATGGCGAAAAGTTTCCAGCTGGGGCATTAAAATCTGCGAATGATAAACGAAAAGACTCAAGACGGCATACATTGGCGAATTTGGCCGATATTGAAGGGATTAAAGCGTTACTATTTGGAGGACAACAGCACGGCAGCCAAAAGTCAACAACAACAGCCTGTAGTCAAAATCACAACGATGGAGGATTGAGCGCCGCAGAATGTGGACTGACAAGTGTTTCGATCCAGGATACTGAAACCAAAGCAGGTGCGTCAAAATTGAAAACGTCACACTCGTTGAAACTCAAAGGTCCGTTTGATCGTAGCGGAAGTGTGAAAATATTTCGTCGCGAACGCTCGACGTCGCGGACACCGTTGAAAATCAGGTCTTGGTTTCGAGAATCGGTGTTCCGCAAAAGTAGCTCAGAGCTTGGCGAACAGCAACAACTCGATGGTAACGAGCAATCGTCGGATCAGCAACAACAACAACAACACCAACAACACCAGCAATCACAACAACAACAACACGCCGATAAGCCAATTACAAACTCAAATCGTCCAATTCTCGTTTCGACCGAGCCTTCACATCCTGCCGCATTTCCGGTTTCTACTCGTGATTGTCAACCGGTTGTGGTGCCACAATATACGCCTTTTGATTCGTCCGGCTGCAGTCAACAACACCAGCAACAGCAACAACTCCAGCAGCAACAGCAACAACAACAACAACAGCAGCAGCAGCACCAGCAACAGTCAACAAGTTGCGATGGAAAAACAACTCCAAAATCTTCAAGTACTGAAGTTTGAACACGATTGATCATGGAAGCCATTTTTTTAAAAGATGATGAGAGACGTCGGTGAAACTACATACGTCCATGGGGAAAATTCCATTACTTCTAACACATTTAACTGGTCTCAATGTGGATTTGTAATTGTTGTTAAGTGTAGTTTGCAGTTATATATAAAGTTGACAAAAACAAAGGGGGTTAGACTTAATTACTAAAATAGTTTCATGCATTATTTTGAATGAAACTTGACACACGCTTGAGCTCGAAAAAAGGGGGCAATGATTATAATGTTATGGTGAACCCTCAAACGAAGGACTATCGCTGCCAGAACAATTTCTAGAGGGTGCAAAAAAATTCTAACATACAATTCTTGAAACACGGTTGGAAACTTCGGTTAGGATGAGGCGAACGGTTACGACCGCACGGACGAAAGTACCGTTTGGTGTACTGGTGTCGCAGCGAATCGCGTAGTTTGAGCCCTGGTTAAACGTGTAGCAGATAAACTGGTAACCACATCGGCAAGAGTATAACTCACAGCAATCAGTTCTAGACATGGAAACTTTGACGAAATGACATGTTGCCAAAAATTTGAAACGCCCAACGATCATATCAAAACTTTGGTTTAACCTAAACCAGATTTGGTTTCTTTCACCAGAACAGGCGATTTTTGTATATCTCTAAAAGCTGCTCTGATCATGCAATCGCAAAAATTGATCATTTACAAAGTTCGGTCTGTCTATGCTGCGGATGGCTCTGTTCGCATTGGGATTTTTGGAATACCAACTATTTCAAGTATGCTTGTCGAGATCGCTTGGTGGCGCTGTGCCAAAATCAACGGCGTAAACAAGAACGATGGTCAGGCAGGACGTGTTTTCCACAAATGGCTGGATATCTGCTCACTGAAGATGCTCGAGTCATTGAATCAAATGTTGACGATTTGCAAACGCTATATTAAAAAACTATTATTATGACTGTTTTGTCGGTTAAGACACCGCCACCTTCAACCCGCCTCCTGGCGTTGAATTGGGATATCTGGCGCATGCAGTACTGTGCCTAGAAATTCGGGATTTATAAAATTGCAGTGGGGCAAAATCGGGAATTACATATATTGAAACGTATCTGGAACAAATAATCATATCTGGGATATTCATCGTATCTGGGATTTGAATTTGAATCTGGGATTTGAATTTGAATCTGGGATTTGAAATCGAATCCTGAATTTGAAATTTGAATTCGAATCCTGAATTTGAAATTGACGCAAGCACGCCGGTTCATCATCTTTGATTTGTAGTAGGTGAGTTTGAAGTTTGAATTAGAATTTGAATCGGTGATTTGGATCTCGGATTTGAATTTGAGTCTGTGATTTAAATTTGGAATTTTAATAATCTGGGATACAAATTTGAATCTGGAATTTGAATCATCTGGATTTTAATTGTAATCTGACGTTTGAATGATCTGGGATTCGAATTTCAATCTTGGATGGATTTAAATTATCATCTGCGATTTGGACTGGAGTTTGGCATTCAAACGGAATCCAGTCTGTGTTTATGGCAGGGTTGTTGTCCGAGGACAGTTCTTGTGATTGATCTCGAGTTTAACGTGTGCTGATTTTATGCTCGAATTGTTAAAAAATATATATAAACGCCGTGTTTCGCTAAACTCTCTTCGATGATCACATATAACCATGGCCCATATTCTCAAATATGTATAGCAACTATCAACAGTTAGTAATAGGATTTCAAACTGGTCAACTGTTGCAGTTGTTGAACTCAAAATTGGTACATAATTAGAGCAATTCAAATGCAAAAAATGTGGCAAACTTTGAGTCTCCACACGTTCACTGGTTCGAAAGTTACAAGACTTATCACCAACTGGAGATAGGTGCAGTGCACATTTGAGAATATGGGCCCAGAAACTAATTTTATTGGCTATTTATAGTCGTTTAAATGGTCACTATGCCGTACACCGAGTGTCAAAATTGTATAAGCCGTATGTTGTGTATTTTGTGAATGAACGTTTAATGGTGATTGAAAAATGAATGTATCATAAGGAAGTTGTATATATGTATGTATATATGTATGTATAATTTTCGCTAAACAGTCTGTCTCGGAACTTAAAATTGCTATTTGCCTAATTTATATATTAATAAATAAATATATATATCAGGGTGCGACCGAATATCCGGTTCCGGTGTAATATCCATCAAAAACGAATATCCGTATAGATATATAGATATATAGATATATAGATATATAGATATATAGATATATACATATATATAATTTTAGATAAAATCAAAGCAGCCGCTGTATTCGTATATGTATATACTTCCTTATGATATAGTCATGAATAAATGCTTATTTATTATTGCATACTTTCCGTTTGAGAAGCTTTACATATTTTCAGGGCTGATGTTTAGGGGTATCGTGGCCTTCCCCGGCAGGATTGGGGGCTTTAGTGTCCTTTTCGTCAGCGCTGTATATTTCAATTATGTTTATGTAATGAAGTAATTTTTGATATGCAATGAATGTGGATATATTATAACGATCAGTAAATGTGGTTACATTTTAGATAACAAATTTTAATTTGGTGATCCTTTGTTGTCAGGCAAAAAAAATGCTATTAATGTGTATTTTTAGGGAAAGATAATTAAAGCTACAATGGTTTACGAAACGCACACTGCAAAAAAATGGTGACTCAAATTGACTCTCTCCGAAATAGGCTGTACACAAACTGAGTCAAATTCGAGTCTGCCAGAGTCAAACGTGCGACTCGATGAGTCGAATTTGACTCTGGCGAAGACAAATTTGACTCAGTTTGTGTAGTCCCGCAGAGCCTATTTCGGATAGAATCAATTTGATTCACCATTTTGTTGCTGTGCATAGTTAAGATTCATCCTAACGATTCATGTTTACATTTTAAACACTGTAACCATGTTACGAATTGGTTTAACGTGAAATAGCACCTGTAGCTCTTAATTCGTTGAGGCTTTCAGAAAAGTTGGTTTGGAACTGTGCATATTCAGACAACCTTAATTCGATTTTTGTTTATGACGCAACAAAAAATAACCACAGTCAACTGGTAAATTAGTTTCAATGTAAAATTAAATGCTAAACACTGAAAATCACCTAATCATAAGCCTACGCTTAAGTTGAATTTTAGCTGGCCCCCAATGCACAATTTTAAGGTAACAAAAGTGGCTTTATTTAACCAGGCCCGTAGCCAGCTCACCTTACTAGGATGCTAAAAAGTTTTCAGGAGGGGAACATAAGGGTGTTTGTTGACTTACAAGCAAGGTTGAAAATTTTCCGTCGGACCTAAATATTTTCTGGAGTGGCGGGCTGAGCGACCGTGCCCCCCCTTAGCCACGGGCTCACATTTAACAGAATTAAACCCCGTATTTTCATAAATAATGTTCAGTTGTAATCAATGGGAAAATAGACCTATGGCTTTTTCTTCAGGTAAATTGCCATGGAAAATGTGTCAGGTGACAAATCCAATTTAAAACGAGATTTCGCACGGATTTGTTGCTTTTTAGCGTTTGTTAGCTTTTCACAGCTACAAATTAAATATACTAGTACACGTAGTTGCACACATGTGCCACTAGACTAAGTCTTGCGTGACGTAAACAAAAATCTGTTGGAACGCTGCCTAAAATACGTATGAGCGACGTTTCATCTTTAATATATAGATTATTTGGTGAGGATTAACTAAATATTTTCTCAATTTATAAGTAATGTTATACGGTAGCCAATGGGGGTAATACAGGCCTCTATTGCCCAAAACATTGATTGGGTGACAAATTTTGCAACGGAATTTGTAGCAAGGATATTGAATCGACTTTCTTGATATTCATATTCAATGTGTGTAGAGTACACTGTGATGTTTATATACTTCTTCAGCAGATCTAATCAATACTGTTTAGTTTTAGCATATTAATTGCTTATTGGTATATTTTTTAAACTACATTTGTTGTATTTTTGCTTGAATATTTCTAGAATATGACCGGATGTTGATTTGTTTGGTGATTTAGAATTAAGAAAACCCCATAAGACAATTCTAATTTGAAAGTAAAATTCCTCAGGGACAGCACTTTGAACTGGCTACGACCCTGGTATACAATTTTTATAATTTTCGAAATTTCAGCACATAACTGCGGTAATAATTGTTTCAATTTTCTTGGTTCAACTATAAAGTAGAATTGCAAGCATTTTTTTGCAAAATATTAACGTTTTTTTGCAATTGTGTATTGAAAGAGAAAATCAACAAACATAACGCTTTATGTATGGTGAGGTGCGCCTTAGAACTCTAAAAAATGTTCGATAGAATTTGGTTCCCAAACTTTTAAATTTTCTAACCTCTGAGTATCCTGGTGTGAAATTGTTTTTGGGCGAACACGCGGGGGCCTACATTGAGGTCAAACTTTTTTCACAGAAACTTTAGAAGAGCAACATTGAATTACATGCTTGCTATTTTTTGCACATGTAACATCAGGGGCGGAACGTTTTTCTGCGGTAGTGCAATAGAGTACCTTATTTTTTACCCAGGCTTAGGCTTCGGTGCACTCTCTTTCTTGCGCTTAGGCTTAGGCTTGGGAATATGCTTATTCTGCTGTTATGGCCCTGTGGCTCGAATTTTTTACATCCTCAAGAAATGCGTTTGGTTCCTCTACTGGAATGTTTTGTCTACGGAGGAATTGGAATTATTTTCAGGTTCATTATAAGCGCGTCATGAGACCAGTATAAAACATAATCCTAAGCTTTAGCCTATGCATAGGAATGAACTTATATCTATAACCCTATGCAAAAAATAGTCTAAAGCTTAAGCTCACTCTATTGCAGTTTTGCAGAAAAACGATCCACCCTGATGAAAAAGGACAATTTTTCCTTTAACTAGATTATGGAGTACCTACACAGGGCTAGCAAAAGAAACCAGCCAATAGCGGGACGAACCTGTCGAGTTCGTTAGAATTTAAAACTTTGTTATGCGCATTTTTCGATTTGCCTAGGTTTGTTTTGCGGCAATGATACGTTTGGTTACTGTGTACTACTATCATAACTGTCTCTGCTATCTATTATAGAAATATTGTGAAATGTCCAGTTATTAAAGCTTGATATAAAACGTTTTGATAACTTGTCACATTCATTGAGCGTTTACTTGGTGAAGTTGGGAAATATTACACATTAACCACACTGTAAATTTTAGTCAGTTGATTCTAACTCAGAATGAGCTGTATCCACTCTGAAGTCTGAGTCTTTCAGAACTTAGAATTCTGAATTGATTGTATTCATTGTGAGTTAGTTAATTAACTTACACGGAATTAAATCGGTTCAGAGTGAGTTCCCTCTTTTCACAATTCTAGCTACATCACAGTCCCAGCTCACGAACAGATTTGGGTGGGAGGAATAATTTAAATTTTTGACTCAATTTTTCAGCTGTGTTTATATATACTTTTAACACCAGTTGTCGACAAGATAAACATCGGGGCCCAGGTAAGATACTGCAATACAAAGCGTAAAGCATTGCAGACTAATTGATTAAGATAGGAATGTATGGCCCAATCTCGCATTGAGCATAAAAACCCAATCTCGTTTCAAGCCAGTATTCGACTCGCACCCGGTCCCGTAGCCAGGACAGGGGGTCTCAGCCCCCGTCCTGGAAAAAGTTTGACCCCCGTAGAGAATTGTCAACCTTGCTTGTGACTCATTGAAATCATTGAATGCCCCGCCTGGAAAATTTTCAGCCCCCCTAGCAAGGTGAGCTGACTACGTGCCTCCTCGCACCTCATGGGTGGGTGGCGTTTGCCGTAGTAAAGGTGCGTGACGTTCTAGCCCAAGGGGTTTTCACGTCTTGTGGAGATTTTGCACAGTACATAAGTAAATTCTTAACGCTGCGCATTGTATGTTAATTCACTTACACAGATTGCTCTAGGTTTACTCAGTCTGCTCTAGGTGAGAACGGGTCAATAAGCCTAAACGCCTTTAGCGTAAAATTGTAAAACTAAGACCGAAGTCTTTATAGCAAACAATGCTTTTAAGATATATTAAGCCAGGTACACTGCAAAAAAGTGAGAGTCAAATTGAATTTGACTGTGGCGGAGTTGAATTTTGACTCAGTTTGTGTAGTCAGGAAAAGCCTATTTCGGAGAGAGTCGATTCACTCACCATTTTTGCAGTGTACTATATTAATGCTTAAGGAATCATGAACAAAATGCATGACATATATGTCATAGCCACGGTGCCGATTCATAGATTTTGAGTTATGCATCCTTGTTGATTTTATACGCGCAGCCATATTTCTCTTCGCATCATGCAAGAGTACACGTAACATCAAAATCGTGGTTTTGTGCTATGTGAAAATTTTCGGTTTACAATTAAGTATATTTTGGCCAGTTGCCATCGCGGAATAAATCATTTTTCTGCTTTTTCACATGTCTGATACTTCTCAGCACAATATAATCGGAGTTTTCAGTAAAGATCTGAAACGAAAAATCCCGTTCATTGGTACCATTTTTCCTTCTGAAAAACAACAAACAGGAGTTGGTTATAATACTTACATAAAATCTACTTACAGCTACTGATGTAGCGTAATGGTTAAACAAGTTAGTTTCTTATGCATCACGTGTAAACTATTCTACGATGGGTGTTCGCCTCCCGGTTGGAAAGTTGCTTTGAAACCGGTTTTTGATGCCCGAACTCGTGTTGCACCTGCAATTTTACGATGTTATGTGAAACACTTTGTTCAAGAAAAAATGTAGAGCTTTGAATATTTTTGCTTAAACAGTTTACGTACGGCCGCTGTTTCACGAAGTTTACAAAACAAACTGCTAAAAGTTCCGTCTCAAAAATGTTTAATTTTGCCTGAGATTCAATGTTGCGCTAAAATTCAGACCAGACTCGATGATGAGAGGAGTTTGTTATCACCTTTTGACTAAGAACTTGACGCCCGAGTCCAAAAAATCAAGTGGGCATTGTTTTTGAGAACTTAACGTACGATGTGGGAAACGACTGATATGTGTTCGTTAAGAAACGCTCGTTAAAAATGTTATATTTAACAGCCGTTTTTAATTTTCGTTTCGGGCATCATGTTTTCGTTCACTTCGCCCTCGGCCAATGTAAAGAACAGGGGCGAAACAGTATTATAAGCATATTCTTAAGCCTACGCCTAAGCGTAATGCATACACTGACTACCATCTCGACTACAGCTAAATACACAGTTTATTAAATATTAAAAAGACATACGAATTAATTATTGCACAATTATAGATTTAGAAAGTTTAATTAATCTTCGACCAAGCACCAAGGTCCAGCTGGAAGTATATCTTTGGCTTAGGTAAATCACCATTCAGTTCAAGCAAACTTAATGCGAAGGTCCCGTCGGTAAGAAAGGTTAAAAGAACTCGGCAAATGTATACGACAAGGCCGCTACAGTACTATTAATATCTAAGCCTAAAAATGAGCTTATACCTATTAAGCCTAAGCAAAAAAAATTAGTCTAAAACCTAATTAAAATTATTCTAATGCATTGCTGCGAAAAACGGTCCGCCACTAATCCAATCACGAGCCAAAAATTAAGAAAATTTCCTTGGCCTCTTCGAAGAATCTTCCCAATCTAAGAATTCAAGATTGTGAGCGATAATTGGCGTTACAAAAGTGCGGTTATCAAAATTGTACGTTATGTGAAAAGTACACTTGCTTCTGAATAACTTAAACATACACCGTCCCTCCTGACTTGCACACATTTCAACAGAAATTATATATGTCAACCACGAGCAAATCATTTTCCTCAATTTTTATTATACATAAGTATAATCTTTTGAGTCAACATATTTTATACTTTTACGAACGTGGTCTCATATTATATTATTGCAAAATTCTTCTGCATCAGAAAAACTACTTTATACAAGTTCACTAGGATATATACGTACAATCTCAGACAAGAGTATATATCAAAACATCAGCGCAAACTAGTAACAAATCATGACACATTCCCGGGCGGAAACCAACTGCACCGGGTCAGGACCAACACTTAATTTGCCAGTGCATTACCTGGGCCAAATACGAAATGCAAACTTCGTTTGACTCGATACATCTTGAACAGCTGAACAAAAATTAAAGTTGTAACATTTAAAAATAACTACCCGATGCAACTATAATAGGAATCAAATGTTTCGGTCACGCGAAACCCTCAACGAGTTCACTTATATAGTTACAGAAACATCCATTGCCCCGGTTGGTACTTATCCCAGCCCCGGAGCCTTAGGCATCAGTACAATTTCTGACCCTAAAGTAACTCTATTTCAAACCATTTTTTGTATGGACAAACATCAACAATTTCGAGCCAGCAAACTATAAGCAATGAATTTCGAATACTTTCCAATATGAAGTTCGACTAAATTATTTTCCATAACTCAATTCGTGGTTAGAAACTATGCTACGGTCATTTGAATCTGCCAACTCTGAGCTCTAAACCAAAAGTGAAAACACACAAAATATCATGTGATATGCACTGCAACAATAATAACGACTATCAAACAAACACATAGAGAAAAACATCAAAAACTTTCGTTTGGCCAAAAAATTGTTAACACAATAATAATTACATAAATGAAATACATAGCTGGCAGTAAAAAATTATTCAACAATACACGTTGGACGACTAAAACCAAGAGTGAATTGGTCTTTTTTAATATCTTTTTGTTGATATCAAAATGTTTTAATACTACTTGCGGTGGTACATTTGCTAAATGTCCACTGAACACCGTAAAATAGTTTAGACCAAATAATTAATTGGAAACCAGTACCACGCAATTACAAACGTTCCACGGCAGTTTGTTAGATAAAAATGAACTTACATTCAAATCATTCGGACAAAGCACTCTAGACAACAGGAGACCAACGCCGTAAATAAACAAAAAATAGTAATAGTACCAAGATAGAGCTCAAAAATGTATTGGCAAAAACTAAATGTCAATCATGAGATCGCGATCGTTTCCATTATCTGTAAACCAAACAAACAGTATATTCCATACAACTCCATGTACTCATGTAAGTGAATAGAATGCACGATTCGCGATATAACCGGGACAGGCGGGTCACGATCTGGCCCATGTTGATTCAACGTCAACGTTAAAATTCGGGCTGTCATTGGTAAACTGAACAATCCAAATTTAAAATTCTAGCATTATAGATAATATTCAATACTACATGGCCAATTTGCTTTTGTTACCTCAAAACTGTAGACAATTGAAAACAAAATCACATGTTATTCGCAGACAAAATAATATGTCGAATATCATATGACATTAGAGAACAAAAGGTGACCTACACAGGATGATAGCAGGCAACTACGAATTTTTTAATGTAATGGTGGTATGCGGGTTTCTGAGCAGACAAAATGTTGCCCAATAGCAATAGTCAATAGTCTAATAGAGACAACACATGTTTGATGCTGCCCGGGTGATAACGTGAATCCCGCATAAAGGCAAAACAGAAATCGGAACGAAAACTATTAATTTAATAAACAGCACATATTAATACCTACAATCAGTCTGTAAAATATTGATTTATCTTTACATGCTTGACGTCGAGTAAAACCAAATTTGCAACTCAATATTTTTAACAAGAAAATATTTATACCAAGCACATTCATAAATTTGTTGGTTGGTGCCGACCGCATAAAAAGTTAGTCAATACTAACACCAAAATTCGCATTATGAAAGCAGCATAAAACTAATAATATTACCTTCAAACTTACAAAAGTTTATAATACACATTACTTTTTATTTTTCCGAAGCGTTTGTGTGTACTGATTTTTCTGACGGTAAAATTCGGCCATTTCAGCGTCGAGCTTTTTGTTTTCTTCATCAAGTTCTGCCATTTCTTGTTGAAAGCGACGATTTTCAGCATCGGTTTTAAGTTGGAGCTGAAACAAAACCATACATGCTTCCACTCTGTATACTACTATACAGGCATCTGGTTTGCAGTTGTGGTCCGGAATATCATAAAATTGTTTTCACAATCCACATGTGTAAAATACTAGACATAATGCTGCTGCTGCATTTGTGCACAAGTCAATAATTTTAAGTTTTTAACCCTGAAGTAAAACAAATAATCCAAGCTAACATAAATGTTAAAACAGTACGTAAATCTATACTTTTATATACTGCATGATTCGGATACTACTAACAGTGTACAAATTTAGATGCTATAAACAGTTAATATCCGGTTCCGGTAAAAATAAGATGTGGTTGCTTCCCTGCCACTATCGCACCAAAATTCTTTCATGCAACAAAGATTATAGATACGGTATAAATATTGCACTATATCTGACTAACGCATAGCACAGAATACGTCACACTCCAACTTGAGTAATACAAGTGACAAATACCACACTTAGCTATAAAATTAGCTATAAAACTGTTTAAAACGAAAGCTAATACATAAACATAAAGTACATCTTTCTCTTGCCGCTTGAGCTCATCTTCTTTATTTTTGACTCGAAGCAAAAATTTTTCACGAAGTTCATTCTCAGACGATTGTAGCGATGCAATATGTTCCAAACGACGCTGAAACAAAACATATAACACAAAACATAGTATGCATGCCTGAAAAAGTCATACATCGCATTAAAGCACATCTTCTGGCGTTAAATTACCAGTCAGCAGTGTACTTCTTCTTGAGATATATGCCAATTAATCGGCCGCTAAATTTTAAAACCAACCTGCTGATACGCTTGCTGAATTCCGGGGCCCAGATCGCCTTCTTTGAGTCCCATTTCAATCAGCCGATGACGTCGAAAGTTTTCGTACAGCACTTTGTGTGTTCGCTCGCGCAAATCTTCGACGTTCGTTCGTAGTAAAGCTTCGCGAAGTTTCACAAAGTCACAGTGCTCTTCGTTTTCAACTGTAAAATCACAAGAGATAATTAGATAGTATTTTACTTGTAGGGGCGGTAGGGTCACCCTCCCTCACAGAAACCATTACTGCAGAAATCAACCCATATTCAGCCCAACGCCACTCAAAAACCCTCCTAATTTGAAGTCATCAAATACTCTGGGTTGATCCTGGAGTTACCTATATGTTATGCATAATTTTATTGAACTATTGAAGTGATTAACAAGATTTAAAGAGTGTTAAATAAGTTTTCAAATTAGGGATGTGCCGATTAGTCAGCATCGGCAGCAGTAATAATCGGCACTTTTCGTGAGTATAGGCACGAACTATAACAAATGCCGATTCTTTGCCGTTTCAAATGTAAACAATTTAGTTACCCAGTTCCCAAAAACGCACAAAAACAAAAAAATCGTTGACTTTGTTTGCTGTACTTTACCTTCCACAATACCCCAAGGGTATTGACGGGCTCGAACGCTTTTGTTTCCTTTCTTAACAAAATCAGTGCTTCCAACAACTGCAAATGGTACACTTCCCTGCAAAAATATCAATATATAAATACATAAATAATTGCGCGATAGTCGAAACAACGGCGCAAAAAAGTATCTCAAGCACTGAGTGATATAAGTACACAACGTTCAAGAACGCGGAGGCCCAAACATTAATGTAATTGCCGATTTTAGCCGCAACTTAAAACTTACAAAATCTATCATCCGAAACGTGAGTTAGTAAACTAAACAAAATCTTACATTCAACGCAGAATTGACTTCAATATAAGTTTCGTCGTCCATTGGAAACGTATAAAACTCGATTGCATGAGCCTTCATATCGCTTAAAATCTAAAATAAACCACGTGGTCAAGGTACCAAAACTCAGTGCCTTGGTAACCGCTATGTTTTTTGCGCGGTTAACATAAAGATTGTAAAAGCCATCTCCAAGTACGGGTATTTTCCAGACAGCAAATAAAAATTACTATTGAAGAAGTAAAACATTTATCAAATGTCAAATAGAAAATATTTTAATAACCATACGCGCTATCGTTATCCATCGTCTTAATTAATCTGTTTCACCTCATTCTACTAACCATTCAAAACTATACTTCTGTTAGTACCTGCCTAAAATATTACAAACTCACCTTGTTTTTAAACCGTTCTAGCTCATCTTTTGATATTGTATCTGCTTTGGCAATAACCGGAATAACGTTGACTTTTGAACACAACTGCTTCAATACATCACGATCCAGAGCTTTAAGCCTATAATACATCAATGAATCATTTTGAAAGCCCACGATTATATTCTCACAAAAAGAATTCCAAATGGCAAATTATTACGTAGTAGGAACTTTTAACAAGTATAAAAATGGACACAGATCAGTCAGCAAGGGAAAAGTTATGTACCAGTTGAAAAGCTATAAAAGTACTAGACACACTGCTTAGTGCTTACCCATGTCCAGTTGGCGATATAAAATAAATGCAAGCGTGAATTCTTGTATCATGATAAAACTGAAGTGTTCGTTTGATTTTCATTTCTTCTTGCAAATACGATTCAAACTGACGATTAATGTAATCGAGAATAATTTTTGAGCTAAAACAAACAGCCGAAACATAAATTACGAAACACAAGTTTAGCCCGTATTATCGAGTGCGTGATTATTCATCAAACATAAGAAACAACGCATCGGGAAGACGCCTGAAAATTAAGCCACACCAATCACATTTTATGTCAGATCATTACATATTCAAGATTCAAGATTCAAGTGATAATGACTGTTTGGTAACAATATCATGCAATATTAAGTTTATATATAAATTTTTGAAAAATGCCAAGTTTTACTACTTAACACGCTAATTTAGGCATGTTACGTTTTTGAGAAAGTTGCATTAACCCCAGCTTCCACTGGCAGCAAGCATATATGCACCATAAGTACCTGCTTTCTTTATCCAATTGATCACCAAAGCCGGCAGTTTCAACGATAGTCAATTTCAACTTGACACCACTCTCTTCGACATCTAGAAGAGTAGAAGACAATTTTCGAATAAACGTGAGCTAACAATATTTGAATCACAACTGCAGACCAATATTGATACGTACGTATTGTTTTAACTGCAAGTTACCGTAATTCAATAAAACGACTGCAAAACCATAGCATGACCATAAATAGCATTGAAAAATAATAAAGATAACTATTCAGTACAGTAGCCAACTTAACTACACATAAGCCTATTAAATATATACTTATATACCATAGGTATTTGAATGTAATTCAACAGTTTTCAATTCGTGTGAGCAGGGCTCCAAATTTAAGCTCATGTTGAATAGGGATTCCATGAGTGTGCTTTTGCCAATTCCAGTTTCGCCAACGCACAACAAGTTAAACGTAAAGCCTGCAAACAACCAAAAGAGATTGTAACTGGGTAAGTAATACCATCTGACGGATTAGTGCAAAATTACAAAAATGTAAGTCTTACAGGTTGAACGCTTCGTAACTGCCAATTAAATTACCAGCTATGCACGCTGTAAACAAGTGCTTTATACTTTTAAATAATTTTCGAATCACAGAACTACGTATTTATTAAGCTTCACCTGCTTGCTTTGCTTTTTCAACCAATTGCTCTGGAAGCGCTTTGAACCCGACAACTCCAGACAATTCCAATTTTCTCATGTTTGGCACAACTGGTGGTGCTGGCGGAGCCTAAAATTTATAGGTATTTGAAATTATACAATACATGGGGACCAGAAATTCATGTTCGTTCCACTCCACGAACATTGAATCGTTAGCATAAGAGCACCACACATAAAACATTCGTAAAGTTATACGTTTTAAGGGAAATATGTAAGTCTGTCGCTTATAAAATCTCGGTAATTGTAACTAAAAGTAAAGCATACCACAAATGGTTTTCGAACGTCAACTGCTGCAGTCATATTTATATGATACACGCATATATATTACAAAAGATGTAAAATCTGAAAACCCGCAACCAAGAGATTTGGAACCCAGCAACGCATGAAAAACGCATATACCATGTTCGAAATAGCTAAATAAACTACATCCACCTCAGAACCGAAATAGGAAACTCAAAAAGCCTACTAAACCAATGAAATGCAAAATTTTAATTGCTTTACTCGCAGAACAAACAAATGGGTGCTCCTTCAATGTTGAAGAAAAATAAGGAAACCGTATTTATGCAAAATTTCGCATATATCGTTGCTCGGTTCAACCAAGAACAATCAGGAAACATTATTTATACTAAATTATACATATATTCGTGCTCGGTTCAACCGATATCAGATTATATCAACCCACTTCAGAATATAAACATTAAAACCGAGACTAAGCACAAGAAACACAATTTCACATATAGCCATGTAATTCACCGTATGGAATTGTGGTTACGAAAGAGTTATGATGAGTGTCCATAGGAATGAAGTGTAAAAGTTTATTTAAATAGAAATTTCACATACCGCTTATGGTTGTGACCAAAGATGTACGCTTCGTCATGCTGAGCAACAATAAAGTTTTTAGCCACTTTAAAATCAACTTATAAAATCAATTTAGTATTAAATTGAGTGAACACAAAACAACATAAGACTCTCAAACGCAATAACTGTGGAATATTATGTTTCGTAATCGAACTGCGGAACTAGTGTCCAACGGTTATGCAAAAGTCTCCATTTCACTTTCGGCTCGAAGAAGCATGATGGCCACCATTTTGAGCTACTAGAAGCATAGGTTGGTAAGGGTCATGGAAGATCACCCAAAACAGTGGTTTTTTTGGACCACTGCAGAAAAATTGTCCGAAATTTAAGACAGTTGTGTCTTTAATACAGACTCCATCGCTGCCGATATTTTCAAGTCGTGCTTATATTATTTTCAAGTCATGCTTATATGTGGCGAACAATTGGGCCCGTTAAAGCTGCCCAGCCGACCAAAAATATAGAGGACGTAAGAGAAAACTCTGAAGTTAGTCTCAAAGCCAACCAGGGCAACGTTGCAAACATCACATACTCCACCGCCAAAATTGAGATGGATTTACAACTAAACAAAACGGTTCTAGGTTAAGATGGAAAACACCTAGACACAGACCTGAAAGACGAGACCCACCGAATCCAAATTTTTTCAATGTTTGTGCCATCGTATTTTTACCATTTTTTGTATTTAATTGACGAGAGTTGATTGGTATTTAATTTAAAAGTTTCGTTCTCTGTGCCGGTTGATTTGGGTTTCAAAATGGAATCGCAAAATCCATTGCATATCCACGGCTTTCCTGTGAGAGTATACTTTTTACACTGTATAATTTTACAGTTTTTAGCAAATTTTTGCCGTCTTTAGTTTGGCCAGTTGCATCGAAGCCCCACAAATGTTTAATTTGTCGTAACCTCGCGATGTATAGCTTTCATTTGTTTGGCCAAACACATTGCGGGCTTCAAGTAAAACTAATGAACTATTGCAATGAAAGATATATCCTTCCGTTTCGCTACATCCGCCAGTGCTGAAAATTTATTAAATTTTTAGTAAATTATTGATACCATATTTCAAGCAGAAGAGAGCCTTCATGATTGCCTGAATGAGATCAAATAAAGGTCAGTGTAAATATATAATAATTATTTTTATTCCTATTTTATGCTTAATAACAGTTCGATTGGCGAAATGAAGAAATCGCTTCGCTAACAATTCCGGATTGTCGATTGATTTGTATATTTTTTAAAAATTTTAACTTTTACGAAACTTCATTTTAGGTTTCGAAGAAAATTATGAGACAAAACGGTATGATACTGACATTTGTGGCTAACGTTTGGTTCGATTTCGTGACAAACAACACGCAGAACGATAGCAGCAATCAAGCCAAATATGGTGAACGTAAATAATAATTTTTTTACTCTCAAACGGATAGTAATTTAGCCACACGACATAACTTTATTTCGCCAAAAATACATAGCTATAACTTGTATTTTTGCGTCACATGAAAATATGTGTGTTTTTTAGTCTAATTTAACCCAAATAATCGTTAATTTTTTGGTTCTCGTAACAAAATATTTTTAACGAATTGTCATTTATTCGGTAAAATGTTCATTTTTTGCAACTTCATAAACGTTTTAAGGGAAAGCGAACAGAAAGCTTCATATGCAGAATATCGCAGTGTTTATTAATTTTTAAAAATATTATGGCGAATATAAATTGTAACTTTTCGTTTTTAACGGATACATTTTATTCAGTTAATGTCACAATACTTCACTTTATTTTCACAAATAAATACGTAGCTAACATTTGGATTTTAATACAGTTGATTACAAGGGCTGTTTTCCGTGATCCCCCGGTCCGTGTTTGCCCAAAAATGGTTCTATTTTTTGCATATTTAAGCTTCTCATGACCTCCCATGATCATTCCGCGCCTAAATTTGAATTTTTGAAAAATTCGATTTTTAAGGTCGCAAAATCCCCTCTAGGTTCAACAAATTATATACCATTCGATACAAGTTGCGCAACTGAGCGCAATGGTGTTAAATTTTTCGTAATAAAACGATTGGTTAACTAATTATGGTGAAATAAAAGACCCGTTACAAGTATAACCGCTAACTTGATTTATATCACCGACATGATTTGGAATGAGTTTTGAGCGGCGACTCGATGATGGGCGGCGACTCGATGGTGACACCAAGAACTTTATTTTTTGTATTAAAAAATGTAAATATGCGATTCCCCAATCACTACCCGTATACGAAATATGAATGCTTCATCGGTTGAGGTTATAGTGCGTATAGTCCCACAAGCGCCGGATTCTCCATGACTGAAGACTTTATACTTCATGATAACTCAACGTTCTAACGTATACTGGCGTCACTAACGGATCCAGAGGAAGGGGGCTTGAAAGCGTACACCCCACAAAGACTTTTCACGATAAAATGTTAAGATCCCTACATTACAAAGTTTCCCTCTCAGAAAATTAGCACAAATATGGCATACAGGAAAAAAGTGTGTTTCATAAACTTTTTTGCCAACCTGCCAATCCTAAGTCAGAAATTTCGAGATTCGTCGCAGGCTGGTGTTGCCCTAACCAAACCTAACCAAACAGTTGTGCTTCACATTGATATGTGAAGAAAACCGCTATAATATCAAGGATTTTGTTGTTAAAATTAAATTAGTCGGTTTCTTTAACTCAAGACATCATGAAACTCAAACATTTGCTCATCCAAAATTATCTTTAATATAAAATAGTGTCGGCGTTAGTTTGTTTCGCTGTCAGTTTTATCCAATAAAAGTTAGCTAAAGGCACGTCGGCTACTGTTGCTTTTACTTCAAAACAGGCATCGGTGGGAACGGCCACTGTAAGAACAGGGCCGTAACAGTAGTATAAGCGTAAGCCTAAGCCTAAGCCTAACCCTAAACCTAAGCGTAAGAATGAGCATATTCCTAAGCATAAGACAAAGCCAAGGCCTAAAGCCAAGCAAAAAAATAGTCTAAAGCTTAAACTTACTGTATTCAAGTCCCACAGAAAAACTCTCCGCCCCTGATCTTTGCATGGGAAATGGGATCCGATAGCAAAAAACGACTTATACATGGTTCTAATAAAATAGACTTGGCCGATTGTTAACCGATTATTCAAATACAACAATTAATTTAATTAATAAAAATGTTTTGGAACAGAGGGAAGTTCCGTTGTTCATTGGGTCAACAAGGAACTTAGTATTGTGGTCTCATTTTGGTATAGAAAATATTCGAAACACAAACGTTTGTATGAATAGTGAGGACATATACACTGTAAATTTCAATGAGTTACTGAATCAACTCAGACGGAAAGTTTGGTTTATTTGTGAGTTAATAACAGCAAACTCTAACTCACTCTGAGTTAAATTTATACCCGCCCTGAGTTGATTTGAGTCCGGAAAAGTTGATTGATTAAATCAGAATTAGTCATATCAACTCACAATTATGAGTTCTGATAGTCCTAACTCAGATTGAGTGATTCAACTCAGTCTGAGTTGAAATCAACTCATTGGAATTTACAGTGTATGTTTAGGCGGAAATTTGGGCTCATGTAAAGATCAGGAGCGGAACGTTTTCCCGCGAGATTACAATAAAGTATGCATAAGCTTTAGACTAATTTTTTTCCTTATGCTTTTAGGCTTCGGTATAAACTCATTCTTGCGCGCACGGTTAGGTCTTGGCTTTTAGGAATATGCTTATAATACTGTTTTGGTCCGACTGTAAATATTGACCTAAACTTGTAAAGGCTAGGAAGTCGGTGTAACTCGCTATAATAAAGTTGGTTAGAGAGGTGATACACGCTCAGACAATTTGAGAAAAATAACGTAGAATAAATATGCTAATTTTTCTTAAATTTTCAAATGAGAAAAATTTTCAATACCAAAAATACCGGAAAATCCGCACGCTGGCGTTAATATATATAATGGATTTTCAGAAAATATATAATATATACTAGTCACCCGAATAAGAGAGAGGATTGATGTTTATTTGGTGTCTTCAGATGGTTAACCCACCTTCTGCCGCCCTTCGTTACTGATATATATCCGGTGTTGCAACTATCCGTTAAATTAAACGTTTATTGGTCTTGAATCAAAAGCTTGAGCGATAATGCAAGGTTATACTTAGGAATGTTACTTTCAAAACTTAAGTACACTTTAAAGTTTAGAACTCAACTTTATTTACTCTATACACTACAATTAGGAATAATTGACATTTATGGCCTCCAATTATGGTTTACCGACTTCATTCCCTTACGGATTCTTATTAGGGATACAGACTCCTGTTGATTGGGAGTCAAAATGGGGACCACCTCTTATTACCACCTCTTATTCGGGTCACTAAACTCGGGTTTAAAACGGAAACGTTTAAATTGTCGTGGTTTAAAAATTTGTAGGTGACCTAAATTCAACATTTGAAATCGTTATAAAAACAAACCAAACATAAGTTAATTCGTTTCTTCTGATCATCACCTGCTTCAGTACATTTTTTTTAATTTGATGTATGTTTTTAGGTAAATTGCCCTTAAAACTTGTTCATTTCTTAGCACCACACTCACATATACAGTGCCATACCTAGGGGCAGATCTAAATGAAATTAGACGCTGAATATATAAGTCTTTAAAAAATTTGTGTCCTCTTTAATTTGCTCTGCATATATATAGCGTCATGTTCTACTTGTAAAACATCAGTGTGGTATGATTTGAATATTGCCACACCAATTGCAGATATACTGTAGTGACCGGAATATTAAGAGTGGGGTCATAAAAGAGTTCCCATTTTGAGTTCTAATCATTACGAGTCCGTATCGCTATTGAGAGTCCGGAAGCAAATAAAGTCCCTAAACCATAATCAGAGTCCATAAATGTCAATTTTCCGTAATTGTTGTGCATAAATGACTTCAGGCCCAAATAAATTTGCGTTCGAAATTTTAACGCATATACTCATTCGGGTCACTGCAGTATTAAATATAGTTTGTATGTAAATCGGATTCCCTTCGCCGATATATATGTCGTCGGACAATCTGCTGCTATTCATGACAATTACTAATTGGCGTGGGCTAATCTGCTATTTTATGTGTCGTTCTAAAATAATCGAATCTGATTATTCTATAAGTTCAATCGCAGTTTGTCCTGGGCTAAACTGCTATTGAACTTATAGACCAATCAGATTCGACTATTTGGGCGTACGCAACAACGTTAACCAATCAGCGTTGGTTTTTACATCACTGTTGTTTTGCTACTTTTCAAAATCGCTATTTTGCCTATAGGCCACACTGCTATTTGCTTAGAATAACAGATTAGCCTGTAGGCCAATTAGTAACTGACCTGAATTTGTTTTTTGTTTTTTGTGGTGGTTTTGTTTTTTTTGTTGTTTTTTTTTTTGTTGTGTTTGTTGTTTTTTTTTTTTTTTTTTTTTTTTTTTTTTTTTTTTTTTTTTTTTTTTTTTTTTTTTTTTTTGTTTTTTTTGTTTTGTTTTTGTTTTTTTTTTACGCAGTATAGTTACCCGAATAAGAAGGAAAATAAGATGTCCCCATCTTGGGTCCTGATCAATAGGAGTCCGTATCTCTAATTAGATTCCGTTAGTGGATAAAGTGTATAAATCCTTATTAGTCCATAAATCAGAATTTCCTAGATTGGTTAAGTATGTTGTACCAGACACTCAGACGACTTACATAAACTTTATTAAATAAAAAAAGATTAACAAACATGGCAATCAACAAATATGCATCGGAACTTGTCAGATTTGTCCAAATAAAGGAAGCCAAACAGAAGGGTCCAACAAACGTGGGATGCATTGAAATAAGTAACCATCTGTAACCGAATGACAGACGTCGCTTTTGAATTGCAAAACAAATCACAGTACCACCTCTTATTTCGGTCACTACAGTATAGCGTAAAAACTAGCCAATTTTTGAACATCATTTTAACTGCGTGATTTTGTTTGGGCCAATGTAAAGAACACGAGTGTAACAGTAGTATAAGCATATTCCTAAGCCTAAGCCTAAGCCTAAGTCTAATCGTAAGAATGAGTTTATTCCTAAGCCTAAGCCTAAACCAAGCAAAATAGTCTAAAGCTTTAGCTTTTATTGTTTTCCAGTCCCATAAAAAAACGTTCCGCACCTGATCTTTACATGGGCCGTTTCATGTCTGGATTGAACGTAAACAGTTGTAAACTTTATCGACGTTCGACTCTAGTTACCCTATTTGCGTTTTGGCAACTGTTCAACATTGTGAGCATTTTGTAACCTAAGCCTAAGCCAGTGTTCGAAGCTCAAAACCGTAATTAGACGAACAGGGGATGACGGGTCCATTGCCCTTTTTGGCATTTGGTTTAGGGGTTTTGGATACTTTTGCAGTTTGCAAACCAAGGACACCGCCGCCAACAGTTTCGTATACAGTTGAGTTTCTACGAAATAGTTGTCCAATGTTACTTTAAGGGGCGTAACATTAGATTAAGTGGATTCCTAAGCGTAAACCTAATCCTAAGCTTAAGCCTAAGCAAAGAAATGTAATCTAAAATCTAAACTTACGGTTTTATGGACCCACCAGAAACCTGGACGCCCCTTAAAGTAAAATGGGCCAAATAGTTTATTTCATAACTGTTTTCATATATACAAAACAGCATTTAGTGTATTGCTTTAATTTCAAAGTGTACTCCATACGTATATAAGCCTAATTCCTATTATCTATTTCTGTTAATTTCTATTATTACACAGCACGTCTACCAGCTGTCTCAGTACTAAACTTTGACGTACGATTATTGAAATAGAAGGGAATACCATTATTTTCTAGTTTGTTGCTAAAATTCTCACAATAGCTTGTTTCAAATGTGAATTTTGTTGAAAAACGCAATGAGGATGTGATTTCATTTAAAAGTTCACTGTTTTGGTTTAAATAGGGTCACAAATGTATTCGCTTCCCTTGGTGGAACAGATATTTCTACCAAACGCCACACGCTCTAAAATTTAAACTTAAATTATAGCTGAACTAAAGTTTATTATTGATTTAAGTAAAACTTAAATGGCTGGATGTACTAACTAAACTTGAATTGTAAACTAAATTGACTAACTTAATATTTATTAGTATAACACGAGTTTAAGTAAAAATTATTTTGCAAGTAACAAGAACAGCCCAGAAGTTATGCGTATTTCAGAGTTAAAGTTTAACTTAAACTAAAAATATATAAGATTTTAAACGAGGTTAAGCGTAATCGCAACCTGTGAGATTTCTTTAATGTAGCAAGTTAGTGTAATGCCGCTGCATTAGCTTAAGCTTAAATCAAGTTAGTTTAAGCTTTTAGAGAGCATACAGCTACTTGTTTTGTTTCTTAGCTTCAAATTGAATTAGGACATAATTGATTATAATTCGCTTGCACCGGCCAGTAATACACAGCCGATTTCGTTCGGTTCATGAAGACTAAGTCATATCGCATTGCGTGTTTCTCAGTCATACAGGCGTATAGCCAGCTCGCCTTGCCATGAGAGCCAAACATTTTTCAGAAGGAACATACGATAGGGTTTTCGATGGCTTACATGCAAGGCTGAAAATTTTCTATGGGGACCAAAATTTTTCCAGCGATGACTAATACCTCTTGGGCCCTTTTCTTGGCTGTGGAGCCTCATGCATAATAATAATAATGCATTATTGTTCCGTGGTATAATAGACGATAAAGCGAGCTTAAATCTAAAAATTACATTAACATAAGAACGTCAAGAAGTTTATATAAGGCTTGGATTTCGTTTAGAACAATATCACATTCTATAAATGGTTTGAAAAGCGTTGAACTTATGTAACTATATATACTTTCTGTCAAACCAACAAAGATAGCAACCAAACAACAAAACAATTTCTGTGGGAACTTCCACGGTAATGTGAATCGCAATGCAGAACGTGGGGCGGTCTATGGTACTACCACCGTGGATCACTATCCAAACAGAACACCATTGCCCAAATCGTGTGACGGATCTAAACAGTCCGACAGTGGCAGACCGCCACTTTGGGCCAGTACCGAACGACGGCAGCTTTACAGTGTTCTCCTTGACCCTAAACTTGTCGCGCAGAGCAAATTGGTCCAAATTACTCAGAAAATATAAATGACGTTTTAGGGTACCTTTGAATTTTTATTAAATTTAAAATATTAAACATTTTATTTGATTTATCAGCCATCGTCAGATGATTATATTGTACTCGCCGGACGGGATCGAAACGGTCCTGAAACAAGCCTTTGTGGTCGACATTAATATATAAACCGTCGAAAAATATCATTGAATAGGTTGACACAAATGCACTTATTGTCACCGCCCTCGGACGGTGACTCCTGTTTTTGCTAGCGGCAATCTTCAAAGGTTTATACGCTATAGATACATAAGAACGTTTTTTAACTTTGCTATGAAATTAATTCTACGCTAAAATGCCTCTCGAATTCATGCGCTCGTTTTAAATGCTACTCTATTGACCCGAATAAGAGGAGGGGAACTGATATTTATTTGACCTCTCCAGAGGGTACACCCCTTGTTATTTGGTTACGGACTGTTATTTATTCCACGCTCCGCAACCCTTCGTTACTGATATATATCCGGTACTGCAACTATCCGTTTAATTAAATGTTTGTTTGTGTTGTGTCAATAGCTTGAGCGAAAATGCAAGGTTATACGTTGGAATGTACTTACAAAACTTAAGTACTCTTTTTACAGTTTCGAAGTCAAACTATTTGGAACTGGAGTCATTTATGCGCTACAATTAGGGATAATTGACATTTATGGACTCAAATTAAGGTTTAAGGACTCTATCCGCTTACGGACTCTTATTAGGGATACGCACTCATATTGATCGGGACTCAAAATGGGAACCCGCCCCTCTTATTACCCCCCTCTTATTCGGGTCAACCCTCGAACACTGCAGGTGCTAATTTGAAGCTGTTTTCATGGAAGGCTTTCGAGCTAAAATTGTGACAAATTTTTGTAATGTAAAATTTACTGACAAGTTTATGCCTTGCTGTTCAAATTACTAAATCCGGCAAATTATCTTGCATGTTAAGTTGAATACAGTACAAAAAGTGGTGTATTTGCCCTTTTAACGGGCATTCGTGAAGCCAATTAGTTACTCTGCTCCGGTAACTCAGCTCAACGGCACCTTGCTACTCACTGCGACGAGAGTACGACAACAGCTTTCGCCGTCCGTTGAAGCATTACTCCCAGCTTCGCTAACTATAGGCCCCACAAACGGTAAGTTTTCAGACCTGGGTGGACAATTTTATGTCAATCTAACAGGCAAGATATACGGCGAAGTGTAGCGTTGATAAAAACAAAAATTCTAAGAAGAGTTGTTAGCCCTATCATCATTTTTTAGCTTTTATAACTAGACGTGGTATTCCGAGAAAATTAATCCTTGCATAAACTAAATCCATGCGCTTGCACAAAGCCATGACAACATTGCATAGCGATAAGGTAAAGTATTGTTACGAAAGGAAAGCAAGTGGGGCTAAAAAATAAATACATTCGTAAATATATTTATTAAACATTAAAAACGTTGAATCGTGCTTGCACCCAATATAATGTTATGCGGGGTTCACGTTATGACTGGGGCAGCACGGAACACGTTTTGTCCCTATGACTATAGCTGGTAACATTTTCAAAAAATTTGAATTGTCTGCTATCCTGATGCGACATCTACTGTTTGTACTGCAATATCACATGATATTCCAAACGTTGTCTGCGAGTATCATATGATATGTTTGAAAATGTCTGCAAAGTTCTCGTAAACTAGCTTGATTATCCTGTAGAATGTCATATGATACTAAAATTTGAAATTTAAATTGTTTGTACTTAGGAATATATTTTGGGAAAAATTCAGCGAGAAGCAAAAACGTAGAAGCTAATTCAACTTTCGAAATCATTCAATGTTGCATTATCTGACTTTTTACTGTTTTATTAGCGCGCACAAATTCCATTGTCCTACATAATATCATGATATTTAGTAGAATTTTGGAATATCATATGATATTCGCATAAATGTCTCGCAGTATCATTATCATATGGCAAATGGCTATTTGTATACGATGATCGCTTGAGATCAGTGATTTGTATGTCAATGTCATGTGACATTCACATTTTGTCTACATAACCGCAATTCGGATCACAAAATTTTATGTTGACGTCGAATCAACTTGGACAAAACGTGTCCCAAGCTGCCCCAGTTATAACGTGAACCCCGCATTACGCTGACTTGATTAGATGTCAAATCTTTCTGAATTTAGTGCCCAAAAAATTTAAGACGACTCAATTACGTTTATGCAAACAATTGAAAATCTGAATGCCCGCAGATGAAATAATTTACCATCTTTGACTTGCGGTGACCCTATATTTGCCTATCCGGCAAATAACTTGTTCTTTATATTTTTGCGGAATCAGGTCTGTTGCGACAAAAGTAAATTTTCCGCCTTGCTATGCTCATTATATAAGTTTTTTAAAGACCCTTAGACTAAATTAGATATATATATAAATGGCGAGTTTTGGAGCGTAACCAATTATATATTACACAAATCGGTAAACAGGTCATTCTAAAACTCAGTATTGAAATCAGACTGTGCTTAATAATTAAATTAGGTAAAGCCTCAAGATAAGGCGTTGCTTACGTTCACAGTTCAGCCCGTCATATATTAAAAAGCTGTTTTTAGTTTCTATGACATCCGCGATATTCATAAATTTGAACGATATCGCTTTTTTGCTGCAGATCTCATCCAATCGAAAAGGATTCGCGGAAAATACATGGGTAGGTTTATAAGTGTGCAAGGGACTTTGATGTGGTGTTTGAAAGCAGTTGGCGTCCGAATGACTTGAGTCCTTGACAGTAGGGTTTGGGAATGGGTCATCCATTTTTTGGCTCCGTTATTTTAATTAATATATGTTTTTGTTATCTTTACTAGTCGTTTACACCTGACATCAGTTAACTGAACGTTGTAGGCATTAGCAGAGAATCCAGAGGAGGGGGCGGGGGAACGTACGCCCCCCACCCTCAGAAACTTTTTTGTGTTAAAATGGTAAGGTCCCTAACAATTTTTTTAAAATTTTTCCCGCAGCATTTTTGTGACAAAATGATAAGGTCCCTCCTACCTTACAATTTTTGCGTTTCATAACATTTGCCAGGCCGCTGCTTCGCGGTCAGAACTTTTTGGATCCGCATCTGGTTGTAGGTTTACAGATTTCAGTCGAAAATTGTTTGTTTAATGTCTGACGGCATTTTAACTGCACAAATGATGTGTGACAGGTAAGATGTTTTTACGCGAGGGTGATACCTGCCGTGGCAAATGGTAATATTTTGCCATAACGTTTATTACGTGCCATTTTATAAACAATATTTAGCTGTAAATATTAATCATATTATGGCAGGGTGTAAACGAATAGTAAAAGCAACGGAAACGGTCACGAAAACAGATAGCGATCAAAATAACAAGAAACGGAAAACGAAAACGGATATATGTTACAATATAACAGTTTCAAAGATGTTTTATTTTTAGCTGCCAACCCAATTGACGCATGCAAATATTCACTGCGGTTTCGGACATCTTTAAACAAGGAATAGCGGATGCACTGAAATTTTTACGATTTTGGTCAAATTTTATAATTTTTGGTATCACATCGAACATTTATCTGTAATGTAAAATTACGCGATATATATGTGATTTATAACTAATTTTGAGCATGAAAATATAACGGAAATTTCGGTATTTCTATAACGGAAACAAACACCGATTCCTAACATATTCTGTTACATCTTGCATTATGGTACTATATCATTGATTTGATAAATTCATAGACATGTTCGCCAATGTTACTTTAAGGGGTGTAACAGTAGATTAAGCGTATTCCTAAGCCTTAGCGTAAGCGTTTTGGTTTAGCCGAGCTTTACTATACTTAATAACTACGGTTCGTTCACACTAGTGTTTCTTTTATAAAAGCCTTATAAACAACGCACAATATGAACGCCCGTCGTAAAGGGGTTGCCGTAAAAGCTCAACACTGTCATGGCAAAATTGTCTTGAATAGAAAATTTTCAACCTTGCTTGTAAGTCATTGAACACTCTTGTGTGTCCCTCATGAAAAAATTTTTTAGCCTTCTCCAAGCAAAGTGAGCTGGCTACATGCCTGTCTGTTCGGCACATTATAATTTTACAAATTAATTCTATTTTGTCAGTACGACTTTGCGACGATCGAACGCATACAACACAGGTAAACAATTATCTTTTAAAAATTCTCGAATAGAAAAGCATCATCAGCGTACAATGATGAACGCAGTAAATATTATAATTGGATTCGATAACAACATCAAACTTGAATTTAACTTCGTCAACTGGCAACTAATTGATTATGCATGACCCGTATATTTTCAATATAATCAAAATTAATATAATCCACATCGGCAGACGAGTTGTGTTTTTGAAATCATAACCGAGGGTTAATTTTAAAATGATAAACATATTTTCGTCCAAACTGTTTTGAAACGATCGAGAATTGTGAGCGATTTTGTTTAAAGTCGCCAATTTCAACGGCAAAAGCATGTTGTTTACATTTTTATTTAAATGCGTAAAAGTTGCGCTGAAAGCCTTGTTCACACGTGCAAGTTTTTTGTTTACTAATAAACGCCGCCCAATTGCAACGAATGCATGCAAAAGTTTTAGTCGAAAACTGTTTTAGCTAAAGTTGAATCTACAAATTTATGCTGGCAAAATTGTACGAGTGAGCAGGAATTTAGGTTGAGTTCACAAGATTTACGCTATCTCGACAAGGGTTCATTTCTCGCTATGCGTATTCCAAAATTGAGGCAGTATATATTTGAGAGTATTACTTAAACTTGAATACTGAAAAGGAACCTTAATAAGAGAGGGGACTGATATTTATTCGGCCTGTTCAAAGGGTGCCCCATCCGTTATTCGGTTACGGACTGTTATTTATTTTCAATCCGACGTCCGCTGTCTCTCGTTACTGATACACCAGTATTGACAACTTTTTTGTTTTTTTGTTTTTTTTTCTTTTTTTTTTTTTTTTTTTTGTTTTTTTTTTTTTTTTTTCGTTCGTCTTTTTTTGGTGTTTTTGTTGGGTGGGGGGGGTGTTTTGTTTGTGCTGTTTTGCGCTATTTTCGGGTTTTTTCTGTGCTTTTGGTGTTTTGGTTTTTTTGTTTGTTTTTGGTTTTTTTATCCGTTGAATTATAAGTTTAATATTTGTTTTGTATCAAAAGGTTGAGCGATAACGCAAGGTTAGGAATGTACTTTGAAAACTTAAGTATGCTTTAAAGTTTCCAACTCAACTTTATTTCGTTCACGTACTACAATTAGGGATAATTGACATTTAGTTAGTGTTCAGGGACTCTCCGCTTACGGACTCTTCTTAGGAATACGGACTCCTCCTGATTGGGGCTTAAATATTGATGACTAAGATAAACTTCCTGCTTGCGCTTCATATTTCAGTTAAAATATTTAAACGTGAAAATTGTAAGGTAGGACCCTTATCATTGTATAACCAAAAAATTTTCTGGGGGCGAAAAATTGCAAGGTAGAGACACTGTTTTTTGCGAAAAAATTTTGCGAGAAAATTTTTTATAAAAAAATTTTGAGAGCAAAACTGTTAAGTAGGGACCTTACCACTTTAACAAAAAAATTCTGTTGACCGTGAGACATTAAAGCCAAAATTTTCAAATATCCAAATTTGGATGTGGAATAACCAGTGGAGGTTATGAGCAGGTCAAAAAAGCAGAAATTTTCAAAATCAAAACATCTTTGGACCAACGCCAGCTGGAAGAGATGACCAAGCGTACTATAATTATTTTGTAGAACGTTTTGTTATATATTGTTAAAAACAATATTTAGTTGTGCTGCAACGGTGCCCAAAATACGTATGTAGCACTCTCCAGCTTTTTATATTTATATAATTAAAACTGGAATACCCCGCATACGTACTTGGGCAACATTTCAGCATTACTTTGTTTACACTATTTTCTTAGAACAGAAATGTGATAGTTCTGTGAAAAAACATTGCATGCAGATTGTTATGGGTTCGCTACATTTTACGCATTGCTCAAAGTCGGCTGACTAGTAGATATAATGTTTATGCTTATCTTCAGCTTTCACAATTTTGTTTGGAACCTGTTCTTTATAATTCATAAGCATTTGAACGACCCTCGCTTCCTGATGTTCACAACTGTCACGAAATTAGTTAAATTTGATTTTATTTTGGATTTCAAATAAAAATTTGACTGTCAATTAATATGAATTGATCACAAATTTTACGTTTTAATATAATTAATTTTTGACATGCATTTGATGACATCTGAAATATTTTAAAACTTGTATATAGGGCTTATTCTTGGTACTGCTGCTGCTAAATTAGTTGGGGCAATCCTTGGTCGCAGCCCTAAATTGTTCGGTATACGACTCAGATGAACGGGACAATATATTTATTGCCGTGTTTAGGATTTTAATGCTGTGTGCTCCGTTTAAATCCGTCTTCCTACTGTAAACTTGCCGCGTACCCTTGTTAATATCTTCCAGCATCAATTGTCACAAACTAAATTTTTTTTAAACCAATTAGAAGATTAATTTTTGCTTAGTTTTACAATTCTTGCTGCTTCATTCGAATCGAAAGTTTTGATTTTTATAATTATGGTGAAATATAAACTCAATTTTGTTGGTTTTTCTACAACTCGACAGATGACAGATAATTTTATATAACATTTGAGGTTCAAACCCTATTCGACACATAGGCAAGTTTTTGCAGCATAAAACTTGCAACGTGCATGTGCAAGTTTGGTAACAAAGCAGCTTTGAAGTTCTTGCAACGGCAAATTATTTACTAGCATTTATGCTATTGAATTTAATTCGTACCTGTGAACGCAGTTGCAAGTCGCTTGAATTTCTTACACTTGCAGTTTGATTGGTCAGTCGGAATGTTCCTTTGACAATACTTGCAGCTGCAAGTAGTATTTCGTGTAGGTTGCAGCTGCGAGTTCTCGCTGCAAACACTTTCACGTGTGAATGGAGCTTAACAAAAACTGTCAACACCTGTGATGATTTTAATTGTTCCTTTGCCGTATAACAGCAATAAAATCTTATTATAAATTTTATTTTTATGACATTCACAGAAAAATGCTGAGCAAAACCGGTTATAATTCTGGATGAGTTTATTAGTTTAATTCAGAATGAGTTGAAACAATTCAGAATTCTGAGTTCTGAAATACCTAGTTCAAAGCTTAGATTTTTGAGTGGATTCAACTCATTCTGAGTTAAAATCAACTTACTTGAATTTACAGTGTATTACGCTTCGTTACATCCAAAATTATAATTTGTTACTGTTATCACAATGAAATGGTTAAAAACTTCGGCGCATGTAAAAATCAGGGGTTGAACTGTTTTTCTGCAGGATTGCAGTAGAATAAGCTTAAGCTTTAGACTATTTTTTGTTTAAGCTTAGGCTTAAGTATAAACTCATTGTTATACTTAGACTTAGACTTAGGCATTGGCTTAGGTGTAAGCTTATTCTTACGTTTAGGCTTAGGCTTAGAAAAATGCTTGTGCTACTATTACGGCCCTAGTATATACAGTCGCACAAGCATCTTTCTCTTTCTCGTTTACGAAAGCTCTCAAACTTTGTAATTAGGCTTGTTGAAGGTTGATCGTTTCTGTAGGGATGCCTCTGGTTGCGCGCTTTTGAGGTTATGATATTCTGCAAAATTTGCCCGGTTATCGCGGAGCGATTCCGCTTTGGGTCACAGCTGCTTGCAGTTATTACATTTGAGACGCGGTGCGGACGTGTACCCCATGGACGCTAGCAAGTGGCACGGGGTCAGGCGCTCCTCTAGCATTTATTTCAGCAGCTGGAAATTTCAGATTCTGAGCGTGAGCAGCCTGCGCAGTGCATCTGAACAGACACCCACCTCATGTAAACGTCTTGCTACCCTAACTTAATTGATCTTTCATAATTTTCTTCCCCCTCCGGTTCCTTGTTTATTTTGGTTTACTAGTTGCAATGTTGTTGCTCTTGTTGTTGTCGTTGTTTTTTTTGTAGTTGTTGTTTTCACTCCGAATTCGAAAATTTTTGACCATAACTATCTGGCCGGTTTTCAGAAATTTATGCTAATTTTACAAAATTTTAGGAAGCTTATGCAAATAAGCTTCTAATTATGCAAATTTGGTTTAGCCATCCGGCAGGGTATAAAAGCCGCTGCCGATTCTACAATTTAGGCATTCAGTTTGCTTTCGTGTTCAGGTTGCCAGTATGGCACATAAATTTTGCGGATGCCTTCTAAGCGTAATTTTCATGTCTTTGGTTTACAGTTTTCACTCGCCGATGTGGCCGGCTTCGAGCACAGAAGTCGGCTACGCTAAATTTTGAATTTGTCAAGATGTTCTCTCGCGTACCGGTGGCCGGATGTGTCAGCGGTACCAGGGAATCAGGCGAAAAAGTTTTAACATGTTCAATCTGCATTATTTTTAAATAATAAAACATAGGTGTCGAGTTTATATGGGAAAATTCACATATTTTTTGGGAGCTCCTAAATTGTTTGTTGCAGCTTTAAAGTTGAGATTGTTTTTTACCCTAATTAACCAGCTTTGTTCGTTCTTGACGCGTCAATCCTCGCTGGACGGGGCTGTTTTTGTTGACTCTGACTCGGACTGGCTTGATTCGCGACCGAGCGAGTCCGAGTTAGAATATGTTGTTATTGTCCGGACTGGGAATGGGTGTTTTTCTTTTTCTTTTTCTTTTTCCGGTTGATTTTTGGATCCAGGGAGTTTCGAATGTTCTGTGTAAGTAAAATTTCTACAGCCTTAAAAATAGGCGGCGCGGGTCCCGTTTTTCTTTTTCCTTTTTGACCAGATCCTTTTTACCAAGAATTTATTTTTCCTCGCGCTCCGAATTTTGCCTGCCCACCGGATGGCGAGGGAGTCTCGCCACGGTGGTCAGATGTTTTAACCAGGGGTAGGAATGCGCAAGGATTATGAGTCTCCTGGTCCCGAGTTTTGTTTTATTGCAGTACAGCCATGTATTTGGCTGGCCGGTTTTTAGTAGGTTAAAAATTTACTGATTTCTTAAGCCATAAATGGGTCCGGTGATGACGGATAAGGACTGGGAATGCAAGTGCACTCCAGATCTGGGCGCGGAAATCCTATCCCGAACACGGCTAAGCCAGCGTAGCTAAGCCGATTCTACAAGTTTTGCCATCGCACAATCATAAGATTGGGATCGCCAAGGATAGGTGGCTTATGCTTAGGTGCAGGGTCCCAACCTTATATGGGGGCTACTCCGTGGATGTCTTATGTGTGGGCAACAATGCTGACATGTAAGACAGTCCAGATCTGAAATGCACAGCGGGTTTGAATTTGTTACGTTCGAGAACTAAAAGGTATCGCCGGACTCAAATAGTGCTTGTTATACCCTGCAGACCGCATATTTATTCGCTATGCAACTTATTTCTAATATTTCAGCGCAGTTTTTTTTGGATTTTTTGTCGGCTCGTTTTAACTTCACCTAAAGACTTTAATTAAACGAAATTAAAATTTAAAAAATTATTGTCGTGGCGTACACTGTAAAAATGGTGAGTCAAATTGACTCTCTCCGAAATAGGCTGTACAAGACTACACAAACGGAGTCAAATTCAACTCACTGAGTCGCACGTTAGACTCTGGCGGAGTCGAATTTGACTCAGTTTGTGTAGTCCGGTACAGCCTATTTCGGAGAGAATCAATTTGACTCACCATTTTTTGCAGTGTAAGAATTCATATTTTGCTTTTTCCTAAAAACAAACTCTGCGGTTTCATCGGCTGCTTGCACTCACAAAAAACATATCTTGAAGTTATGCGTTCCTCGAAATGAAATCTTACACTGACAGTGGTGAATGCAGAATTTTTTGACACTGGGGATGCTATGTGATACACAACGCAAAAACCCCGCGAGCGAAGCGAGCAAGAAACCAAACGCAATTTTATACTAAAAGTATCAATATACGAACATAGTTTTGATCTGTGTTCGCGGACCAATGCCTGCGAGCAAACCTTTGATCCGCCGTTTGCAACTGATATTATTCGCTTAAGCTAAAGCACTATACATTCGTTTTCAATTTGTGAAACTTGGCATTTTCAAAATACTAATCTGCGTGCGTTTATTAAGTTTAAATTTGAAAAATTTAAGTCGAAAACATTCTGACAGTTCAGATTAATTATATACGTATACCCGTATATCGTGACTAACCGACCGGAAATTACTACTGATTATAATGGATTTCAAGGGACCGATGCGACAAACGAAGTTTTGGTGCTTTTGCTTTTAACTGCAGCTGAAATTTCTACTGTTCAATATATTCAAAAATAAAAGAATTGTTTTAAATTCTTATTTTAATATATAGTTACATATATACATATAAATGTATACATTTAATATATGATATATATATATGTGTGTATATAAAATTTTGAAACCTATTTCGGATCAAACCTGATAAATTTTTTGACTTTATCTGGAAAAATCTTATGTTATCGGGCAGTCACATCAAGCCCGTAGCTATCTCAACATGCTACAAGGGGGTCAAAACAGCTTTAAAAGGGGATGCTGGTTGTACTAACAAGGTAACAAGCGGGAATTAAACTTTTCCAGGAGGAGGCAAAATTTTTCCAGGCTATACTGAGCCAACATTCTGGCCACCATTTGGCTATGGCCCGTTAAGTAAGACCGTGATTTATTTCGATGTAGTCAAGTTTACGTCGAAATGTGAACGCGTTTTGTACGTTACGTCATCGGGATGATGTAGCTAAAAACACAGGTGATTTTATTATGGACAAAATTTTGTTATGCAAATTGTTCGCTTACGCCGTTCAACGGATCGAAATTGCTTCTAGAATGCGGATACAGTAGTCGTTGATTTTGTGACCAAATGTCGGCCACCGATCCTCGTAAAGCGACTTAGATTTCGATTTAGGACCTCGGCTACCAGCGGTAGTGAACAACAACAGTCTACTTATACAGCGAACCGAAATCTATATTTATGATGCAGTCTTGAACATCATCGTTTAATACTATGAGAAGGATAGAAGCAATATATCGCATACCAAAAGATTCGATAGACGCGAAAAGCGCTTTTAACAGTCATTTGAATAGCCTTATCCTGCAGGTCAAAACTTTTCCTACAATCCTTCTGAACTGAAATCGTCTCTGCACTTTGACCTACACATGATGATAGCAGACAAATACGACTTTTTGAATATGGTATAGAGTTTATTAGCAAACAAAATATTACCCAATAGGCTAATAGGGACAAAACGCATGCCAAGCTGCAAGTGGTTATAACGTGAACCCCGCATTAACCCGAACTGAGTTTGAACAGAACCAAAATTCAAAGCTTGTCGCATTACATTTGAAAAGCTAATTCAATTGTCTAATTTTAGTTTTTTTGCCAGTTCTCTTAGTTGGATACAATCACATTTTTATATTGATTTTGTTCTAGTACGTAACTGGGTATAAATATTCGTCATGGAGTTTTTATTACTCTTCATTTTGAGAAAGAAAATATTTTTAATTTAAGCTAAACACTCGCATGGTATTTGTGTACCGAGGTTTTCAGCGTCTGCACCGTTTTATACGGCACAACGCGTGTTCCACACAATGTTTTTACCAGTGACTTATGCAGGTTTTGACCCGTGTAAAGATCAGAGGCGGAACGTTTTTCTGTAGAACTTGAATAAACAGATTGAGCTTTAGACGATTTTTTGGCTTAGGTTTAGGTTTAAGCTTAGGTATAAGATCATTTTGGCGCTTAGGCTTAAGTAGAAGCTCATTCTTACGTTTAGGTTTGGGTTTAGGCTTATGCATAGGTATAAGCTCATTCTAGCGCTTAGGTTTAGGCTTAGACTTAGGCTTAGAAATATGCTTGTGCTACTGTTGCGCCCCTGTTCGATACGCTTACCCAGGTTTTTATGATGGCCAAAGATACTTTTTGTGTTTCAAAAATATTTACATATTTCAATGAGTATTCAACAAAGATTTCGATATTGGATAATTTTATCCGCTAAGGCGAAAAATGCTAAGATCTCGTCTTGTATCTGCGCTACATTTTTGCGCTATTTGGACTTATAGCATATCGTCCGCTTGGAATAGCAACAAAGAATTAAAGTAAATTGGCAAAAGGTTTTCTTCATAAACCGTGCTGTATGATCTCTATTGCGCTGTCGGGTTTACTCAGAGTTGCCAGGAATACCTAAGCCACTGTCTGGATTAGCCGTTTTAGCAGTTGCATATAGGGTGAGGTAAACATCGACCCATAGATTGTCGAGTTTACCCGAGTTTCCTATTCATGATTTAAATTTTCAAAACACAAACAGTTTCATTACCATATTTCGACCAATGTATAGACTAGTACCGGACCAGTAGTATAAGCCCATTCCTAAGCCTAAGCATCAGCCTAGTTCTAAGTGTAATTTTTTGCTTAAACAAAAAAATACGTTTCGGCCAATGTATATGCTAAGGCCTTACCAGACCAGTAGTATAAGTACATTCATATGCGTAAGGATCAGCTTAGTTCTAAGTCTAATCCTAAGCGTAAACTAAAAATACGTTTTGTCCAATGTATAGACAAGCGCCGGACCAATAATATAAGCGCAATCTTAAGCCTAAGCATTAGCCTAATTCTAAGTCTAATCCTAAGGCTAAAAACTACTCTGAAGCTTAATTGTACTCCATAGCAGTCCAGCGAAAGAACGCCACGCCCTTGATATACATGAACCAAGATTTCAAACATGGATATTCATCGAAATATATAAACGCCTTATTTGCTTCTAAAGTCCTATCTTTTCTACGTTAGAAAATAAAGTTTTTCATAGACTACTTTCATTATCACACTTTAATATCGTTTGACCCCGGAGTTCCGATTTAGAACCCAGTGCGCTTAGCAGTACTAAATTTATCAACGAACAACTTCTATCATAGAAAAAGAGGGGCTGCTAATCGTTGACTCCAGGGAGGAATTAAGTGATTTTCGACCGTCAGGCTGCGGACACCCGCATACTTTACGTTTTACGGCTATTTACTATCGTTTAAACTTCAATATATTTATTAATTTAGAAACTTGTGAACATTTAGACCTAAAAGCTCAGTTGTATATTTCAAACATTTCTGACGGGGGCTCGCGGCATCGGCCATGTTACTTTAAGAGGCGTCCAAATTTCTGGTGGGCCTATAAAAGAGTAGGTTTAGATTCTACACTACATTTTTTTGCTTAGGCTTACACTCAGGCTTAGGAACTCATTTTTGCAACGCTTAGACTTAGGCTTAGGCTTATACGCTTATTAATCTTGGCCGCGGCATGTATAGAAACACATCGCAGATGATAAGAGCAGGAAACCTCAAAATGCAATTTTAACATTGTAAATCTAAAAATTTTGGTTTCGATCTCTGATACGACGCTGGGTATGGTCTGTATACCCCCAGTTGATCCGGTAGTGGCAAAGCTAAAACTGTCAATGACGCGAACAACGAATGTTCCGTTCAAGGAAGTGAAAACAACCATGTACTGAGTGTTTTGTGTGTTTTTCACTAGTTGAGCTACTTGTATTTGTTGCGTGAGCAACTGTGATGAGACCATGTGGCGTTTATCAGAAGCGTAGTTAGGGTATAAAATCTCATACTAAACAATTTCAATTTTCTACATCTAAGCGTGGTAATTATCGAGATATGATTCTTGATCTTTAGAATTGAATAAATTATTCTACAGCCTGTAAAAGTGTGGTTTTTTGTCCGTCTACAAAGTTCAAAAGATATATCCCGTATTCAATTTGCTATATGCTCTCTAATGGCGATCGCAGTCGGAATCCCACTGGGTTTAACGTTTGAATATTTTTTCTAAAATTTGAGAATTGTTGTTTCGAAAATTAAAACTCGTTATTGCAGTCACGTCTCCAATTTGTGACATTAACGCTACAGGTATATTGTAAATTAGCAAGAAAAATGCAAAAACTTTTCGTGTACTATGCGTACGTATATACTTGAGAAGCTTTTGCATTTTTCTTTGCTAATTTACAATATACCGTGCGTTAAAGTAATGAACTGGAGACGTGACTGCAATAATGAGTTTTAATTTTCTAAAAACAATTCTCTAATTTGAAAAAATGTTCAATGGTTAAACCCAGTATGGTTCCTGTTTGATGTGTTTTATTCAGGATCAAGGTCCGGTTTGATGTGTTTTATTCTGGAACAAGGTCCGGTTTGAGGAGTTTTATTCTGGAACAAGGTCCGGTTTGAGGAGTTTTGTTCTAGAACAAGGTCCGGTTTGAGGAGTTTTATTCTGGAACAAGGTCCGGTTTGAGGAGTTTTATTCTGGAACAAGGTCCGGTTTGAGGAGTTTTATTCTAGAACAAGGTCCGGTTTGAGGAGTTTTATTCTGGAACAAGGTCCGGTTTGAGGAGTTTTATTCTGGAACAAGGTCCGGTTTGAGGAGTTTTATTCTAGAACAAGGTCCGGTTTGAGGAGTTTTATTCTGGAACAAGGTCCGGTTTGAGGAGTTTTATTCTGGAACAATGTCCGGTTTGAGGAGTTTTATTCTGGAACAAGGTCCGGTTTGAGGAGTTTTATTCTGGAACAAGGTCCGGTTTGAGGAGTTTTATTCTAGAACAAGGTCCGGTTTGACGAGTTTTATTCTGGAACAAGGTCCGGTTTGAGGAGTTTTATTCTGGAACAATGTCCGGTTTGAGGAGTTTTATTCTGGAACAAGGTCCGGTTTGAGGAGTTTTATTCTGGAACAAGGTCCGGTTTGAGGAGCTTTATTCTGGAACAAGGTCCGGTTTGAGGAGTTTTATTCTGGAACAAGGTCCGGTTTGAGGAGTTTTATTCTGGAACAAGGTCCGGTTTGAGGAGTTTTATTCTGGAACAAGGTCCGGTTTGAGGAGTTTTATTCTGGAACAAGGTCCGGTTTGAGGAGTTTTATTCTGGAACAAGGTCCGGTTTGAGGAGTTATATTCTGGAACAAGGTCCGGTTTGACGAGTTTTATTCTGGAACAAGGTCCGGTTTGAGGAGTTTTATTCTGGAACAAGGTCCGGTTTGAGGAGTTTTACTCTGGAGCAAGGTCCGGTTTGAGGAGTTTTATTCTAGAACAAGGTCCGGTTTGAGGAGTTTTATTCTGGAACAAGGTCCGGTTTGACGAGTTTTATTCTGGAACAAGGTCCGGTTTGAGAAGTTTTATTCTGGAACAAGGTCCGGTTTGAGGAGTTTTATTCTGGAGCAAGTTGCAGGTTTGCTATGTGACATAATGCAACTAGCGGTTCATGTTGCCTGGCGGTGTATTTTTCTTTGTTTTGGGTCCTATATCTATACTTGTTATACAGCAGTAGCAGCGTATTCACGTAACTATCTTAGTGACAATATACTTATTGATAATTTTAGTGCGGTATTTTACGCGGATTGACCCATACGGTTCCTAGCAGTCTAGGAAGGAACCGAGACTTCAGACCTTTTTGGCTAAACGGCTGGAAAATCAGGCGTACAGAGCGGGGGTCGAGCTTCAAGCCTGCGGATTCTTAAACGAACGCTCTACCACTGCACCATGCAGCCCATTCTGAACTGCTATTAAAGTCGAATATGCTTCCGTCTAACTAGCAACAATGCAATGCATCATATAGCATATGCACATACTGTACTGACCCGAATAAGAATGGGGAAATTAATGGGGGGTCCCCATTTTGAGTCCCAATCAATAGGAGTCTGTATCCCTAATAAGAATGCGTGAGCGCATAGAGTCCCTAAACCATGATTAAAGTCCATAGATGTCAATTATCCCAAATTGTTTTGCATAATCACTCCAGCACGAAATACAGTTGAGTTGGAGACTTTAAAGCATACTTAATTTTGAAATTACATTCTTAAGTATAATCTTGCATTATCGCTCCAGTAACAACGGTCGGGTTAAAAATAAATAACAGTCCGTAACCGAATAAGAGCGGGAGGGTACCCTCTGGATAGTCAAAATAAATATCAGGCCCCCTTTTTATTTGGGCCACGACAGTGCAGAAAAAGCATACACGTAATGTTTACAGTGCCGAACACACCAGTACGCGACAGTATAGCCCCACCTTAAATACTGTGACCAAAATTTATATAAACCAAATAAATTAGCTCTTATAGCTGAATTATGTTGGTAAACGTTAATCTTGTTCTGGCGTCCAAATCCTTGCTTTTAAGTATGAAATAAGAAAATATTCATGCGAGAAAGGGTTTAATCGAAACATTTCCAATTACAGATTTGTTTTTATATCGCTATAATTATCAAATTTCAGTGCTTATAAACCAGATAAATCCTATTTTTAAAATTACCAACTAAACCGTTTATTTGCCAATAATGACAAACAGCGACGCAATCAACGGAATGACATACGAAATGCCCCCGTTGTTAGGCCACAGCAGCATGCTATGCTATTATCATTTCGAAATCGAACCCTACATTCAGCAACAAAAATTGTTCGTCCCTGAAAACACAACCTCATCTCCGTTACTCGCGGTCGAGTCTCAAACTCAACCTGAAGAAATTAATTTTTGGATCGCTGGCATAGCGAATAGCGTTATCGTTTGGCTTGGTTTACTTGCAAACTTAATTTCAATTGGAATCATTTGGGGTCGTAGTCGACGAATGAAATTACGCACGAGTTCTCGGAGTACGTGCCTCGCTCAGTATGTAGGCGTTCTGACCGCATGGGATTGTGCAGTCCTACTGTGTGGCTGGAGTGTGTTTTCGTTAGCCCCTCTACTTTACAGGGGTCGAACAAAGCTTACCGGAAAGTTGCCAAGGGTCACACCGTATTTGTATGTTGCGTCACACGTTACGTTAGTTGGTTGCACGCTAACAACGCTGTTAATAACAATTGAGCGCTATTGTGCAATTTGTCATGTTATGTGGCATAGGCGGGTATGGGGCGCCGCGCGGCGACGTCTAAGCCTGGCCCTTGCCGCGCTGGTTGCCCTAGCTCACGGTTCAGTGTGCTATCTTGAGCTCAAGGTCGAAATTTGCGAAGATCCCCTTGGCAGTCGTCCATCGATTACAATTTTGCTGAATTCAGATATTAACGAAAAGAAAATTTATTTGTTTGGCTATATGCTACTTACTGACCTACTACTGATGACAATCGTTCCTATGATCATTCTAATCGTGTTAACAATGTGTATGATTCGTAAAATTCATCAAACCGCATCGCATAAACCGTTCAAACTTACGCTGAATAATGCTTCTGCGTTAAGCCAAAACGGTAGCTATGTCGCGATAGCTGGAGCAATAGCGAATCAAAACGCGACACGTCATCAGAATGATGTCAGCACAGTGGATGACGTCATCAATAATCAAAGTAGACAACCGAGTACTCGAATTAGTTCGGAAGGCTCGGTGAACGCAATGTTGCTCGTTATTCTGGCGAAATATATTATCGCGCATGCATTTCCCGTTATTGTTGACGCGTTAGAGATAGCAATTGATTTATGCGCTGCGTACGAATCACGGCCCGATGTCGAAAGCATCCCACGCGCTCATAACCCGTCAACCGCGGCGCTGAACACATCTGAATGTGTGCCTGGCGTGAACGAAGCCAACTGCAAAACCTCAAACCATAAATCAAGTAGTCCAGCTTGGAAACTCGGCAGCGGAGCGAATAATCACGGATCTGGAAGACCATGTGACTTCTTAGACGCGTCAACGCTGAAACTGTTAGCGCTCGCTGGTGATATATGTGTATTTTTAAATTGCGCAACAAATCCCACTGTATATTTGCTGTTTAGTTGCAGAGCGGATCGTGTAAAACGTAACGGAAACATTGCTTGGTGTTGCGGTTCAAAAAGTTCAAACGTCACCAGACCGTCGTCTACAGCGACACGGACTGTGGTAACTCGACAAAAATCATCGTTCATTCATCGTCAACCTGGGATTACTGTACGATTTGAACGATACGACACAGATTTGATGGAGTCGAAACGTTCTCCAGAACGAATTCAGCCAATGAAGAGCCGCCGAGCAGATATTATTGAACAACACAGCACGAACGCGCATCAAGTTAACAAATCAAAATCTAATGACATTTTGGAGAGCAATCACTTGAAAGAAAATATTGATGCCCTTGGCAAGAAACGATTGAAACGTGTTGAAAGTGGAGTCTGAAGGATTGTGCTACGCTCGCCGCGTTGCGTCGCACAACGACGTTCGGCTGCACGCATCATGTAAACAAATGCGTTTTTGTAAACACGCGGTGCCGCACGTCGCTGTGCGACACATTTTTTTGCACGGCGGCGAGCGGCGCTGCGCAGTACAGTAAAGAACAGCACAATTCTTAAGCTCGCAAATAGTGTTCCTTGAATTTTGGATTGGTTCTGCTTGTAACAGAAAAAAACGCCTAAAATATTGGGTTTCTCGCGTTATTCTCATATTGAAAAATTTCGTAATAAACCTTCTTTTTCCGCTATTCGCATCCATTTCCTGGCACAGAAATTAATTTTGACCCGTGTTTAATTGTATATAAACGACATTCCTTCGTTCTCTCAGAGAGACTTGTGGGATTTTTTAAGACTAAAAAATGCTTAGGCTCAGATTTAGGCGTATAAGTAACATACAGATGTATGCGTCATGGTGCAACCGGAGGTGAAAACTACCGGAGACGGAGCCGGAGGTCAACGAAACTTGTCAGAACCGGAGCCGGAGGTGAGGCGAAATTTAGGTGGTAAAAATAATGGTTAATCAGTTAATTTTAGCCAATATGTGCAATATGGTGTTAAGTTTTTTGTTTTACGCTAATATTCATAAAAATTCTATCCTGGAAATAGTGACAAAAATAAAACAAAACGCGCTAAACAGATAAATTTTGAAAAAATTATGTACAATTTTACTACTGAAATTGCCGGAACCTCCGGCAAACATTTTGCCGGAGCCAGGCAGACCTCCAGTTGTATTACGGTATGGGTATACGATTCGGATTTTTTCGTTTCAACTACAGTAATAAATGTATGAATTGTACGTCATCGAAAACACTTGTATACCCTTTCAAGAAATGTTTAACTCTCTATCAAGGCGCCCTGGCTACAATCCTGATGCCTTGTATTAAAGGTTCCAACAATTCTGAAATAAAGGTACTCGAAAAACAAAGCACCTGTAAAAAGGACGGCCTCCAACCTGTCTGCAAAAATGTTCTGACATTATTTGAGTTACGAAACAATACCAACATTTTCAGACAACTTATTTACGCAAAACAGTTATTTTTTCAATTTTGATAGAATAATTACGTAAAAGTTATTTTAAATACAAAATTTTTTAGCTTTTACCTTAAAAATATGTACATTTAGCTTATGACTCTCAGCTTGCGGCGTTTAAACAAACTTTGAAAAACCATGGCATTTTAACCAAATCACCGAAATTTGGTCCAAAAGTTGCCATTTCAAATATATACTTTTAATTCGATCAATATCTTTAAACTCAACTCAAATCTTGTCCCATATTTTTTTAAATGTGTGTAGCAACGATCACAAGTTGATGTCAAGTTAATATACTTTAAAATTTGCCACATTTTGTACGTATATATTTAACCCTACTTGCGGTACAAAATTTCAAATTTGCAATTAGCACAGTTCACTTGTTTGAAAACCTGTTACTAACTGATGATATATGCTACGCACAGTTGAGAATACGGGATCGTGAAAAAAATTGCCAATTTCATCGGTTAAAAAATGTAAAATTCAAACGATTCGAAAAATCGAGATAAGTAATCGACGGGATTGGATTGTGAATGACTCGCCATGCTTTGTTCTGTAGCTCTTCCATCGCAACGACGGCGCAGTATGGATAGTGAAGGCCCATGCGATCCATTTCGGCCCGAGACAACGGATCGATTTGTTTACCAAGGACTTTTCGGGACGCATCCAGGCTGGTTCCGTGTCCGATGATCAGAATTGCTCCGGGAGCTAAAATATAGACAAGCAATTTGATATTTCGGTTGTGTTATTGCAGTGTCTATGACTTGAACTAACTTGATTTAAGCCTAAGCTAATAATGCAGTAATAAACTATTTTCAAGACTAAACTATAACACGCAGGATTACGCTTAAACCCATTTAAAATCTTAGATATTTTTAATTTAATATAAACTTACTGAACACTTCGATACAAATAATTTCTGGGCTGCATTTGTTACTTAAACCAAAAATACGTTAAACTTAAACTCGCGTTAAACTTAAATATAAGTATTTTTTGTTTTATATTTTAAGATTGATCGATTGCGCCGACGGGGCAAAACTTTTTTGAATTTGAATTGTAAACTAGCCATATTTTCTATCCAGAGAGTTAAAATATCTCAAAAGTAGTGGCCAATGTAAAGAACAGGGACGGAACAGTATTATAAACGTATTCCTAAGCCTAAGCCTAAACCTAAACCTAAGCGTAAAAGAATGAGCATATTTCTAAGTCTAAGCCTATAAGCCAAGCAAAAAATCTGTATAAACCTTAACGTTACTCTATTGCAGTCCCACCGAAAAACGTTTCGCCCCTGATCTTTACATGGGTCAAAGTAGTAAACACGAAAAACTATTTCTCAAAGACTCGCGTTTTTTTAATTTTTTAACTTTCTAACTGTTGCTTACGTTCACTTGTCAATGTTTAAAATGTTTGTTTAGTCTAGGAATATTATTTTAAAATTGTCTTTACTCTACAAAGACATCCCAATCCTTCGGTATCACTGAAGGACCGGAGGAGTCATCCCGCATACCCCCATTTACGAGGGAGCAACACAAACAGGGACCCCCACCCTGACAAAATTTTAATACACAATAGCCGTTAATATTCAACTTGGGTATGTATATTTAAAATTGAAAATTTCACAATTTAAAAATATTTTAATCATCGCAAGCGCTTTCTCCGTGGAATTTTACGGACTGCCTCCGCCCTAACGCGTGCTGTGGCGATGGTATTATGTGAATTTGTCACGCGACAACTCGTCCATCGACGGGCGACCTACAATCTAAAATTTTGGCCACTCGACAATTTGTCGCCTATCATTAATATGCTTAGCCGTATTAGCTCCAGACTTAGCGTTAAGCTTAGGCTTAGGCTTAGTTTTAGGCTTTATAGCGCACTTTACAATTTCGCTTACATTTATTGTTTTCAAGTATATTATTGACAACTTTCGCGTATCGCTCATAGTGTTCCATTGACGATTCTTTTAAGTAATGTTTGACCAATTCGCCAACCTCGATAAAGGCTTTGTAACTGGTGTCAACTGAAAAAACAATAAAACAAAAAGTAAATATAAAAAGAAATCACATATTTCATTAAGATAAACATCAATTAGCTCGACTTGTTTATTAATATTACAATTCAGGCAGCACACAAATTTCTCGCGACCAAACATTTGTTGCGAAGTGTAACTGGGAATTGTTTTCGTCAGGATCCTAATTCAATCGTTTTAACTGAGCTGGATGAGTGACTGATTTTACAGCGTAAAGAAAAGCTTTTTTTCTTATCTTCAATATATATAAAATATATAAAAATATATATAAATAAATATATAAAATACTACGATTTTGGCCAATGTTACTTTTAGGGGCGTAACAATAGATTAAGCGTATTACTAAGCCTAAACCCTGACGTAAGCATTACAAATGTGTGTTCCTAAGCGTAAGCCTAAGTCTAAGCTAAAAAACAGAATCTAGAGCCTAAACCGACTTTTTTATAGACCCAACAGAAACGTGGACGCCCCTAAAAGTAACATGGGCCGAGGATACTTGGGTATCCGGTATCTTTCAGCTCATTCGGTGTCATCCAAACCGGTGGAGATTCATACCACGCCATCCATTCAAACAGGCCTGGTTCGAGTTTGATTTGAATTGGAAGATTTAAAGCTAAAATTACAGCTAAACATTTATGCTTGCAGTCGTTAATTGGAAACAGCGTTGCCTGGTGCTAGAATTATGTACTAAACGATTTTTTCATTGACACTGGAAAGTGTAATTTTGCTAACTGAAATGTACTTAAGCCATAGTTAAAATATATTTTAAAAACCAGAAACCCACTAAAAACAGTTCAACAGTCTTATATGGTTTAAACGACCACATTTACGACGCGAAAATAAAATAAAAATTCTCGTATTATGTAGATGATAATTTCAATGCAAAACATTTTTTATTAATTTTTATACTATATTTTAAAACAAACTTCAATTTATTTGCCACTAGTGAGAGGTTGGATTCAGCGTATCTATTTCCGCCAATATTGAATATATCAAGTTGATTAAGGGTTGCACTATACTTTTATCGACGTCCGGCGCCGGACGGCTCCTGTCATCACCGTCCGTCACCATACGGTATCGTACGACGGACGGTGCCACACGACTAGTATAGTGCCACCCTTAACCTTAATTGGCCCTTGTACAGAACAGGGCCGGAACAGTATTATAAGCATATTCCTAAGCCTAAGCCTAACAATAAGCCTAACAATAAGCCTAAGCGTATGGAAGAGCCTATTCCTAAGCCTAAGCCTGAGCCTAAGCCTAAACCTACACAAGAAAATTAGTCAAAACCTTAAACTGACCCTATTATGGCCCCTCCGGAAAACGATCCGGCCCTGTTCTATACATGGGCCCCGTTAATTTAACCTTCAACACTTGCAAAGCGAATTGCAGTTTGAACGCAACAGTACTTTTTAACAGTCCGTACGCAGTTTGAACGCATCGTAACGCCGGTGAACAATAAATCGCAGCGACGTTGACGCGATTTAATCGCATTCCACGTCCAATCATTTGGCTTGCAACATAGCCCATTTCGGTGATCGGAGTATCGTTGGTAAAATGAGTCGGTCCTCCGCCGCGTTTGGGCAGCGTTAGCGGTTGATTCAAGTCGTACGGTCGGTATTTGCCTAAAAATCCAAAAAAATCATCGGCTGGCTGTGGTTTGCGAATTTGGTACGAGAATCTAAGGACCTGGTTGTGAAGTTGTAGTCCCAGAAACGATTCGGGTGCTAAGAAATTAGTTTCCAGCCCACACAGACTTAGGCTTTGGCTCAAGTTTAGGCTTAGGTTTCGGAAAACGCTTATCTATAAGTCTACACCTTTGCCTAAGACTACAACTTCGCTTAAGCCTGAACCTAAGCCTAAGCCGTAACCTGAAATGTTTGAGAAAGTGTGCCTGAGTTTGAAATTTACGATATTGGCGTTGTATTTTCAAATTGATATGTCGCCTCTTATCGATTAACAAGAGCGTTCCAAATTCAGTCAGTTCTTGTTTTCAAATATGTTATTCAACCAAATCTTTTAAGCTTATCAACGGCACCCATACGAAGCGAAATAGGTTTAAGCAGACTATGATATACCGCACATTATTCTCAAATGGTCAAGTATAGCACAACCTATCACTAAAAGTAAAGAGCACTGAACGATCAAACTGTGATATCGGCCCATGTAAAGACAGGGGCGGAACGTTTTTCTGAATGACTGCAATAGAGTAAGCTTAAACTTTAGACTATTTTTCCTTGGCTTAGGCTTAGGAATATGCTCATTCTTAAGCTTAGGTTTAGGTTTGGGCTTAGGTTTAGGCTTTGGAATATGGTTATAGTACTGTTCCGCCCCTGTTCTTTACATTGGCCGTGATATCTTACGTAGTACAAATTCTATTAAAATTGTAGACCACTGATTTCGCCAGATGGGTTCAAAATTTGGCAAGTTTTGGTTCAACAGTATGCATGCTGGCAGTATGCATTTCCACATACATAATCAACTTTATAAGAACAAGTTGGATCGATGCGCTGGATAATGTAGGGAGTATATGGGCAGTTTGAAGATACGGAGGCTGTGCGATTGAATCCGGTTCGTGCCTGCGTCCTTAGCCAGACGATGCCAGAAAGGGGGTCCGAGCCCCGCTGGAAGTATTTAACTCCCCTGGAAAATTTTCAATGTTGTTTGTTAAGTCATCAAAAACCCTTGTATACAATACTGAAATTCTTTAAGCCCTCAGGCAAGGTGAGCTGGTTACGGCCCGGCTCGCACCTGATTATATTAAAACTGTTCAGATAAGAAACATCTCAAGTTCTTGGCCGATCGGTCCTAGACTAGTGATAGGTTCAACTGCTTCGAAAACGTACCTAAATCTGTGAACGCGAGCCGATTCCAGCCTGGAAATATTCGATCCATCCGCTCCGCGTGCCGCATGATATACAACCGGCGACCAGTTTTCGGTCCTTTGGCTTCCGGAATCGCAGCGGCTTGACTTTGAGCTTTAACCTTTTGTGCCAGCCGATCTTGTTCTTTTTCACTCAAACCCGGACCTAAAATTTAATTGGCCCAAAATATAACCAATGTACAGAACATGACCGTAATAGGTAGTAAACGCATAGTCCTAAAAGCCGAAGCATAAACCTAAAGAATAAAAATGAGCTTATACCTAAACCTACCCTAAGCTTAAGCTTAAGCAAAAACTAGTGTAGTAAATTTTTAGCTTATTCCATTTCAGCCCTGTAGCAGAACGTCGGGACCTTGATTTTTACATGGGTTCCAAAATAAGAAGAGTGTAAATGCACAGTTGGAACAATCTTCGAGAAAAATAGTCAAGACTTTAAATAAACGTATAATGCACATTATAATTATTATTTAACCCTTTCTCGTGTATATAACTTCAATCTAATGACCACGTCCACTTTCGCTTGCAGATATCAAGCGCGTAGCCACGGAGGGTCTAGCGGCATCAGACCCCCCATTCTATGAACCCATAAACGTTTTGCGACTGATGCAAACACAATGAATATTAATACTAAAATTACGTCTCGCTTCTCGTTAGCTTCACTCGTGGATTCGTCAAAAACTCAACCTTACCTATAACTCTTGGTTGCCGAGAGCCATCTCAATTGAAACTCCTGGTAAACTGAGTTCAAAATTCACATACCAGCCATACTGACTTCTTTGGCATCGACAGCTTGCGAAATTCGGGTCGAGAAAACTTCTTCATCGTCGCCTCTTGATTTTGTGACCGCGCCAGATGTTGATGATGCGCCACTTCGCCCCAACGATGTCGCTGTTCGAGATGTACTCGATGCACTCGAAACGTCCTGTAATCGAAGACAGTATTTTAAAACGCATGTATGAATTTGTCGGCGTTTCTACACTTTGCTCACATTTAAAGCTTAAACGCTTAGGTTTAGTGTCACTAGCGGATCCAGAACATTGGTTACGTTCGGCTAACTTTTTTTGTGATAAAACGGTAAGGTTACAATTTTTCGCTGCCAATGGTATATATAGCATACAGTGAAAATTGGGTTTCGTAACATTTGCTAGCCCGCCCCGTCATAAATTTCTGGATTCGCCTCGGCTTAATGTCAAGCTTTGGCTTAGGAAAAGCCGTTAGACTAACAGTTAGGATACTCTTAAGCTTTAGGTATACCTTTTCAAATTTTGCCGAAAACTAAAACGGATATCCGGTCACACCCGGGAATAATTTTGTAAACCCAGTTAGTCATGTTCCTACAAATCAATGTTACTTTTAGTTGCTACTCCTATTTCTAAGACTAAAGCATAGCCTAACCATATAAAAATGTGTGTTAATTCTAAGCCTAAACCTTAAAGAAATAGTCTAAAATCTAATCCTACTCTATCGCAGTCGTGGAAAAACAGGGCGGCCCTAAAAGTAACATTGGACTTTGTATACACGAGCCTCCATATTTCAAAGCTAATTCTTTCGTAGTCTGAGATTAATTTTTAATTCTTTACAGCTGATTTTCTGATTTTTATTTTTCAAATGAACTTTAACTATAAAACCGATACTTACAGATGCCGAAGTGCCTTCGGTTCCGCTCTCAGACGCACCACTTTCCGACGTTCCGCTTTCGGAAGTTCCGCTTTCCGACGCTGCACTCGATGCACCACTTTCGCTGACTTCAGAACCGGATATTCCTGATTTTTGACTCGCCATTTTTATGCCTCAGTCCGCAAGTGTCGATCGAAAAATGAACAAGTTTAAAAATGCCAAATTATTTTTCAACCCAAGTTTAAACACAAAAAACGGTTCAAATACAAGTTGAGCAAATTATAAATGGGTTTTCTCCGTGGAAAGAATAAAAGTAGAGAATTTCAATTGACAATTTCAAATCAAAAATTCGACACTAGAATTCAACCAATAACATTAGCCGCAGTCAGATTGTAATTTTTCGCTACGGCATTGCTAGGCAATGAATTTTAAGCATTTTTTCCGACTAAACTACAATTGTCAAGGTAAACTTTAATATACTTTGAGCCCCCCGTAAAGATCAGGGACGGAACGCTTTTTCTGTGGGACTGGAAAAGAGGAAGCTTAAAATTTTGAATATTTTCTTGCCTGGCTTATGCTTGGGGCGGAATGTTTTTCTATGAGACTACGAAAGAGGAAGCTTAAAATTTAGAATAATTTTTTCCTGGCTTAGGCTTAGGCTTAGGTTTAGCAATATGCTCATTATTAATGTTAGGCTTTGGCTTTTAGCCTTACGCTCAGGCTTAGGAATTAGCTTATTATACTGTTTCGCCCTTGTTCTTTACATTGGCCAACATCGATTGCATCTTAAGCCTCATTTTAAGCCTAAGACTTTAAGCCTAAATCCTGAACATTCTCCATTGGTGCCTGTCGGACAACACGGCGATCGTAAAAGCAGCAGCCAAAGCTTTGGCCGTAACCATGATTTCATCTCGAGATCGTCTAAATTTGTCGAGCGAGCATGCAAATGCGAGGAATTTCTTATCTTTTAAAATTCAATATAATAAAGCCTTAAGCCCCATTCACACGTGCAAGTTTTTGTAGCGAGAAGACCTTCAAAGCTGCTTTGTTACCAATCCTGCAAATGCAAGTTGCACGTGAAAGTTTTACTGCCAAAACTTGTACGTGCGAATGGGGCTTAATGAATAGAATTTTGGCCAATGTGTAGAACAGCGCTGTAAGACTAGAATAAGCATATTCCAAAGCCGAAAAGTCTAAGCTTAAGCGCAAGCGTAAGAATGCGCTTATACTTAAGCTAAGCATAAAATCCTAAGCATAAGCAAAAAATAGTCTTCCGCTTAAGCTTACACTATTGCAGTGCCGCAGAAAAACTCTCCGCCCCTGATCTTTACATGGGTCGAATCTTGTCTCAAGATATTTCACAAAGCGATATGCCTTCTTGTTTTTCCATTTATACGCACATGGCAAAACTTTTTCTGCCAATAAATTCAAAAACATCACAACGTCCAACAATATTACCTCTTAAAACCGAAAAGTTTCTGCATAAAATAGATTTTTAAAAATACAAAATTTCCTTTCCGATTTTCGGTTGAATTTTCATCAAAATTCAGCTTAAAAGCATTAAGCAGTAGGTGCAAAACCTGCATTTGTAGATGCAACTGTAAACATTTTTATTACCAATTTCAAAACGATATAACAATTCAAAAGACACATCTAAACTTTATATGAATATTGGCATTTGTTAACTATTACACTGCAAAAAATGGTGAGTCAAATTGACTCTCTCCGAAATGGGCTGTTCGGAACTACACAAACTGAGTCAAATTCGTTGATTTTGGCGGAGACGAATTTTGACTCGGTTTTTGTAGTTTCGAAAAGCCTATTTTGGATAGTCAATTTGACTCACCATTTTTTGCAGTGTAGGACTCAGCATAATAACAATAAAACGTTAAATCCGTGCTAAGTGTTAAGGCTAAACCTAACATTAAGTGTATGCTTAAAGATAAGCTAATCCTACGCCTAACCCACGTGTTTAGCTAAAGCATTTAAGTGTCTAAGTCGTCCAGTCTCTGGTCTCCGTGGGCAGACTTCTGTTTTTGACATGGGTCTGAATATTTAACCAAAACCAACTTAACAGCTCGCTGGGGTGCCGACGAAAACCTATTACTAACCGGTGATAGGGGCTACACACATTCGAGAATACGATCCAAGAACTGTAGATTTGAAGACAAATACAGCCATGGTGTAGCCGGATAGCCGTTTGCGGCCAAAATAGTTCGTTTCCGCATCCGTTATAAAAATGACGAAAATTCGTCATTTTTACGCTGAAAATTAGTTGTAAATCACGTGTATATTTGACAATTTTTCTTTACAGAAATGCTGCAATTGTTCGTTATTAAATAAAAATTACGAAATTCATCCAAAATCTTAAAAATTTCAGCGCTTCCGCTATTCTTTTTTTTGCCTCAATGGTGTTGTGTAAAATAAGCATCTTTGAAACTTTTGTACTTCAATATGCGTTTTGTGTTTTCGTTATTTTTACTATTCAGTTACACCATGGATGCAAGCCATTAATTGAAAATACCAACATTTCTACCGATCTTAACTCAGTGTCCTTGATAACAGTAAAACAATTGACACAATAGCAATACGAAAATTATAGTTTATATCATGGCACTTGTAAACATATCAAAAACGCATTATATACAGTACGGCAGCTAAAGGAATCTGGGTGCAACCGGAATTACAATTTACCGGAACCGAAACTGGAACCAGGCAAAAAAATGCCGGAACCGGGATTCCGGTTGCACCCTGAAAGGAATGTAGCGAACCTGGCCAAATTTCAGAACCCTAAATTGAAAGGAAGCTTCGAATTTCTGAGTTGAATCTTTGAGTAATTTTGAACAACAAAACGCACTAATTTGAGGTAAATGTTCCGGCGCCGAAACGTGTCTTGGATTCTTAATTATTGTAAATACCAGAGATGGAAATGGGGTATGGAACCCCGCGGGACATTATAAACCATATGAATTGGGAGCGGATTTGTCCACCTCATAGTAGTCCGTCGTCATGCGGCAAATTTTGGATAAAAATTGACAAAATTTGGTCTCGGTTTTGAAAATTATACCTCAAAAGTATTAAAGCTGAAACCTTTTTTTGGCAAAGTAAATATCCCAAATTTCATTGTTCATTAAATTTTTCTGGTAAGCTGCTTACTAAATTCAGTAGTTTGTAACTGAACAGCATTGAAGTAAAAGTTTCGAAAAGATAAATTAATATGCATAAAGTTATGGAAATCAACATGAAAATTGCTGAAATTTTGTAAATTTTTCGTTATTTATCTGTTTTTTCGAAGGGTCGGTAGGGTACGGTTTCAGCTGGGGCCCCATGGGGCGGTTGAGACAATCCCACTGGGAGTAGGGCGAGGTGGACCGGCCGCTGCCGTCATTCTTGTACCTCTCATAAATTTGACTGATGACAAAGAAGAACTGCGACTTAGAACCTAAACTGCTACTGAAACTGGTTGAATAAATTAATGCAAGGTTTACATTTACAGCTTTTGGTACTTACAATCTTTATCCTGCAATTTCAACAATCGGATCAGATCAGTTACATAAATGAACCATACTTGGGCCCATTTAAAGATCAGAGGTGGGGAGTTTTTTATGGGACTGCAATAGAGTAAGTTTAACCTTAACAATAATTTTTTGCTAGGCATAGGCTTAGTCTTAGGCTTAGGCTTAGGAATTTGCTCATTCTTACGCTTTGGCTTAGGCTTAGGAGTATGCTTATAATACTGTTCCGTTCCTGTTCCTTACATTGGCCGATAGTTGTACAGCAACAACAAGCAGTTCTTCAAAATATTCACTGCATCCCAATATCTAAGGCCTTACTAGCTCAATGAGTCTGTACGATCTTCATCAATTGTGTGATAGGTGCTACACACATTTGAGAATATAACAGTACTGGCACACAATAGCAATATGCACATATATCGATTGTACCATACACTTCTTGCAGTCCTCGAATACCGGCACACGATGACACATTATAAAATTGCAACCCTGAACAAGGTTCCATCGAATTTAAACTCAAAAACACAATGAAATTATTCAAATTATGTAATTTCCTTATTTCAACTCAATAATCCGACGTTCAACGTACGTTCTACTGCCCCCGTAATCAAAACATACATCCCAGTGTTGTCATTTCATTCCGAACGACAAAATGTCAAAAATAAAACGCTATTTTAAACACTTTTCACGTTTCAAATGGCATCTTTCAAAACGCTTTAAGCCAAGACAACGTTGAATAATGAATCGTTCGAGTTACAAAACCGTGTTCGTAAATACGGTTTTTGGTGCTCGTACTGAACGCTATTTTAGGCTTCAATACAAACGTTGTTGTTCGAAAAACGCGAAAAGTGTTTTGTATTTTTGACACGGGTTCCGGTTCAGTCGCCTATACCGGCACTATACCGGGATACCGGCGACTGATGATGACTTTGTTGTTGCTGTTGCTGCTGTTGTTGCCATCCGCTCGCTAACGCAACAGCGTGAGTTGCTCCGGCACTACCATTACGATAAGCACTTGGTGTGATACTTTTCGGTTCAGATTCATAATAACTCAATAACGCAGTTCTAGCCATATCCGCGTGATGCCGGGGGTCGACGCGGACCGATACAAGGTCTTTACCACCCTCGTGACCTCCGTAGCGCGCCGCGTAGTACCCTGTGGCCCCGCCGAACGATTTATCGTTCCTTATTATGCCAGTATTACCGCTAACCCCGCTGTCAACGTACGATGATGAGCAACGCTTTGAATGACGTTTTGACGCAAAATACTCGCAAATTTTGAATATCAAGAAACATATGCCTGAAAGTAACGCAAGTGCAATTAATTGATTTAATTATTGCAAGTTTTTTTTGGGTCGACTATAGTTCATTTCTACGCTTTTCTCGCAAAGCCTAAGCCGAAACCTAATCGTAAGGATACGTTTATGCCTCGTTGGATACATTTATTCAACAATATTCAGAGATGCATCGGGAGACGTGTACGCTTGGTCAGTTTATCGGTTTCGTATGGCAAATACTCGACGGGCTCAGCTCACCAGCGCATCCAGAGTGGGGCCATCAGAAATTTTCGTAAAAAAATGGCAAGGCCGACCTAACAATTCCCCCCTCAGAAAATTGACATATATATACACAAATATACACATATAAATATATATAGTAAAAATTGCGTTTTATAAAAATATAATTTAATCTAGTTTAGAAATTTGCCTAAATCTTACATGCAAATTTTTAGCCTCACCAACGCTTTTTTAAATATTCAAACCTAAGTAACAGCCAGCCCGAAACCAAAAAGGGGCTAGGGCGTGCCTCAGTCAGCCTAGAGCACATTTTAACCCTGAAAACTAATTTCTACCGTTTGTAAACTATAAGAATTCGACCCGTCCCACGCCTAAAAATTTATAGAAAACTTTCACATTCATGGCTGAAAACCAAATGCTTATTTCAAAAACTCCTAACAATTCAACTCCAGGCACCCGCCTGTAGTCAAAGGCTGCTAAGGTTGTTAAGCTGCCTGTCTCCCCCTGGAAACGATTGGGCGTCGTTTTGGTCGACCCCCTTTTTAGAGGCTGGTCTGTATGCAGTTTCGTATACCTAACACTTTCTAGCAAAGCATAGCCCTCCCCTCTTATTGCGACAGCATTGCCCAGCCTAAACAGGGGCGGGGAGTCGGCCAAAAACGCAACGCTCGGAGGTATATGTTGTACCACACAAATGTCGATAGTTGCACACTCTTGTTAAAGCGTCATCATCCACTATTGCTAATACCAAGAGCGCATGATACAAGAGTATGCAACTCTCGGCGTTCCGAATGGTACAAAATGTACCACCGGGCGTTGCGTTTTTGTTCGACCCCCCTTTAGAGGTCCGTAGCCGGCTCACCTTGCTTTTGGGGCTAAAAATTCACAGGTCAAGCATTCAACGGATTTCGATGACTTACAAGCAAGTTTGAAAATATTCTAGGGGAGCCCAAATATTTCCAGTTTGGGCTGAGACCCCTTGGCTACGGACCCGTTTTCCTAATTTAGACGGGGTCGCTGTCACATGCAATAAAATCCAAAACAAAAGTATGAGCGGATCATATTTGATACCGAATACGTAAAGTGCAATGGTTCGTACAGGTTGTACCCTCTTTAAATAAGGGGGTGTAGGCCAAAAACGCAACATGCGCTGGATTCTTCTCCACACAGAATATACACAGTTGCACACTCTTGTAAAAAAGAGTCATTATCGACTCTTGTTAATACTTACCCCCAACATACGCCTTAAATAAGAGGGTGTAGGCCAAAAACGCAACATGCGCTGGGAACATTCTTTCCCACACAGAATGTACCCAGTTGCACACTCTTGTAAAAAAGTCATTATCGACTCTTGTTAATACTTACCCCCAACATACGCCTTAAATAAGAGGGTGTAGGCCAAAAACTCAACATGCGCTGGTTACATTCTTCTCCACACAGAATATACCAGTTGCACACTCTTGTAAACAGAGTCATTATCGACTCTTACTGATACTTACCCCCAACATACGCCGATGCTGCAAGTACAATCGTTATTATCCTTAAATCGTTGATATATGACGTTAGATTGTGCATATCTTCAACAATCTGCATCATTTTTGGTAAATCTGCAAGCATTGCGTCTAAACTCATGATTGTTTTCTTTGCTACCCAAGTTTACTAGTAAATATTGAGCAGAAATATCAGTTTTTAGTCCAAAAAGTAGCAAACTCAACACAAAACTTTTTTCAATTGAAGTTGATTTGAACGCAAGTTTGAGTAGCTTTTAAGACAGTTGACTTCAACTATTACAAGTTATAAATATATATTATTGTTAATAATTGTAAGGCAATATGTATTGAGCTTTATCAAGTGTCATGATTTAAATAAGGCTTCTAAAATATATTAGGTGAACTACCGAATCCAGAACGATAATTATAATAAATGTTGTCAAATGTATGAATCAAGTTATCATGGTAACAAACTTCTGAAATACGGTCTTATCGCGCCCGTAGGCAAAGGGAAGCCAGGAGGGCTCAGCCCCCTGAAGCATTTTGCCCCTTATAGACAATTTTCAACCTGGTTTGTAAGTCATCAAAAACCCTTGTATTCCCCTCTTGATAAATGCTTGGATACACTATGAAGGTCACCTGGCTGTGGGCTTGGGTTAAGCTGGCGTACGAAATTTTATTTGGTTTTGGACCTTGTCGCCGTGTCATGGCGAATTTGTTCCTTTTGGTCCGTCATTGTAGACAACCTTATGCGTTCAGTTCACAGATGGACTCGTTTTTAGTCATACCCCTGGCAATTGTGTTTAGGAGTCTACCTTTACTCTTTTCTAGGGTTTTTAATCTTTAGGTTTAGGTGAAAAAATCTTTATCAATTTACAGGGTAAACTGTTCAGGTTTGGAAAGCCACTGTTATAAAGATCTTTGAAAAATAAAATTTCTGCAGTGTTTAAGCTTCATTGCGCTTGCATGCTTGGAAGGAATACATCGGGCTTCTAGCCATAGGGGGTGCACCAGAGCTTTGAGCCCTCTAGAAAAATTTCGGCCACCTTGGAAAACTTTAAGTATGCTTGTAAGTTAATTAAAATACTTGTATGCCCCTCCTAAAAAATTTTTTCAGTCCATCCTAGCAAGGTTGACTGGTTACGGGCACGCAATAAATAAAGCAGATGGTTGTGACTTGTTTTCGAGTTGGATATACATTTTCTTACTGATGAATTCACATGGCCTCGCATAACGTCCGTCAAACACTGCCGGTTGGTGCGCTTGGCCCATCGTAAGGAAACCCTGCATTATAAGACAAATTCAAATTTCGAAAACTCCGCTGGATTCAAAAAAGGTTTCGAGGAGCTTGCAGTGTCTTCGGAAGCGCCCACTGTACCCCACCATTGGAGGGCCGACACTTTGGAGCCCATCTTGGCAAACAAAAGCTGTTCTCGCGAACGCGAAGTTTCATGGACCTGTTAAACGTTTTATTACAGCCCGTGGACGGATTTGCGTGTGCCCCAACTATCGTCACACCGGCCCTGGACGCTTGAATAGAAAACCACAAACTGGCTTCTTGCTCGCGTCATTAATTTCTTCACTACATCTAACCTACTTAATAGCTCATGGTACCGAACGAACCTGTTTTTAATCGTGACGGTGCACAATGGCGGATCCTGAGAACGCATCTCTTTCGCTGAACGCAAGCACAACACAATTTACAGTCAAAGCCAACCAATTAAAAATGATTGCTAACTGCAGTTTTATTCGATAAACTTTTTTCGTTGGTTACAGTTAAAAACTACGAAACACTAAAAACACTTAAAGTGTGCAAAATCCACAAAAAAACAACACATCGTTCGCATCTCCGCCCCCGCATATTTACAGTGAACCTCAACACAGTGCCATTAACACCGATGACGTCACCAAACACAATACCATCACCCCTGGGTTTAAAGAAAACTGGAATTTTAAAGCCTCAAAATTTGCACCTTCCAATACAAATTAGCACTCGCATATCCAGGATTTTATTTCCGGAGGATATAACTTTGTTTGAAAGTCGGGTCGGTAGCGGGCTCGCAGCCAAGGGTGGACCAGAAGGGTTCAGCCCCGTCCTGGAAATATTTTGCACCACCCCCCTAGAACATTTTCAACCTTGCTTGTACCCTTGTATGTGCCTCCTGAAAAACTTTCCGCTTCCCCGCAGCAAGGGGGGCTGACTGAGATCCTGTTGAAAGTTTTTGTGCAACTGCGTAAATATTTTCGGCTGTGAAATCCAGTAGGTTATTCTAAAGCTTGTCAAAGTTGTTCGATTTCGTGTTGTGAAAAAATTTCGAAGCGAGATATGATTACTCGTATACTCATTTTGGCCCATGTAACGATTAGGATCGGAACGTATTTCTGCGGGACTGCAATAGAGAGCAAGCTTAAGTTTGAGACTAATCTGTTTGCTTAGGCTTTAGTCTAGGTATAAGCTCATTCTTACGTTTAAGCTTAGACTTAGCCATATGCTTTATACTACTGTTACAGCCCTGTTCTATACATCATTTCAATACACCTCTGCATTCTGTGTATTAATCTGGTTGAGGCATACATCACAACAATTTGAAAAGGGCAAAACCAAGTGGCCCCGAAATGAGCTACTAGTAACCTTTTTACCGGCTTCTGTGCAACATTTCGCCGCAGTTAAAAAAATTTAAAAATTTTCACAAACCATCTCAGACAGCAAACCCATGGGTGTTAAATTGAAAAATTGAAATTATTTGACAGAATATTGGAGGGCAAAGGGGGTACATTATATATGGCTAGACTGGTTATGTATATAAAATTAACGAGGGCAATTTGTTGTTGTTGTTACATTTGAACGCGCCTGTCGACCCGAGGAATGAGCGATCGGGTACGGGTTCGGTGTAGATTAAAGATATTGATGACGACACTTTGCCGGTTGCGCCCCTGCCCCCAGCGTTTGCGTAAAAAACACGCCCCGAGGGGTAACCAGCTTTTCGGTGATCGGCCTTGGCAGGCCCGTTGCCAGCTCTTTGGTGATCGGCCTTGGCAGGCCTGTTGCCAACGCTTCGGTAATCGGTTTTGGCAGGCCGGTTGCCAGCTTACCTTGCTAGGGGAACTAAAAAGTTTTGAACAGGGGCACAGAAGGGTTTTCATTGAGTTACATGTAAGCAAGGTTGACATTTTTCTAGAGGTCCAAAATTTGTGTTTGTGGAAGGCTGAGCTCTCACTGGTCCCGCTTGGTTACGGACTCGGGCCTTGGATACCTTAGCCGCGACAGTGATTAAATTATTTTTGACATTTCTCTAATCATTCCATAAACTTAAACTTGAAACTTTAAAAAATGGATCTTTTGTGAGGTCCCGCGTTCTGTTTGGACGGGAAACTTTTTTCGGCCTTGATAAAGAGATTTTAAGACCTCAAAAATACTATTTCTTGCCGTGAAATGATCAGAGCAAGTCCAGCATCAACAGATGCTCAAATTTGCAAAAAAAAAGTTTTCAAAATCGAACCATTTGTGGACAAACGGCGGCTTAGGTACGAACGATCCGAAAAGACACAACTCGACGAGCTATGGCCAAATATCATGGTATTATAAAAGTTGACTCTGCACACTAGCGGATCCAGAGGGGGGCGGGCGGGCATATGCCCCCCCGTCAGATATTTTTTGTGATAAAATGGTAAGGTCTCTCTCTACCTTACAATTTTTCGCTGTCAGATAATTTTTTGCTAATAAAATGATAAGGTCCCTCCTACCTTACAATTTTTTCGTTTAATAACTTTTTCCAGACCCGCCCCCTTCCGTCAAAATTTTTTGCATCCGCTTCTGTCTGCCTATATCAATTCAAAACATTACATTACCTATCATGCTTACACTGAACTAAAACTGACGTCAATCATTTCATCAATTTCAGCTAACGCAAAAAGTAGCCTCCTGCCGAGAAATGCTTGATCTGTCGGCGCTTACAAAACTGGAAATCCCAAAACTAGGCCTAATATGAATATTTCAATTAAGCATCACAGATGTGATGCTTACTGGTGGATGCTAGGAGCGGTCACCGTGACCATGGCTTTCAACAGGTATAAATGTCAAAAATTAGCATTAAAATTTAGCACTAAAATTGCGTTCGGTTTCCATGCTCGCGAGCTTTTTCATTATAATCACGCGGGGGCGCATCCAGTGGCGGATCCAGAAATTTCTGACGAGATAGCGGAATGGCAAAAATTATGAAACGCAATTTTGCACTATATGCTATATATTTGCCAATTTTCTGACGAGAACAAAATTGTAAGGTAGGGGATCTAACCATTTTATTACAGAAAAGTTTATGACGGGGAGGCAGACGCCCCCCACCCCACGCTGCCCTGAATCCGCTAGTGGGCCTGACACAAATTTTTGGAATCACCACTGTTCGCACGTGCTATGGGTGTTGTGAAAGCTAAATTAAAACAAAATTTTAGAAAACTACAAACGCCTAAAACAGCGAATATAATTCTCTCTAGTTTCTAAATACGATGAATAATGAATAAATACGCTTACAACAGGTGTGTTTGGAAAGTAAACAGCTTACATAGGAATGTGTATGATGATACACAATTGAGACTTTTAGCTAACACTATGGCTTAAAGGTGCTATCATCGGACGATTTAGATTTTAAAATCCTCGTTCGACTTTTGTACACTTTCCATCACATTTATTAAAGTTAATCAGTATTTTGACTTAGGCTCAGGTTTAGACTTTAGCTTTGACTTTAGGTGCTGACACAGGAGTCAGTGGGACAGGGGGACCGACCGAAGAGTACCATTTTGAAACCCGAAAATTTTGCCTAATCAGTTTTATGAAAGAGGTCCCTACTTTACAAATTAGTAAAATTTACTCACGCGGCTGGCGAGGTTTTATCAGCCATTATATATTACACCTCAGCGAAATACAGCTTGGCTCGGATCTAGACCAGCTGTTGCGCTTTAGGCGTGAAGCAAACGTTTTGAAACATACTTAGGCTTAGCATAATGCTTAGACGTAGGTTAAACCAAGAATGGATGATCACTCTTTATAACAAGAGTGTGCAACTGGGTACATTCTGTGTATTAAAGAATGTACCCGGCACACGATGCGTTTTTGGCCTACCCCCCTTGTTTAGGAGGGGTCTGTATGTAGTTTTATATCGTAGTAATGCTAGGAGCAAATTGTAACCTCCCTTGTTTAAGGGGACGGGGATAGGTGTACTGAAGCATACTTTATTGTTAATCTCTTGCTTAAACCGCTCACCTGATTAAGGATGGTCGAACAAAGATGCAACGCGGCCTGGTACATTTAGTACCATGCACAGCCCAAGCAGTTGCACGCCCTTCTGCAAGGTGGACATCATCCACTCTTGGTTAAGCATTGTCTTAAGCAAAAGGCTAAGGCTACGCGTAAATAAGGCGTTGTCGAGTGTACATTGACCACTCGTTGTTTTGACTACAAAAATATGCCATGATAACAGAATGGTAGCAGGAAGAAATAGGGTACACCCGTACTTTCGGCTTCTACAAGGGTCTACATCCAGCGACACTGTCCCGTATTACCCTCTATAGTTATCGCGGAAAAGTATCGTTGCAAAATGACAACATTTCCCAGCGGTATTGTTCGAAATCTTGCTTCGCTGGCGAATATTCGTTCAATTTCAGCTGGTGTTCTCGTGTTGGCAACTCGGTGACGTTGACTAGCTCGATACATTGAAATATAGACAGCTTTTAAACAGAATTCGAAGCATTGGCCTGAGGCTGCCAGCCAATTCTAGAGGGGTCAACCAACGTCAGACCCTCCGGGAAAAAACGCTTGATTCGTCACCGCTAAAGGGCTCAGACAAAATTATAACAACGGTTTGACGAGTTATTGTCAAATTATTGATTTGGCGTGCAGCCCACGATTTGGGACGACGCCGACATATGACCATAATTCATTAACCGATTGTCAAATTATAACAGACTTAACACCAATCAACTCAGTACTGCAAGCTGCATCCAATACTGTACAATTTATAAAACTTTTTGACAAACAATTTTTTTGGTCCCAAGGATACGGGACATTGAAAAGTCGAATTTTTCAAAAATTCTCAAATTTAGACGTAGAATGATCAGGGGAGGTCGTGAGAAGCTCAAATATGCAATTTATTTTCAAAATCGAACCATTTTTTGGCAAACAAGGGCTGGGGGATGAGGGGACAAACCCACCAAATTAGTGAGTTGAAACTTCTACTTTTTGTTCGCCCCGGCTTCGGCAACGGCCGCAGCCGAATGTGGTTGTATTGAATTCAATCAATACCAACACCTTATATTAACTATAGGATCCTGTCAGATCACTGCGAGCCAGATGATGCTAGAGAACTTAGGGACCACAAAACTTAGGTTAGAATTAATGCTTAGGCTTTCGATTTGGGTTATGTTTACGGTTGCGCTTTTAGGCTTATGGAATAATGTTTAGGCTTGCTCTTAGGCATAGGTGAAGTTAGCAGGCCCTTATATGGGCTGTTGTCCAGTAATAACACCAATTATTACATATGTACCGAACATTACACTTTCAAACTTTCACAGCCGCGTTAAGCTCATCGAATACAACTTTGAATCTACATTGAACAAAGCATAAACTGACTGTATTAATGATAGCTTGGTATCACTTAAACACGTTGCCTGGGAGATAAAACAGTTATATATCTGTGAAAACTATATGTGATGCTGAGTGTTTTTAGTCTAAAATATATTCAAAATTATCCAGCAGAGTCGTAATTTTTCTAAAATCATTCGAGTGGCTTAAGAACTTTTAAAATGTACACTGTATGAAACGGTATATACCTAGAAAAACTATTTTCTCTAAGTGCTTATTTGGGGGCTAATGTTACTTTTAGAGTCGTAACCGTAGATAAAGCGTATTCCTAAGCCTAAGCCTAAGCAAAAGATATAGTCTCTGAAAGCAGTGGTGAATTCAGTATTTTTAGTGGTGCACTAGGATCGATTTGATATTCTATAATTTTACAGTTTTATAGAGTGTTTTAGTAGTTTTTTTATACATAACAATTCAATTTGTGTTGTTTTTCAACCGCATTTTCAACTATTTGACTAAAAACACATCGCGAGCTTCAGATCAAACATTTGCAACGCAAAAGTTTCACCACGGCACCGGTTGTTGGTGGTTTACAGCTTGTATTCGTTTGGAATACGCTACTGTCTCAAAACTACACCTTAACCCTTTCTCACATGAATATTTTCTATTTCCCCTGAGACTTACTTTTATGCTAGGATTCGAACTCCAGTGACTTGAGTGGGAGGCTTATACCATCACCACACAGCTATAGGAGCTTGACGCTTGAGCCCGAGGGGGCTCTCACGTCTTGTGGTGATTTAGTACTATGTATACGTGTTGCAATTGTTAAACACGGTGCGATATACATTATTTAACGTATATACACTGCGCTGAGTTGCCTATAGGCAACTCACTGTGAGAAGGGGTTAAAACAACAATTTCATAGCTTTTCTGAGGGGGTCAATTTGTCTGGCCGGCTTGTTATTGTCGAACTATTGAAGTTTTGCCGGCGAAGATTGACCTATTAATTGAATCGGCCCATATCCAAAACGACCTGATGTCTCATAGTCTCCCTAAAAGATTTTGCCTCCTCCAGGAGTGTTTCAGTAACGTTAATTTTACAAACGCTGCCACGAGAGCTTGCCTATTGTCAGTACTCGCTACCTAGGGACGTATATTTTATCTCTACCACCTTTGAACACTGTCAGGACAAAGTCGACTATCTAATGCGTCACTCTCGGTATACAGTTGTTTTCCTAGAACGTTTTAGCTAGAAATTAAACGCAAAAAAAAAGACTAAACTAAACGCTAAATTATTTCAAAATGCTAAAAAAAAACGTTTCTCAAAGTTAATCGGATCTAATCTCTTTTAATTCTCGCCGCTGTTTTAAGTCTTTATTGCTGTAGGAATTGTATATTTGTACGCATATTCTTAGAAAATGTTTGCTAAAACGTTTGGTAGTTTGGTATACATTGTTGCCTCGTTAAGCTTTGGTGTATGTTTTCAGTTTTTTCAGTATAGCTTAGGCTAAGGCTAACGGCAACCACCCAGCTACGTTTTTTCCCTCCCCCAGGGCAGCGTGGGTACGTGTGGGGTCCTACAAGATTGATCCACTATGCGATTGTCAAAATAATTTCCGCCTTTGGCGTGATTCAGGTTACGCATTGCGTTATTTGGCTTCTTGCTCGCTTCGCTTACGAGTTTTTTCGGTCATTATATATTGCGTTCTCGCGTATGTGCTCCATGTTTTTGCATAAGCCGCTATGCCCTGGCTGATACCTTATTATGCACCCAATATCTTCGGCTCGGAGGGGCGCTAAGATGCCTTAGTTTCGGCCGCGATTTGCGTTATAAAATCTACGAACACTAGCAAAACGTTCCTTAGCTTCCGGTAACAACATACCCGTAATATGTACTCCTGGGATATACGTCATGGGCCAATTTATTTCGTTCAAAACAGTGACGTCATATAGTGACAAAGAAATTATTTTAGCGGAGTCGGAGTCGGAGCCCAAAAACCACAGCAATATTAATTCTAAAATACAATAATTGGCAAATTGATAACCATCATTCCTATAAGACATCGTCCCGTAATCAGAAAGCCAGTGCGTTCTCAGTCGCCACCGGAAGAATTTTGGCCGACGGACAAATATTTTCAACTATTCTTGTAAGTCATCGAGAGCACTTGTATGCCGTTCCTAAAAATGATTAGCCGATCTAGCAAGGATTAAAAATCTAAGTCCAACATTCGAATATTACCAGATTCGGGCCCGTAGCCAAACGAGGGGGGCAGGGAGGGGCTCAGTTTCCCCCCCCTTGGATAATTTCGGCCTCCCCTAGAAAATATTCAACCTTGCTGTGTAAGTCATCGAAAACCCTTGTATGCCCTTCCTGAAAAATGTTTAGCCCCTCTAGCAAGGAGAGTTGGCTACTGGCCTGTTAACGCAATGAACATTGCACTGCAACACTGCGAGAAAACACTGATAGAATAGTATTAACAGTAGAAAGCGATTATAAACTGCGTAAACGGCCAGGCCTTAAAAATACACATCTAAAAACACAGTCAAAGTTGCGACTATGGGGGGCGATCGAGAAACGTCACCTCGTCCCCCCTTTTCCAACGGCCGTCTGAACGTCTGACGGAAAAATTTATCAACAGCATTAAAAAATTCTATGTTAGAAAAATTTTCTTTGATCTTCTATAAATCTCATGGACCCCCCTCTACTTACAGTTGCTAATTGCTGGCCTGCAAATTGCAATTTATTGCATTAATACGAAATATGTGCATGCATACAACGTTGTATATTGTTAAAAAAACTGCAAACTATCGCTTGACCAGAACAACAAACTAGGAATTTGTAATAGAGATGTGCACGGGCTCGTAGTCAAAGGGAGGCCAGGGGTGCTCAGCCCCCCCTGGAAAAATTTCAACCTTGTTTGTAAGTCAACGAAAACTCTTGTATGCCGCTCCTGAAAACATTTTAGCCCCACTAGCATGGTGAGCTGGCTATGGGCTTGGATGGGCAATGAAAAGATTTGAAATCTGGCGACAGTAAAAAAAATCAGAATTACCATCATAAATATGTTACCCCAAGTAAGGGCATGCAACGGCTTTCGATGACTTTACAAGCGAGATCCAAACTGTTCTAGAAGAGCCAAAAAAACTTTCCAGCGGAAATTCTTCAACCGTCATCCCTATCCGCTCTCGGACCCCCCTCTGGCTGGGAACCTGTGAACCTGTATGGTAACTCTAACCTATCAGCCACGAAAATTGGTGAAGGTACTGCAGAAATGGCATTTTTGGAGCCAGTGTCTATGAAATGTTGACGCTATGGGTTTGTATGTAGACCTTAGGGTTCCGAGAACTTTAATCCGCTCATGGTTTCTCTTCAAATGGTCAACAAACACATTTCTTAGAGAATAACTGGCATTCGTTTTGCATCCACACAAATTTCACACTGTTGTGACTCGAATAAGAAAGAGGGGACTGATATTTACTTGACCTCTCCAAAGGATAACCCTTTGTTTTATTTGGTACCGGACTGCTATTTGTTTTTATCCCGCGTCTCCGGCGCGCATTGTTACTGTTATATATCCGGTTAGGGACTCTTATATTTATTAGGGATATAGACTCCTATTGATTGGATATACAAAACGGGGACCCCCTTTTATTCTTTTCTTTTATTCGGGTCACTACACTGCAAAAAATGGTGAGTCAAATTGACTCTCTCCGAAATAGGCTCTACGGGACTACCACAAGCTGAGTCAAAGTCGACTCACTTTGACACGATTTTAAAACAGACGAACCCCGACGAAACCCGTTTGAGATGACACCAAATCGAGCGTTAAACTCGACGTAACTTTAATATTTAATTCTGCAGTCGCAAACCGTTTCTTGGTTCATTTGGACTGATGCTCCAAATCCCCCGTGGCTCACGCCAGCTGCGTGCGAGCCACATTTGTTTACCACAAACCACCAAGTTGGTTTTATGAGCCCCAAAAATAGCAATCATCCATAGGTAAACACCACTTAAGCGTAATTAATAATCTTGATATCAAATCAAAAATGGTAAAAAAAGACTCGAGTGTGATTAATTAACGTTATTTCCTGCTTATCAGGCTTATTATTGGTGAGGCCATAAACGGTAAACGATCAAAAACTTTGTTCGAGGGCCGGTGGGTTAGGACAGTCGGCCTCTCCCAAGCAGGCCAGATGGGTCCGAATAAAATGTTTCACAGCTTTAGCCATCCGCGAAAAAAATTTAGTTTGCCAAGATGCGACCCCCTAGAAGTCGGGGCCTCCCGAATTGAAGGATGGCACTTCCGCCGGCACTGTTCTGTTCGCGTGGTTTTATAGCGAGATTGTATGGCTTGAATGGCAGCATTGTATAGTGGCCAATGTTACTTTTAGGGCCATAACAGGAGATTAAGCGTATTCCTAATCCTAAGCCTATAAGCGTTGCAATAGCGTATTCCTAAGCCTACGCCTAAGCGCTGCAATAGCGTATTCATAAACCTAAGCCTAAGTCTAAGTCTAAGCCTAAGCCAAAGCAAAAAAATGTAGTCTAGAATGTAAGTCTACTCTTTTACAGACCTACCAGAAACCGGGATGACGCTAGAAGTAACATGGGACGGCATCACCGCGTTGCAAAATGAAACGAACAAACTGAAAATGGCTGGCAAATTTCAAAATTATTTGAGTTGAAAAATTAAGTAAATGATAGCAGGTAAAAATGACCATATAAATTGAAAATGTTACGCTTGAAACCTTAAGATGGATGCTAAACCTAAACCGTTGGTACTCAGTTAGCCGATGTACAGATAAGAGGCGGACGGCTTTTCCGCCGGACTGCAATAAAGCACGCTTATTAAGCTTTATACTATTTTTGCTTAGGCTTATGTATAGGCTTTAGCCGTCCGCTTAACCTTAAGCTTAGAAGTCGGCTTTCACTACTGGTACAGCCGTGTTCTTAACATTGACCACTTAATTGCTATATTGTGGAGAAACGAGAAGATCCGAATAGCAACATGAGCCTCGCAAACCAGCATTATCAATTGATAAGGAACGAAGTAGTAAACGTCCCACCGCATCCGCAGCAAAAAGTTTCGCGAAGGGCTCTATATGTCACTGCTTAACTTAGAATTACAGTAATAGTTGAATAAATATACAATTTCAAAATTAGCCTTCCAGGGCGTAAATTAGTTTGCTTAGTTGTCGCTGGCTCATTAAAATTCAAATTTACACAATACACAAAATACAATTTCTTCAATTAGCAGACAACAGCCTACAAGCTTTAAAATAGCATCAAAACTAAATTATACACCAATTTCACCAACAATAGGCAACATCACCCACCATATACTAGAAATTGAAAAATAAATTGAATTCCTCTAATGAGACAGGAAAAATAGTTCTAGTAGCACACAGTTGCACCAGAAACGGACCAAAAAAATTTTGACGGGGGGCTGGCAAATGTTATGAAACGCAAAAATTGTAAGGTAGGGAGACCTTATCATTTTATCACGAAAAAATTTTCTGATGGCGAAAAATTGTATGGTAGTGAGTACTTTACCATTCTATCGCAAAAAATTCTACCGGAAAATTGTTTTTTTTCGAAAAAAAATTTCTCAGGGGAAAAATTGTAAGGTACACCATTTTAGCAAAAAAACTTCTGACGGGGGGGTACGCCCTCCACCGCCCCTTCTCCGGATCCGCTAGTGTGTTGCACAATTTCAATTCTAGAACTTAGCAAAACTACTATATTTAGCCCATGTTAATTATAGGTGCTTGCGGACTTGGAGACCGGGTGACTTGAAACCCGTTGACATATGGTTTTCAATCTAAAATGATATTGGGAGCAGTGCACAGAGAACGTTTAAGAGATACTTATTTCTCGATGGTAAACCTGAAATATTCTTTGATTGAATTGGATATTTCAGCATTACAAAAACTTTATTTTATAAATTTGAGAAAAATCTGTTTAACCCCTTCTCACATTGAGTTGCCTATATGCAACTCAGCGCAGTGTATATACGTTAAATAATATGTATCGCACCGTGTTTAACAATTGCAACACGTATACATAGTACTAAATCACCACAAGACGTGAGAGCCCCCTCGGGCGCGAGCGTCAAGCTCCTATAGCTGAGTGGTGATGGTATACGCCTCCCACTACAGTCACTGGAGTTCGAACCCTAGCATAAAAGTAGGTCTCATGGGAAATAGAAAATATTCATGTGATAAAGGGTTAATAATCATGGAAGCACAAAGTTCACCCCTTGTAGACCATGATAACTTGTACACTGTTTAATCAGCGGCAGATCTAGAAATTTCTGACAGGGCCGGTGGGCTGGCAAAAGTTATGAAACGCAATGTTTTATCTGTATGCTAAATATGTGTCAATTTTCAGAGGGGAACATTGTAAGATATGGACTTACGATTTTAGCACGAAAAATTGTCTGACGGGGGCCGTACACCCGCCCCCTCTGGATTCGCTAGCGCTGTCAATCATTGTAAAAGCGAACGTGAAGTTGCTTTAATAGCACCTTGTTAAATATGCAAGCCCGATTATGGGCCAAAACACCATAAACCAGAGTCCATTGTAACCCAATACAGAAACGTGGGTGTTTGCCTAATTTTGAGCAAACCGGTAGCCAGCTTAACACCCTTGGAAGACGAGCTAAAAATATTTCAATAGGGGCATTGCACGGATTTCACACGACTAGAAATATTTCTAGGGAAGCAAAACATTTTCTAGGGGAATGGCTAAACTGTCAACCTCTGCCCCCCCTCTCTGGCTACCGATCCGATTTAAGAGCCACTTTAATACGAGACTGCAGAATATTGCATATTTCGGGAAATCAAAATCGTACACATATTCTCAATTGTTTACGCCGTTTCAAAGCATACGAATATCGGTTTGTTTCCAATGGTCTCGAGCTAGCGCCGAGACCGGCACATAACTACGGGAGCCAGTGGGCGCGCCGTCCTTCTGCGGACGTTTTTACCTTTTTATATGCTGAAATTTTGTTTCGACAGCGTTTATATTCTATGTCAGGACAATTTTACTTAATATGCTCATGTAAGTAATCTTGACCTCATATTGACCAACGAGCTTCCAAGTTTCCAGTTTACACTGATGGGCGATACGCAGGCTCGTAGCCAGCTTACCTTGCCGGGGAAGGGGGCTAAAAGTTTTTCAGGAGGGCAATACAAAGGTTTTCAATGATTTTGATGCAAGTTTTTAAAAATTTTGTAGGGGGCCAATATTTTTCCATGCGTGTCTCAAGCCCCCCCGGTCCCCCTCCCCCCGGTCCCTCTCCCCCCGGTCCCCCTCCCCCCGGTCCCCCTCTCCCCGGTCCCTCTCCTGCCGGTCCCCCTCCCCCGGTCCCTCTTCCCCCGGTCTTCGTCTTGCTGCGGACCAGGCGATGGGTGATAAATAGTGAAAACAGGTAACACAGACTTTCGCAACGAGCATTTATAGAGTGAAAACAACCAATAGGCATAGTATTTTTTCTGATTGGCTTGAGATATTGCAATGGACGCTTTTAGGGGCCATTGACTGCCATACAGGGGTCGCTTCAAGTGCTACAATTAATGAACCCCCGTAGTAAACAGGAAATTAGCAATAAATATTTGTCGGCAAAAAGTGTGTTTGCGGGGGCAAAACAATTTTTTGAGAACACATTTTAAGTGCAAAAATTCGCGCAGAAATCAACAATGTAGGTTTTCAAAAGTTGCATTTAAAACACTAAACTGGCTATATGATTAGCATTTTCTGAGCGGCTTCCAGATGGACATTTACGCTTTGTTAGGCTCAGGCTCAGGGTTAGGCTATTTTTCAGGAAACAGCTTAGGTACCTAAGCGTAAAAGCCGAATACTAAACGTTTTGTCTACCTAAAAGACTGTGGGCAATTAAAGCGTACAAGAGTCAGAAAATTTTCCAGCGTAATGCAGCCACGTTGCAAGTTTTGTTACACACTTCAAGTTCCGCAAGCTAGTCAAAGTTGGGCCATGTATAGAACAGGGCCGGATCGTTTTCCGTAGGGGCTATAGTGGAGTCAGTTTAAGCTTTACACTAGTTTTTTTGCTTAAGCTTAGGCTTAAGAATAGGCTTATCCATACGCTTAGGCTTTAGGCTTACGCTTAGCCTTAGAAATATTCTTATTGAGCGAAGCGAAACTCCGAGCGAAGCTCGGAGTTTCGTGAAGCGTTTTATCTTTTGTACTTGGAGGTCGAAAGGTGGATGTCCGTCCGTCCGTCTGTCCGTCTGTCCGTCCGAAAACAATCTCAGGAACGGCTGATCCGATTTTGATAAACTTTTTTTTGTTTGAAAGCCCATTATTCTGGGGTGTTAACTTCGCATTGGGGTTTGAAAATTTTAAGCTGTTTATTAGCAACAGGCTAATTTACATAATTAATTAAGCCTAAATTAGGACTTTCCACAATATTTCACTAATTATTACAGTTAGAAGCCATCTAATTTTAGCATCAAAAAGTTTTTGGGTGCGAGGAATCTGCGTAGACTGTTTACAAATCTCCAAAACGGATAATTGAGCAGTTAGCTAATAGATAATTTGCATATTAGCATAGTTTATAAGCCTAAATTAGGACTTTTTACAATATTTCAATAAATATTAAGGTTAAAAGCAATATAATTCCAGCACTAAAGGGTTTTTAAGTGCGAAAAATTTGAATAAATTGTTTACAAACCTCCATAACCGATAATTGACTAGTTAGCTGATAGCTAATTTCCATATTAGCTTAATTGACCAGGCAAAATTAGGACTTTTTAAATTATTTCAATAATTATTAAGGTTAAAAGCAATATAATTTCAGCGTTAAAGGGTTTTTAGGTGCGAAGAATCTGAATAAATTGTTTACAAACGTCTAAAACCAATAATTGAGTAGTTTGCTAATGGATAATTTGCATATTAGCATAGTTTACAAGCCTAAATTAGGACTTTTTAAATTATTTCAATAATTATTAAGGTTAAAAGCAATATAATTTCAGCACTAAAGGGTTTTCGGGTGCGAGGAATCTGAATAAATTGTCTACAAACCTTTAAAGGCGATTATCGAATAGCTAGCTAATAGATAATTTGCATATTACCTTAATTACTTACGTGTGTTCGAGCTTCGCTCAATAAATGTAGTCCCACTACGACTGGTATACTACTGTTCCGGCCCTGTTCTAGGCATGGGCCATCCGATTTGTAAACGTGATATACCTACTTCGCACGATGTATTAAAATTTTAAACATTGCTCTGTGTCTGTAATTTTAGTCAAATGCAACCACGTTCGTTGATTACAATCTATTGTCACATGTGGGTGTGTAAAAAATGAAAAAAAATAAAAAATGCTCAAGCGGTAAAATTACAAATTAAAAAAGTACTTAAAATAGACGTCCTTGTTCAAATTGAAACACAGCCATCCGTCGATCATTGGTACTGTTTCGGCCTCTTGCAGAAGAAACCATCGACAATGTACCGAATAGAAGCGTAAAACAGTAGCATTAGCGCATTCCTACGCCTAAAGTTTTAGCAAAAAATGAGTCTAAAGCTTTACTCTATTGCAGTTCTGTAGAAAAACATTCCGTTTCTGATCTTTTACATGGACCGAACAAATGAAACATAATCAGCGTAAAATTGAGGTTTAAATTCACCAATCAACAGTCAGCAATATATGCATCCCCAATGCAACTTTGAGCCGGAAAATGCACATTACGCTTGTATATAGAATAAATTCAACGAACAAATTCTACTGGCTGAAGACTAATCGTTAATAGTCTGGAATCTATGCCTGTATTGCAATGGCGGATCCATGAGGGTGGCCACCCCGGCCGTGCCCCCCCCCAACAGCATCTCAACAAGAATTATATAGCAATTTTGTGACAATAGTTCGAGGTTTGTGTATGGGTCAAAAGTAAGTTTATTACCTGTGAAACTTTGCCCCCCCCATTTTAAGATCCTGGATCCGCCACTGCTGTATTGTCAAATGTGTGTAACACCTATCACCAGATGGTAATGTCTTGTACAACATTCGATGGCAGCAAATAATGATGTATGTACAAAATTCAGCGCAACTTGAATAATATTTCTATTCTGAACTGATGATATAGGAAGCGGCTATGCAGGTTTAAGAAGGATATGGATCATAAAGGCTAATGGTCAACAAACTTTCAGACAGCGGTTTTGTACGGAAAACATAATCACCTCAGTGGCCCATGTATAGAACAGGGCCGGATCGTTTTCTTGCGGGACTGTAATAAAGTCAGCTTGAGCTTTGCTTACTTTTGTTGCTCAGGCCGTTTTACTAACATTTTTGGCCAAGTAGGGTGCAAAATGTTTCCAACGTCTCAATGAATATTGCAATTTAACAGTCACTTTTAAATCAGTCATGCAGATTTCGCTTGAAAGTGAATATACTTGTTCGGTTAATGTTTACCTCTTCGGCCAATGTATAGAACGTAGCTGTAAAAACTGACCATGTAAAGATTAAAGGCGGAACGTTTTTCTGCGGTACTAGAAAAGAGTCGTCTTAAGCTTTAGACTAATTTTTTACCTGGCTTAGGCTTAGACTTAGGAATATGCTTATGATACTATTCCGTCCCTGTTGTTTACATTGGCCGCAACAACTGTAGAAGTATAAGAATATTCCTAAGCCGGCCCATGTTACTGTAAGAAACGCCCAGGTTTCTGCTGGGTGTATAAAAGAGTAGGTTTAGATTCTAGATTACCATTTTTCGCTTAGGCATAGGCTATGGCTTCGGCTTAGGCTTAGGAACACATTTTTGCAACGCGTAGGCTTTGGCTTAGGAATTCGTTTAATCTACTGTTACGCCCCTAAAAGCAACATTGGCCCCTAAGCCTAACAACGAGCTTACACCTATTTAAAGCGGAAGCAAAAAATTACTCTAAAGCTTAAGCTTTTACTCTATTATAATACACAGTATACAAATGCAGAAAAACATTCCGCCCCAGATCTTTACATGGGCAATCTCTTGTAAACAAATATAACTACTAAACCACCGAGCAGCAAGGAGACTTTTGGCCAATCATCTGAAAATTTTTGTTTATATTACCCTCTCACAGTTCATATTAACCTGATGCTGGCATTAAAAACTGATGGATTTGTTTAATATCAGTGTCCGCTCTGGCTGAAAAATTCTGAATTCTTTACAGAAAGGAATACATAGTTGTAGACAAAACATTTTGGAAGTGGTAAAACATTTTGGAAGTGGTAACTTCGTAAAGCATACATATTGCTTTGATTTCTGATGTTTTAATATTTTGCACGAAATCTATTGCAAAATTCGACAGTCATGCAATGGTCTCAATAAATTGTATTTTTTTCTGAGAAGAAAAGATCGTAAAGTTGCCATAGAGCAGTCGTCGCGTGTGGGGAAAATTTGAAGCGTAAAATTTGTTTGGAAAACGAAAATGTGAAAAATTAAAACGCCTAAATTTTCATGGTTTGGTAGGAAAAATCTGAAGCGTACACTGCAAAAATGGCGAGTCAAATGGACTATCTCCGAAATAGGCTCTACGGGACTACACAGTCTCAGTCAAATCCGACTCCACCAGAGTCAAACGTGCGACTCAGTGAATTGAATTTGACTCTGGCGGAATCGAATTTGACTCACTTAATGTAGTCCCGTAGAGGAGTCAAATTGACTCACCATTTTTTGCATTGTAGCCGCTCCTGTGTGACTGCTAGGAATTCCGCTGATTTGGTAGGAAACATAACAAGCATAACTTTGGCTGGGAAAACTTATGCGTTTAAATTTTTTACTTTTCACGTTTATAAACAAAACTTACGCTTCAGAATTTTCTAGCTACCCTAGGAAAAGCTATGCATTTGGAATTTTCCACTGTTCCCGTTCTGCAAACAAACGCTACGCTTCAGATTTTCCCTACTAACCAAGGGAAAATCTAAAGTAAGTGTTTAAATTTTCCACTATTCCCGTTTTCCACACAAAACATACGCTTCTGAATTTCCCTATCAAACCACGTGAAAACAAGCGTTCAAATTTTTCAATTTTCCCGTTTTCCTAACCTCGCCTACATCTCTATAGCTTTTCCTGCCAACCAACCACTTTGCCCGTTTTCCGAACCGAACCGCACATCTCAATTTTCCAGCCTGACCAACCAAACAGTTCCTTCCTTACCAAACCTAGAGAAAACCTATATTTTTACTGTTCCGGTTTTCGAACCTCGTCTACACCTCTAACTTTTCCTACCGAACTAGGGAATATTCAGGTGCCTGGATTTTCCACTTTTCCTACCCAAAATTATGCATATGATTGTTCCTACCAGGGTGCAACCGGAGGTGAAAAATACCGGAGCCGGCGCCGAAGGTCAACGAAATTTGCCTGAGCCGGAGGTGAGGCGAAATTAAGTAGTAAAAATGATGGTTAATAAATTCATTTTAGACAATATCTGTAAAAAGGTTGTTTGGTTTCACGCTCATTTTCTGCCAAATTTCGGCAATTCTTTCATGAAAATTGTGACATAAGTCAATCGAAACGCGCCAAACAGATAAATTTAGGAAAATTATGCAAAATTTTACTACCGAAATTGCCGGAACCTCCGGGAAAAATTCTACCGAAGCCGGAGGCCGATTTTCTGCCGGAGCCGGATGGAGACCTCCGGTTGTACCCTGGTTCCTACCAAACCAGAGAAATTTTTAGCCGTCTCCATATAGGAGTGGCTGGGCTGCACACCTGGTCATAAGTTTGCCACATTGCAAAATGGGAATAAGCCCCTGTTCTATACATTGGCCGAGAAGTCGACGAAATTTTTTAATCATGATTCGTAAGCGAAGGTTATTGTATAAACTAAGTTGAAACAATGTTAAGCAGAATACAACCGGACGTCTGCCTCCGGCTACGCCAGAAAATCGCTTCCATAAAATGTTTGCCGGAGGTTCGGGTAATTTCGGACGTAGTCAAATTTTGGTTAATTTTGCAAAATTTATCCGTTTAGCTTGTTTTGTTTTTACTTTACAATTTTCAAGTAAGAATTTCCGAAATTTTGCAGAAAATTAGCGTAAAATCAAACAACTTAACAACATATTGCACATATTGGCAAAAATTAACTAATTAATGATCATTCTTACTACCTATTCTCGCCTCACCTCCGTGTCTTAAATGTGAATGAGCCGATTAACGCATAACAACCTATTAAACGTAAAATTAATCACTATATGTACAATCGCATTTACTATATAATTAAAATTGAATAAAAATCGCTCCTAAACTATTTCACAAATACCTGTGAACTACTGGCCTTGGGCAATCTAAAGACCAGGAACCTAGCCGTTAAAGGTTAAGGCTATACCTAAACACTTAAGGGAAAGCAAAAAAAATTAATTTATCTCTTAAGCTTACTCCATAGCAGTCCGCGTAATAACGGTCCAACCGTGAAGTATGCATGGGCCAAACTATTTATGTCAAAAGAAGGAACCCAGCGTGATTTCGGACTCACATAAAACAAAAGAAGAAATTTATGCTATAGATCTTGTAACTTTAGACAGGAAATTGTTAGCTAGGAAATTAAACACATTTATTGCATATTTGGTTTAGAAAATTGTTGAACACACTTTTAGCTCAAGAGCTGTGGTAAGAAAGTAGCTTGACACGGACGCCTATCAACAACTGGTACGTAACAAGTGGTACACACTACACAGATACAAAGTTGAAAATACGGCTTCCTTGATATTTCAAGAGTATATTAAGTGAACAAAATATTTAAGGAAAATTTTAGAAATTTAGACCATTACGACAATGACCAAATAAGTCTGAACGTGTAAGCGGTAAGAAAAACCTTAGAATTTTAATAATCTCTACTCCAGTGGCTGAAAGGTGACAAAATTTAGAAACAGTAAAAATTAAAAAGCGTAGCAAGCAATTGAGAATATGGGCAATAGTCCAATTTGTTTCAATCAAAATACAAAAACATTTGTGAGCGCTGATCAAGTTAACAAGTAAAATTTGTGACACTAATACAAAAAACAAAAAGTAATGTCACCGAAATCTCGTGAACACTGAAAATTGTACGTACAAATTTCGGAGTTTCACAACCAGAAACACAGTTCCGTCAGCGTCTTTAATAGCGAAGCAAAAATCAACATGTATAGAACAATGGCTGTAACTAAACAAACTTCGATGTCCACTGAAAAATGTTTATATACAGCTTAAAATTCACAAAGATATAAAAATCATTGCTCCACGATACTTTTAGGGCCGTCCGTTTTCGCAAGCTAAAGCAATATAGTAAGTTTCGGCGACTAATTGCAAGATTTAAGCTTAGAAATTTGTTCAGGCTACTGTTGCGTCCCTAAAAGTATGATTGGTCAAAATCATAATGGCATTTAACATATAAAAAGTACAGATTCACTAATACCATAAAAAATTAAACCGGGCTATCGTCGTGATCTTCATCGCTCAAACTATCATAATCAAGCCCGTTAAGCTCCGACGCTTCATGGCCTCCCTGCCCATTCTCGAATCCATTAACCTGCACCGTCTCTACTGTATCATCAATTGATTTCACAATACCAGCCGTCTGCCAAGCTGGCAAACTTACCGGTGGTCCGCCCGAGTTACTGCTCCCAGCCTTAACTGTATTTCCCACAGATTTGCCTTTACTGCTAATAACCCCAACTCCGCTAGCAGCACCAGTACAAACACCACTATCAGGCAACGCCGGAAATTGGTCACGTCCAAGCAGAAGGCACTTAACAGCGGCGACATCTCGTTGAATATCACGAAGGGCTGCTTCCCCCACTGATGAACCGCTCACTGCTTGAGCTTTGATCAAAGATTGAATAGTGTGTTGTTGCTCACGAACTGCTTCGGTTAACTGTTGAACTGAGTCACAAATAAATTTGGTCGAATCATGCAGTTGATTCATATTTGATTCAAGTGTTGCCAGGCGACGTTCATCATCTGATGTCACGCCACCAAAGCGCCTCAAGTAGTAGTTGATGCCTGTAAAACAGCATCAAACTTTAACAGCACACACCTGTACAACCTTACAATAACTAAATATTAAGAAAAACATGAGGTATAAAGTGTTGTTTACAGTTCTGCAGGGCAGATAGAACACATAATCAAGACATTAAAGGTTCTGAATTATAAATTAAAAACAGGAACAGTAGGATTGAGCGCAATAAATTATCCTTAACATGACTACCTTTATACAACAGCCAACCACAGCCGCCAGTGATTACAACCAAATTGGCTGCATCGCGCCAGGAAATAGCATACATAGCGCTAAATGCAAAACAACAACTGTTTAGTGTTGACAGTTCTGCAGTGCAGATAGAACGCAAAATCAAGACATTAAAGGTTCTGAATTATAAATTAAAAACAGGAACAGTAGGATTGAACGCAAAAAATTATCCGTAACATGACTACCTTTATACAACAGCCAACCACAGCCGCCAGTGATTACAACCAAATTGGCTGCATCGCGCCAGGAAATTCGTTGCGATGGAATGACATACGGAGGGTAAGCCGCGGAACCTGAGTATATCATATGTCTCCCAGTAAATGGGGCTTGTCCGTTTTGCGTTGTCAAATTGGCAGCAGAATTTTGATTTCTCTGTTGATATGGCACCATTGTGGTCTTGTCACTGCCACTTGCTCGCTGCATAGCAACGTTGATTTCATTGTTTGTTAGACCTTTTTTAACCAAAAACTGTCGTTTGTCGTCATCTGCTGTTTGAAGCACCTAAACCAAATCATATTACTTTCCGAATAAAAACAAACATATGTATATATACAATCTCAACCTACAAATACACCTAATAAGCCGCACAAAACCTAACTTCGCACTTACACAAAAATCTACTATCCATAGCGTTCATTCTGTTTTATAATTCTGCCATGTTCGTGGGAAAATTGTTGTACGTGATAAATTTAAAAACATATAAAATAGGAGTCGGCATTCTGAACAGAGCTATACAACATTTAAGACAAATACACATGCTATCCGATTAAATGACCCTGCAGTTCAAAACTGCACAAGTTTAAAATCTGGTAGTATACAGATGATTTGGAAACGAGGACTAAATGAAAATAAACTTAAAAGGATTATATATATGTACTAGGACTCCAATCGCCATGGACCATTCAAAGTTAGTCTTATTATATGTGCCATAAACCCTTCAAAACTAGTCTAATTACATGCGCACCTTTGGATTGACCAGAAATTTAACCGCAGTTGCCACCAAGTCTTCTCGAACTGTCTCATCAGGCTTTGCATCTGGATCCGGTTTAGAATCCGAATTCAATTGCTCCATATTGTGGGGGCATTTATTGCCGTAACCATATAAACTTAGAATAAATATTGCATAATACTAGATCAAATTGTGTCGTAGTTTAAAGCGTAGCCTTGGTGTTGCGCTTAAGAATGCATTATGACGCATCGCACTGAATACGTATACTTCAAGTCGACTCGATAATAGCGCAACCTGACGAATAAAATTGCTAGGGATTTGTAAAAACTGCGGAGCAGTAGTCGATCAAGTTTATACTTCAAATGTTTCTTGTTCTTACATTTCAAATTAGCATGTACGCGTTCGTTGCGCATTTTTAACCCGGTAATATTAATTAAATCGTTTTTATTAATTACCGCCTAGCTAAGGAATTCTTCCATGACAGGTTTACTAAGGATGTCCTTGGAATTAAATAGTTAAGTTCGACGCAAGTTTTAGATTTAAGTGCTTATTTGGGTTAAACTTTCTGCTAAGTTTTCACTTTGTGCTTAAGCTTTCATTTTTGTCCCAGCCTGTTCTACACATTGGCCACGGCTTCTGTTCGTTAAACTGCGAATTTCCTTCACATTATGCGAGGTCCACGTTATAACTCGGGCAGCCTGGATCACCTTTTGTCCCTATTATAATAGCATGTACCATTTTCTCTACACGTAAATTCACTGTCAAATTGAAAAAATTTGAATTGTTTGCTATCTAGCAGTTAATTTAGTATTCGAAAATACTTTACAGCTAAATTATCCGGGTTTTTGATATATATTCTCACTTTGTCTACAAACCGCTACTCAAATCACATTCTATGTTGACAGCGAATCAACATGAAATAAAACGTGTTCCTTGATGCCCTCGGTATAACGTGAACCCCGCATTACTATTTACACCGGTTATTAGTGAGCGGTGGATGGTAAAAGTTGTTGATTTGCTGTGCACCTTCGTGATGTAGATTTTTGTAGCATTGAAATGTTCATTGAGGCTGTCTTTGTTGCTCTGATGGAAGTACCTACCCTGCCCCACAAGGTGATTGTTTGAAGGTAATACACAATTCTAAAAATAGTCATTTATTATGCAACTGCTTCAAAAGTACTGCGTACTTAGTTTAGAAGATTGCTACTAATACTTGCGTTGGCCACCTGAAATTGAGTCGATTTGGTTTGTCTCTGTTTGAGATTTAATCCACTACCACAGGGATCCTATAGATGTTTCCTTCCTTCGAACCAGTGCCGAGCAGCCACCCCTTTACACTTCATTTGAGGGGGCCCACCCCTAATGGGCCACACCTTAATCCGCTAAAGCAAAAACCGCCGATGCTTTAAAATGCGTCTGGTTTCTCGCTCGCTTCTTTGGAGGTCTCCACCCGAAAGTTTGGGAGGAGCCCCCACCCCTGTCTGCTTCAGCGTTGCCTCGAATTGTTAAACTTGATCGCGTTGAGATGCAGTTGTAAAATGAGGTTTTAATCTGAAATATATGTGTTCTTGCAGTTTGTACAATCGCTCAGTGCGTTAAGAAGTTGGTCCTAATTTGAGAACAGTGTGCAAAATTGGCAAAACATAATTTGCGAAAAACGAATGGTTTACGCTGTGACTTCATTGTGTTTGGGTCCAAAATTATTAGTGTCTCACAGCAGTCATAGCATTTAGTTCCACTTTCAGCGACCGCATGTAAATTTGTTGATCCCAAACTTTCAAGCGAAAAGGACACTGAAGTGCCTCCGCAGATGATGAAGATTTTGGGCCTAACCGATATTTGCAAGAGTCGGATGACGATGAATATACCAGTTCTGACGAGTGATGTGGAACTTAACCAAGCAAGACGCGCAATGTGGAGGGCAAAAGACAATGGTTTAAAACAGGTAGATCAGTGCTTTTATAACGCATCTGCAAGCAAACTTGGTAAGGAGCCTATATAAAAGAAAGCTTCCACTGATAATATGGATTTTCAAACCGTGGTGTCAACACCTCTTATTAAATCTTGCTCCATTTTGAAATGCAAACCGCTAATGTCAGTCCCACGTTACCCTACGTTTAAATTGTGCACAAAATGTCCAGTTGTTAAAAGCTCTATAGTGTTCATTAAACGTTAACCGGACAAGCTACGCCGTCCGCGGTAGCATGCATAGCTAGTACTGGACGCCATAGAATTCTAAAAAATTATGTCCGGACAACTGAATAAAATACGTTCGGAAGCAAATATAAAATATTTGACATATTCGAAAGAACAGAAAGATGTCAGTTTAATGCGTGTCTTTTCCACAATATTTTTGACGGGAAAATTAAATTTTGCCAGGGAAATTAATTTTTTGGCGGACAATTCAAAGTTTGGCGGGTAATTTAAATCTTGAGAGAAATTCAAATTTTTTGCGGGAAATTCAAATTACGGCGGGAAAATTCACATTTTGGCGGAAAATTCAAATTTTGGCTTGAAAATACAAATTATGGCGGGAAAATTCAATTTTTGGCGGGAAATTGAAATTTTGGCAGGAAAATAAATTTTTGGCAGAAAATTCAAATTTTGGCGTAAAATTAAATTTTTGGCGGGAAAATTCAAACTTTGGCGGGAAAATTCAAAATTTTGGCGGGAAAATTCAAATTTCGAGAACAAAATTCAACTTTTGGCTGGAAATTTTTAATATAGCTCTTACTTTTGGTGTGCGGACATTTTTTAAAACGGAAACTATATGTCGAGATTTCGTGGAAAACGAAAACTTTGTATGGACGCGGTAGCTAACTAAAATTATGCCTGCTCACAGTTTACTGCGATACTCTATTGTGTTCATAGAAAAAATAAACGGCGGACAATTCGTGTGCAACCGAAACCAGTATGATCATATAGTGGTGCAAGGTTTCCGACCATTTTCTGTAAGTCTTCATTGTTGACATTATCAAATTTGGTCACACCGAGTATACGCCTACGGCAGTAGTTTTCAAAAACGTTGATTTGTTGAAAATAACTCTACTTCATGGACCGCGTGCCACAACCGTACAGCAATACTGGTCTGATTGCGGCGTTATAAATGTTAAGTTTTGTGTTCAACAAGATGTCTTCAGCGCGCCAAAGCTTTCTTAACGCGCTGAATGCACTCCGTGCACAGTTTAAGCGATTAGTTACTTCGCCTTCTGACGAACCAATACATGTTATAAAACAGTTAGGAGATTGCAGAAATTCTGTACACGTTGGAGCGCTTTGCCGTTAAGCACGATGTCCGATGGCTGGTTTATGCAGCAGGTCGTTACCTTTATTTTAGTGTCATTGATGTTGAGGCCCACGCGCTTAGCTGTCATGCTGCATCTGGGAATGTATCAGACATTCTGTGCTGAACACCGTCGTTGGCTTTCAGAGCTGTTTCCATAACCCAGGTTATCACATAGTTGAACACTGTGGGTGACAATATTGAACCGTGTTTCACACCGAACTTGATCTCGAAAGGTAATTGCAGCAGCGTATCGTTGACACGCATACAAACGTACGGTGGCTTAAAGATGGCTCTAATAAGCGACATTAGTTTTGAAGGAATACCGTCAGCGGCCATAATCATATACAGGGACCCGCGATATACTGAGTCCAATGCAGCTTTGAAGTCAACAAACGCTAATGCCACAGGCTGGCAGTGCTCGCGCCGGAATTCCAGGAGAATGCACCTAGTCAAAATTTGATCGATTGTGCTACGCCCTGCTCGAAATACGCATTGTTGCTCTCGTTCGAATGTTTTCTTTCATTTTTGAATCTATTTGCAATGATGGCGTAAAGTATTTTAAAAGCAAAATATAGTAGCGATATATCGCGATAATTCGAGCAACTGGATCTATCGCCTTTTTGGGCCATGTAAAGATCACTGGCCGAAACATTTTATGTGGGACAATAGAGTAAGCTTAAGATTTTGACTAATTTTTTCCCTGGCTTAGACTTAGGCTTAGGCTTAGGCTTTGGAATATGCTTATTCTTACGCTTAGGCTTACGCTTAGAATTATGAAAAGCATAGGAATATACTTATAGTACTGTGCCGACACTGTTCTTTGCATTGGCCGCCTGTTTTATAGAAAGGCAGTATGATGGCAGTTCGCCAGAAAATCGGGATAGACTCGGATTCCCAAATTTCCCACAACAAGCTATGAAGTTGCAGGATCAGTGCATTTGAGTGCTTGAAACAGTCTGATGGATTGTCATCTATGCCAGAAGCTTTACAATTGCGAAGATTATTCACTGCTTCTGAACTTCGCTCAGCGTTGGCGGATCGCTGTTGTCAGCTGTGTAGAAGCCACTAAAGCTCAGCTCCTCGTCGCATATTGGGTTGTCCGGCAGAGGCTTGTTATGCAGTTGCTCAGAATGTTCCCTCCAGCGTTCTACTTATGCTACTTCAGAGACATACATATTTTCTGCCTCGAGTTGCCAACGGTGGTTGTGAACACTGTCGAATAAGTTTGTATAATCTGTGCTGGTCATTTATTTAAACAACACGATTTAGCTCAGTTGCAATTGCTTTAAACTGATTTTATCATTTTTTATACCGTTCAAACTTCGTTTTCAATATTGATGGGTCATCAACGTTATTACGCTACTGTGAAAAATTGTCCCCACATACGAGCCCCTAAGTCTGTAATTTCATTGTTTCCAAAATACATGCCCAAATGTCACTCATATCCTGTGTAGACCCTGCTGACATCTCGCACTCTCTCAAAACGACCTATGCCTAGTCACGTTGCCGTCCATACCCATGCTAAATTGTCCATACATTATTTAAAGGACAACTGATTTTTCCAGAGTCTGTCGGAAGGGACGCGGCTTATTTCATAACAAAGTTTGGCCGAAGGAACTTTGTTTAGCGATTACACAGGGTCTGTTCGAAGGAACACGTATTGTCAGACATGTGTCCAGACAGTGCCTACATTGTCCTTAGTCCCTTTCAAATTGCGTAGACAGTATAATGTGGATGACTCATGATCTTGTTGAGTTGTTGTAACTGCGACTCAATTTTGCTGCTTGACTTATTGTAGAATTTTCTAGCCAGCGAACACGTTTATCTCGTCTCTTCACGGGCAGTGCCGTTCTTAATGAGGATACAGAGCAGTCGGATTGGTCGCTGCTTTTTGTAATAATGTGTACGTTCCAATTTTATCCACACCATCATCTGCACAATGCTATGGTCGCTCGGCAGGAGGTTTTTCCAATTTTCCTGTTGATAAGAATGTGATCAAGCTGGAAATATCTGCCTGTAAGTCAACGCCAGTTTTGATACTGCCGGATAGTGTGCCGAAAGACAGTGTTAACCAGAAACATTTCCTGCGTCTCTGCTAGCGCCAGTAATCGATTAGCATTGTCAATGCAGGTTGTGTTAGTGAATAACCGTGTTACAGTTTCTTCGCCGCACCGACGGGGCCCTATTTGCGCGGTGAAATCACCACAGACAGTAGGCAGATCATTACGAGGAATACCAGAAATGAGTTCCGTTAGTTCCTCCACAACGTTGTCTTTCACATCGACTGGTTGATTAGTTGGGCCGAAAGCAGAGATGATCGAAAGATTGAAAGGTTTTGCACGGAGTCGCGTGTAGACCAATAGTGAGCTTACATGGGACCATCTCATGACGGAAACAGTTATGTGCAAATCGCAATACCTAATCCTGTTAACCCGTCGTTTCTGCACCAGAAAATAGTGTGAAGGTGTCAAAAAGCGCATATTAAGTGACCGATAAAGTCACTTAAAACTAATGTTTAATTTGGTATAAGTTGACAAAAGTTTTTTGTATAAAATCACCTCTGGATTAGTCCTGCTATATGGCAGGATTTTTTGGTTTCGCCATTTAGGTTCAGTTGCATGTTAAGGTAATGGTGTAGGTACATTTACGTGTAAGTGTATGTAATCATAAGTTACGCAGTGGCACTTAAGCTTAGGTTTAGGCTTAGACTTCTTGTTCTTTTAGCTTAGCTTACGCTTAAGTTCAAGATTCTTGAGTCTGCTATTTCCCAGTTTGTGCCTCGAATTGCCCTGCTTGAAAATAATTTTTTTATGCCATTGCTGCATACTGTGTTTTTAGATATTCTGGTGAATTTTGCACTGCTGCGAAACGTATATTGTATCTACCAAGAGCAACTTTGATCGTTTTGATGTTATTTAATTTGTTCGAAACCATGATGAATTGTTGGTCAATTTATTTTTAAACATTGATGGCTGGCTGAAAATATAAAACAGCGGTTTTTAGGGTCTGAGATGACCTAATGTCGGCAAGATTAGGAATTTTTAAGGATTGTTCTTGGGGGTCAGTGCAATAATGATGGCATAAATTTCGGTAACTCATTTAGTTAATGTTGTCGCATTGTGTGAATTTGATCATACTAAGTACGTTATTTACGGAATCGATTCCCGTTTTTGAGTGCTTATTGTTTAAGTAGTGTAGTACCAAAAATATGTGGCTCCGATTTATAAAGATTTATTTATAGTATATTCGTAGAATTTTAAATTTCTGAGTCTCAATATTTAATAGGTCGTGATATTTTTGAAAGGGCATTGGCTGGGTGTAAATGTGGTGTACAGGAGCTTCCGAGGAGGATAGCAGGGTAACATTGCGGCTTTTTGGTGGTATGAATCTGTAGTTTTTTCCGATGTATCTGTTACCGTGTTTTCGTTTGAATTTTTTTCCACCCGGGAATGTGACCAATTTAATATTTTGCGGTGAGGTGATAGTAATAATACCAGTTTTCGCCAGTCGTAGTTCCGATCCGGCAGCTACATGTATGCGGCGATTACCAAGGGATCTACATAGAAGTTCCTCATTCCCGTTTTTAAGTAACGTTCTGATGTTCCATGAGCCAATATTATACGTGTCTTTACACAGAGGTAAGGTTTTTTCACCGTTCGCATATTTATCACGCCTTCGACGGTTTTGCAAGGGCGCGCGTCGTCTGCCCAGATAAGAGACCAACAGGAGTCATGCCAGAACGCACTCCGGCGGGCTGGCCTCTCCACGGACCGTAGGACTAATCTTTCCGCCAACCAAGGTTGACCCTGCCAGATTGCGGAAACGGAGAGGACACACGTTCAGTTTTCAAGACGCAATGTTGTAAGCAAAACCTTATTTTGAAGGATAACATAAAACAAAACGTATAAATGGTAAAGGCTGGAAAAGTGCCGATTTTTAATAAAATAAATTTCCTGGAATACCTCCCCTGTACCAAACCTGCAAATCGTCGTAGACTGCCAAATTTCGTTGAATTATACATTGTAGAACCGAATTTTGAAAGTTTAATCTAGGTGATTTACAGAGTCAAAACATTTTTATTTATATACATACAAATTGTTACTGAGTGGTGCCATGCGGCAATTCATTGTTTATTAATTGTCCTTGTTAGGCTGACGGCCGTCCCGACAGCGTATTAACATGGGTCGAATTATCAATACCGCACGGTATCGGACGACATTCAGTAGTAAACTATGACGTCCCCCTGTAATCGCGAGGATCCGGCATAACGCTGTCAACGTCAACATCCGCCAATGATTCTTTGTTTTCTTCATTGCGGTTGATGTTTAATGGAACAATTTCCAGTGCTGATTGGCCAATTTCAGCTGTTGAACTGCCTTGTTGGGTTGCCGTGTTTTTGCGTCGTTTGCGAAACCACAAGAATGTCAACCCTGCACCGAACCCCACCACAGCGATCGCCACCAACGCTACTATAACTATTGCAGTTGCCGTTTGGGATCCTGCAAATGTATTTAAGTGTCAAAAATAAAACGCTATTTTAAATGCTTTTCGCGTTTTAAACAGCATCTGTCAAAACGTTTTCCTGAATATGGTTTCAAAACGCCAACAGCTGTTTTTTTATTTTTTTGACACAAATAAAGTTCAACTATCGTTGGTCACAGCACGCTGCAATTTGGGTGCCTGCGGTATGATGAAAGTGCCGTTAAAACAAAGCCCCCCAAAATACCCACAGTGCTCCATACAGACTGACTCTCTCAAAAGGACAACAGCGGCGGCAGACGTTTACTTGTCAAAACATTTTAATAAACAATTGTTCGGTTCCTGCTTAACAAATTTTTGCTTTATTGTCATTCAAAAAACGCGTTATTCTTTATTGTCATTCAAAAAACGCGTTATTCTTCGCGCTGGTGAGTTCTCTACTCCGAAATAGGCTTTTGTAGACTATACATGCGGGGTTAACGTTATAACCGGGGCAGCGTGGGACACGTTTTGTCCCTATTAGACCATTGGGTAACATTTTGTCTGCATATAGAACCTATATCGCATTCAAAATTTCGTATTTGTCTACTATTAACATGTGTGGGTCACCTCTTGTTCTTCAATATCATATTATATTCGAGGTATTGTCTGCGAATATCATATGATATATTTTCAAATGTCTGCATACTTGAGGTAACATACCCAAATTGTCCTGTTGAATATCATATGATACTAGAATTTTAAATTTGAATTTTCAGATTATAAAGCTGTGGTTTTATGCGATTTTGTGTAGAAACGAGTAGCAGGCGTGTATTTGGTATTTAAAGCTCATTTGTACCACTACCGTCCAACTTTTCATTCATTTATTAGTACCCAAAGGTTACACTGTCCCGCTAAATATCATATGATATTCGTTGCAAATTTGGAATATCATATGATATTCGCATAAATGTTTCACAGTATCACGTGGCATACCGTCCCTTGTACACATTGATCATTTGGGAGCGGCGGTTTGTAACTAATGTAATATGACATTCGAGTTTAGCCTGTTGACCCGATATAAAAGCTCGAATTTTAACGTTGATGTCGAATCAACATGGGACAAACCGTGTCCGCTTGCCCCGGTTATAGCATGAACCCCGCGAAAACTGAGTCAAATTCAACTTCGCCAGATTCAAATTCGACTCACTGAGTCGCACGTTTGACTCTGGCGGAGTAGAATTTTGACTCAGTTTGTGTAGTCCGGAAAAGCCTATTTCAGACAGAGTCAATTTGACACACCATTTTTTGCAGTGTACTATGCCTTTTTCCAAGAATTTCTAGATCAACTGCTGTACCAAGGTGCGCTCTCTGTAGTAGCGGATTTCTGAGTTTCATGAGGCTTGCGTTCTCATGAGAGACCGAAGTTGACACACGATGAAGGTAAATATTCGATGTACTATTATGTGGTTTTATTTTTTCGTATTTGAGAATCAGGTAAAACTAAATTTGTAACATAGCAACTTTCGCCAAAATTATGACGCAAATACAACAAATGCAAATTCGTCGAACACACAAAATCAGGCAAGACATCTGTTCTGCGGTTGCCATTAATCTCAGTTAAAGCAGCATCATATACCTGTTTTGTGATTTTTTTGAAAAATTCTGAAATTTACCTGCAGAATCTGTCGTTTTGGCGGACTGTAATTTCGCTTGTTGATCATTGATAAATCCTACAACAATACTAAAATATTAATTTCAATTAGAAACACAAAAACAAATGTTAAAATTGCGTTTGGCTTCTTGGTCGCTTTAAGCTCACGAGTTGAGTTGATTAATACTTACTGAATTTTTCAAAATTTATATTTGAGTGTAAAATAATCAATAGAGGTCATTCGAAGTTGAAATATGAAAAATTTCTTAAAATCAAGCCTATTTTGAGCCAACGCCAGCTGGAAGAATAACCTAATAACAAAGCTAGAAAATTGGTAGATTTTAAAATATGTGACTTACCTGTTGACTCTCGTTTACATCGAATGCTGCACGTCTCAGATTGTTTCCGGTCGAAAAAATGACAACCATTTGCAACTTTTGGATACAGAATTCGAATTCGGGTTGATTCGTTCGAATTTTCTTCACGAGACGAACCACACTTGCAATTGCTCCACGTATTCCATTCACCGCGTTCGCAATATTCTGTATAAAAAATTTAAAGATTTTAAACAAAAGTGATAATTTTGACCGATGTTACATTTACAGGCGTCCCTCGTTTCCGCGACACTACAATAGAGCAAGTTGATGCTTTGAATTAAACGGTTTTGGTTAGGCTTAGGCTTGGAAATGTGCCCAAGGAAGTGATATTTCCCTTAGCGCTACCATTCAACGTAATTTTGGTTTACTGTTTGTAATTCGGGCCCATGTAAAGATCAGGGGCAGAACGTTTTTCTGTGCGACTAGAATAGAGTAAGCTTAAGCTCTAGACTAATTCTTTTTGCTTGGCTTAGGCTTAGGTCGAGGCTTACGCTTAGGAATATGCTCATGTTTACGCTTAGGCTTAGGCTTAGGGTTAGATATGCTTAAAATACTGTTCAGCCCATATTCTTTTACATTGGCCGCAATTTGTGATACAAACGTTTGTGAACGGGGGTGTAGCCAGTTTAAGCTTTCGTTTGTAACCCACCGTCATTTTGACCTGGCGCTTGTGCCTTTTCAAGTACAACTGATTGTGTTGGGAATGCACACTATTCTACTAGAATTAAAAGTGCCCCGATGTGGCCATAGAAAACGATATGTTTCGGGTAGTAAGATTTTTAGTTCAATACCGCTAGTATTACAATTTCCATGCATGCGTATAAAGTTTTAAAACTAGACTTATTTGATGCCAATCAGCGTCCTCCCGAAATACGACACAATACTATAGAATTAATAAAAGTTAAATCATTGAGTTTGATTGACTGCGTAACGGAAACATATCCGCAACTTACTGTGACAGCGGCCAAATAGACATGTGATCCACTGTTTCGAAATATTAAAACAAGAAATAAATACTAGAATATAAATGACGAATTATGGTTGATGTAAAAAATTTGAGTACACACTCGTGACATTAGTTTCTTGCACTTAGTAAACTGAAGTTTCGAATATATGCAGAAAAATTTTGGGTTTTAAAAAGAGTATATAAGTAGAAATTAAGCGTTTAATGCTGGTGACCCAATATTAAAAACGTGTTTGTTCGTCAATTGGCTCAATATAAAGAACAGGAGCGGATCAGTATTATAAGCATATTCCTAATCCTAATCATAAGCGTTAGTATGAGCATATTCCTAAGCCTAAACCTAAGCGTAAGAATGAGCATAATCCTAAGCCTAAGCCAAGCAAAAAATTAATCTAAACCTTAAGCTTATTCTATTCTAGTCCCGCAGAAAAACGTTCCGCCCCTGATTTTACAATGGCCGTCATTGGAATACAACGCAGATATCGTCAGCAAAGTTGCAAATATTGTTTCGCTACGTACTCACTCAAATATTTTAATGTTTTAAAAGTTTAAAATCTGGGTACCGTTTAGCCAAGTATGGAGAGGGCACTGTACGGTACAAAATTTATACAGCTCCAAAACTTGATGCGTTATCGTTTTCTATAGCCTCGTCGGGACACGTTACTATCTATTGTGACTTTTCTCCGAAAAAGTTGCGGATATGTTTCCGTTACGCAGTCAATCAAACTCAATGATTTAACTTTTATTAATTCTATAGTATTGTGTCGTATTTCGGGAGGACGCTGATTGGCATCAAATAAATCTAGTTTTAAAACTTTATACGCATGCATGGAAATTGCAATACTAGCGGTATTGAACTAAAAATCTTACTACCCGAAACATATCGTTTTCTATGGCCACATCGGGGCACTGTTCATTCTAGTTACTAAGCTTTAGGAAGAAATTTGATGTAAATTTGCCTTAAGTGCGAAAAAGTCAAATTTAAAGTCATATATACTCACGTTATAATTGTTTTAGAACTGTAAGCTATATTTCCATGAAAATTAAAAACTGCATTTTCACAATCACAAAAGTCGCGCTTTCCTAATTTCATTTTTATTTATTAATAATGCTAATATATTTTAATTCATATAAATTGTTTGAATTCAAATAGAAAATCAATTCAATTGATAAGTACTTGCTCTAGTAAAAACTGATTTTATGCTGCATAGTAGTGTAGAACCGATACATCGGTATCGGTATTGTAATCGGTATTTTGGAAGAATACTGATTCCGATACTTTCAATTTTATATTGCACACAAGAATTGCGTTAAATATATAATTGGAATGCGCAGCATTTAAAAATATGGCTGCAACAAATATTTTGTGAAACATGCTGAATACGCATTTGCATCAACATGCGGACGTGGAAAATTGCTTGAAACACACTTTTGTTCGTTTCGTCTTAATTGTGCAAGAAATTCTAATAATGCAATTCCATCCCAGCCAAAACTGCGAATCCGCAACTATAAGGTTTGGTTTGTAACTTATTCTTGTTTTCTTTCGAAAACGAAAAACTAAAGGCGGCCGGGCGTAGGCCTGAAAAATCTGGGCCGGTTCATACTATAATGAGAGCCCGCTGTGTTCTAGCGTCACGTTTTTGAAAGAGACTGCTTGCTTTGGGAACCTTATTAAATTAATGGTGTTAATTTTGCACGTCAAAATTTCTTCAAATATTCTAAACCGAGTTTTGGACATTTCAGTGCTCAACTTGGTGCTACCAATAATACATCGAGCAGTAAATCAAAACTGATATCTGTACTTTACGCGTAAACTTTGAGCTTAAATGTAAATCTAGGTTTAGAAAAAAACCCACGCGAATGTAAAATCTAGGCACCTACTACGAATTAAATAAAAAGTGTCTCTCATACCACTGGCGGATGCAGTGGGTGCCACTCCGACCAGAACCACCACAACTTGAATCAAGAGAAAGGTTTTGCATTTAGATTCAGCATTAAATTAGCGTTCGACTTTGCTCTCGTCTTTTTTGCAGTATTATACGTTGAGCGACCGATCCTTTTGAAATTCCTGCATCCACCACGGCGTCACACAGATCTCGACGAGCCGAGTTCAACGGTACTATTTTCATATTTGCATGGCTAACGATTCAAGAATGACCGAAAAAAATTATTAAAACACGCACACATCTATAAAGAGTCTCTATCATTCACATATTCGCAAAATATAAGCTTTACTAATGTTATTCGTTGCACAAATTTGGAGAAGGTTTGTATGTTTTATATAATAAAATGTTAAACTTTAAGGAACCACCACTTGGAATGAAAAGCTTTGCAGCCATAAGGTTCTAGCTCGTAAATAAACAGTTTCCGACAACTTGAGGTTACGTCTACGTTTTCAAAAACGCGCCTTGGCAAAAAATACACATAAAAAAACTACCTATGTTACTAATTTGTAATCATATATAAGCTAATGTTTTTCGTAATTGTCCACTTAACATGTTTCGCATATATACGTACTAAACAATAGTATTTTCGTTAAATAAATAGCTTAACGTATATGGTTGAGATAACTTATGTAGCACATAAAAAATTGGATTGTTACAATCTACGATTCTGTAGAACACCTTGCGACAAGATCTGAATCCAAATACGAAGGGGAAACTTTGCGCTTCCGATTCTTATGAAAACGTTTACGTTTAATACTTCGACACTTTTTTCTTTAAATATAGCGCATGAACACCGGTTGCCATGATCTTGAATGACATACGTTTGTATATAAATACCACCAAAACAGAATAGTAGAAATAATAGACTTTTGATAGAAACATAAGAGAGACGTGAACACTTTTGGAAAAAACATATAATAGTGACACTACCGTGTCCCTATGATTCTACAAAGTGAACTCATTTTCGTCACCAATTTTAACAACTAACAATTTATGCAAAAATGATATTAATGAGTTACTTGAGTCCTGAGCAGTGGGTTCACTGCTCAGGGGACGGGGTGGGTCATCCGGTCACATATCGTGACCAATTTACATTTCGACAAGACTTTTTATGGTCACAGCTCGATTATATAGTAAATTGACGCATGGGACCGAGTGCCCTTTTTATCAAACGTGCGTAGCACCTGTCATTAGTGGGTGATTGGTCTTGTAACTATGGAACCAGCGCATGATGATGTTTGAAATTCGACACATCGTTTCGCGTTTGATTTGCTTTACTTCTCTACCACTTTTGAGGTCCGAAATTGCAGAGATTAGTCAGTTTGAAAACTTATCGCTAACTGGTGATTGATGCTATTCGCATTTCAGAATACGGGCCGAGGTTTTGGGCACGTCTAGTGAAATTTTGTGTATTATTTCGCGTGTACCGTTTGCACCGAAATGTTTAGCTAAACATACCACCACATTTGGGCATTTCACAGCCAAGTGTTATATTAAACTTTAAATCTTTGCATTGTTTTCCGTTTGGACTCGTTGCATATTGTTTGATATATCGATGTTTGTGAACCACAACGCTTGACGCATTTGTCGGATCGACTATTTTCAAACTAACTTTCCAATCAGAAACAACACAATCTATAATCATTGTCAGATAAAGATAAAATTGGATGCCAACTGGAACTTGGTTTGGAATCGTAACCCTGTTTGCATTGGTTCATTTATTAACCGTACTCTATAAAAACACCCTACTTAAAATACTTTAGTTACAGTTCACTAACTTTTTTTAAGTATAAGTGTACTAAATATCGTGCAAATATCTGCTGAAGTAAAACAAAACTACTGCTGTCATTTCCTGATTCATTAAGTGAATGTAAAGCTAAGAATTTTGTGTTTGCTTAAAATTAACTAAAACGTTGCAAATCGTCCTTGTAAAGTAAAACCGGCACTTTATTCGGCAACAGTATTAATTGATTTTAAGCATATTTTAGTGAGTAGAAAGTAAGATAATAATTATTTTATTACATAGCTAGTAATATTATGGTTTTTTCTGTTTCCATTGTCTCAAATCTAAATGAAATATGTCAAATTAAACTGTGGTTATCTTGCCAGAACGGCGTCGGAATCACGTTCGGCCGCAATGGGATTTGGGACAAAATGTTTCCGGAAGTGAAACCGGAGTTAGAATTCCAGTTGGAACCCTGTACCAAAACAACATTCAAATACTGTTCAAAATTAAAGATTACCGTTGATGCTTGTATCATGGTATATAACGCATTTAGGAGCATAACACCGACCTTGATAGCGTATTTTTTTAAATTCAAAAATCAGATGCTGAAGTTTATCAACTTGAATTTTGCAATAACTTTGGCGAAACGTACAAATAGGTTAAATATACAGACATTCCTGCATAGGGATTTGAGGCAATGCCTCTTGCCGTGTCCTGAGATTTAGCTGGATTAGCAATTAGATGAGGTTAAAGTTTAACAACATACTGTCGCTACAAATCAAATAATTGCATTGTTTGCGTTTGGTAATAATAGTGTTTATGCAAGAATATTCGTCGCTTCCTTTGGTTTGTACCAATCGCGTTCTCGATGTGTATCCGACTTGTTCACATTTCACATGATTACAAGAAGCCCACTGTGTCCACGGCGAAACGGTACAATCTATAAATATACAGTAGTTAATTGAAAAAAATTACAATATGAAGCTTCAACCCCCCTGGAAAAATTTTGCGCCACCCCCCCGCCAGAAAATTTCCAACCTTGCTTGTAAATCAACAAATACCCTTGTATATTTATGCTGAAAAATTCCCCTCCTGGCAACGTGAGCTGGCTATCGGCCTGGTGGAAACGCAATGAAGCTTTTGTGAATTATACACATTTCGTTATCGAAACTAGAAAAAAAACCAGGGTCGCGGATAGGGTATATGAGGCCCCTTCCTGCTTGCAAGATTGGGTCCCTCCTAGTAAAGTATCAAATAGGTACGCAGCAGACGGCACTTGCGCCAGGGTATAATATATAATGGCGGAAGAAAACTCGCGAGCGAAGCGAGAAGGAACCCAAATAAGCCTGAGTAACACAATGCTTATACTAGGAACAATCCATAAAAAGCGTTTGCAACAAAATATTTTCAAATTAAACTAAACATACAAACAGAATTATTTGTTACAATACACAGTTGAAGCATATCTGCCATATTCCGTACTGAAAATGGTGCAATTTTGTGCGACACTTTTAGGCCAATGTAAAGAACAGGGGCGGAACATTATTATTAGCATATTCGTAAGCCTAAGCCTAAACCAAAGCCTAAACCTAAGCGTAAGAATGAGCATAGTCCTAAGCCTAAGCCTAAGCCAAAGCCAAGCAAAAAATAGTCTAAACCTTACGCGTACTCTATTCTAGTCCCATACAAAAACTATCCGCCTCTGATCTTTACATGGACCGAAACCTTGAACAGAATTAGAGCAAAATCTAAAATTTCAGTCATAAACATCACCCTTTTACGTTCCCCTTTAATAGTTTAAGATTTAAAACCGAGGCTTGCGTTCACACTTAGGCCTTTAGTTAAACGGCTACGAAAAGTGTTGACCACTGACTTACTGGGTAATTTGTTTTCTAAGTCTAAGCTTGACACCGAGCCTAATCCTAAGCCTGAATCCGAGCCTAATCCTAAGCCTGAATCCGAGCCTAATGCTAAGCCTGAATCCGAGCCTAATGCTAAGCCTGAATCCGAGCCTAATGCTAAGCCTGAATCCGAGCCTAATCCTAAGCCTGACCCCGAGCCTAATCCTAAGCCTGAATCCGAGCCTACTCCTAAGCCTGAATCCGAGCCTGATCCTAAGCCTGAATCCAAGCCTAATCCTAAGCTTGAATCCGAGCCTACTCCTGAGCCTGAATCCGAGCCTAATCCTAAGCCTGAATCCGAGCCTAATCCTAAGCCAGAATCAGAGCCTAATGCTAAGCCTGAATCCGAGCCTAATGCTAAGCCTGAATCCGAGCCTAATCCTAAGCCTGACCCCGAGCCTAATCCTAAGCCTGAATCCGAGCCTCCTCCTAAGCATGAATCCAAGCCTAATCCTAAGCCTGAATCCGAGCCTAATCCTAAGCCTGAATCCGAGCCTAATCCTAAGCCTGAGTCCGAGCCTAATCCTGCATGGGTCAAAAACGTATATGCTTTTACCAGTCATCAGCATGGCACAATATGATCGGCAGCAGTAATACAAACATACTCGCTTTTGGTCTATACGGGCAAGGTTCAGGTCCAGCACACGTCTGTTTTTCAAACATTTCAATTCCAAGCTTTGAGCAACATTGTGTTGTTGTATCTCTATGACGATTGCGGTAACCGTTCGAACCGCAGGTTACACTGCAAGGACTCCATTCGAGCCATGGTGCATCGTTGATGGTGGTACATTTAACTGAAAAAATGTATAAACTCAATATTAACTGTTTTTACCTCAATACTGGCCCATGTTTACTTTAAGGGGCGTCCAGGCGACTGGCGGGTCGGCCCATGTATAGAACAGGGCCGGATCGGTTTCCGGAGGGTCTGTAATAGAGTCAGTTTAAACTTTAGACTAATTTTTTGTTTAGGCTTAGGCTTAGGCTTAGGCTTAAGAACACATCTTGCAACGCTTAGGCTTAGGCTTAGGAATACGGTTAATCTACAGTTACGCCCCTTAAAAAGTAACATTGGCCAAAATACTTATTATTGCATAGTAAAATATTTCGAAAAAACTATTAAGCGATAAACATTTTTGAAGTAATTTTTAGCAATGTAGTGTTTCTGGTGTAGGTGCCGTAGGCCAACCTGTTATTCAGGCCAATTACTAATTAGCTTAGGCTAATCTGCTATTTTATATAATAGCAGTTTGGCAGGGCTAAACTTCAGTTGAACTTATACACCAATTAGGTTTGATTATTTAGACAGACGCAATATTGTTAACCAATCGGCGTTGGTTTCACATCACTGTTGTTTTGCGACATATCACAATCGTTAATTGGCGTACGATAAACTGTCATTTGCTTCGAATACCAGAGGCGAGGTATTTCGTGTGAGAAGTTTGTGATTTTAGGTAACTATTATATCCTGAATCACACTTCCTATTTCGTTCTTTCCGATGTATGCGAATCGCTCTGATTCAGTAACGCGGCTCGTTAATGTTTACTAGCCGACCCCGATACTTTATAACACCGATTATAACAAGTAAGATACTGGTTATGATATCCAACTTGTAGCCTGATCCGAAATCCTTAGAGCCTATGCCTGAATCTGTTTAATTCAGCCACTGGCTTAGCAATACTATGAACTAACAATGATTCCGGTCCCGGCTACCACCTGTGCGTCTCGACCTAATTTGCATACAGACCGACACCCACAATCGGGTGTCTGCCGCCCGCAAATTAGGTCCAGAGTCACCCGTCCTGTACAATAACAACCTACAACAACAACAACAACAACAACAATAATAATACAACAACAACAACAACAACAACAACATTATAGGCACCCATATTGATTGCTGACATAGCCTAGCAATGTCGTTATCCGCAGCACTAGCCAACAACATATCAAATAATATTCAGTGGCCACGCAGAGCCCCGGTAAGTTTCACGTTGCGGACGCATCAGCCATAGCATTTTTTTTATCATTTTTCGCTTTCCAGCAACGCCTAAGCCTAACTTAAGTTCCAGAAGAGACTAGGTTTTCAAAGTTGCAGACAACTATTTTAAATCAATAGCGCTTTATTGCAACGTTTCTTGATATGGAAGAAATTTCAAATCTGTCATACCAACAATCGAGAATGACTCTTTTCACAAGAGTGTGCAACTGGGTACATTTTGTGTACAGAGGAATGTATCTATAGCGCGCGTTGCGTTTTGGCTTACCCCCTATTAGGGCGGGGGGTATGATTGAGTTCCGTTTATATTTAAAAAAGATGTATATTTTGCGTTCCAAGCATCAAGTAGCTTTCTCCAAATGAGGGCGGTAAAGCAAAAAATGCAACGCGCGTCGGTACTTTTTGTTCCATGCATTTTTCGGCCAGTTCCACACTCTTGTTTAAAGTCATCATCGACTCATGGTCATACCGGAAGTGAACGATCTTGGACAAGTGTGTGCAACTGTTTGATTTCATGTGGTATAGCATGTACCACAGTGCGTTGCGTTTTTGCTGTACCCCTTTATTTCGGAGGGTCGAGGTCACATAATGTAATACATGTCAAATATATAGAGAAAAATTCTATTTTAAAGAATATAAAGACGAACACTTTGTTACTATTAACATATTATATATTTCCTTCGTCTGTGTAAATTCCACGCAATCTAAATAAGTGGGGTGTAGGCCAAAAAAGCAAAGTGCGCTGGGTACATTCTTTTGTACCCAGAATGTACCCAGTTGCACACTTCGCACCGGTTGTACCCTTCCGTCTAGATTAAGGGGGGCAGGGCAAAAACGTAACGCGTGCCGGGTACATTGTTTTCCACACAGGATGTGCCCAGATGCACACTCTTGTTAAACAGCGATTATCAACTCTTTAGTTAAACTGAGTACAAATTAAACGTACAATTCTTGTTTAGCAATATGTATCCATCAGCATCCATTTGATCATAAATATCCTTGAAAAAATCATCTGATCTGAAATACAAAATTGAATAATTTGAAATTGAAAAAAGAAGGTTTTCAAATATCTGATTTAACCTTTCAAATATGTATGAAAGTTGACGAAAAGGTTGGAAATATATCGGACAATTTGTATATACATATCAGTTGAATTGATTTTATATTAGTAAAAGTTGATATATAGAAACCCTGCAAACCTGATGGGTTTTGGGTTAGCCTTCCAACCGGCCAATATATACCCACACACGGTATAATCTTGCTAATTTTTTATCCCATGTTACTTTAAAGGGCGTCCAGGTTTCGGTCGTGTCCATAAAACAGTAGGTTTAGTTTCTAGATTACAGTTTTTGCTTAGGCTTAGACTTAAATAAGCTTAAGTAGGCTTCGGAACACAGTTTTGCAACGCTTAGGCTTAAGCTTAGCCTTAGGAATACGCTTAAGGTACTGTTACGCTCCTTAAAGTAACAGTGGCCATTTTTTGTATATTTGAGCTACTTTTGGCGTTCCCTGATCATTGCATAACTAAAATTTGAATTTTTGAAAAATACTATTTCAACGCAGCTTGCGGCGCTAAATAAATGCCACTAAAACTTTTGGCAATCAAACAATCGGTTCACGAGTTGTGGTTGCTTAATTGAAATTGGCGCTCTGCCACCGGTTTAAAACGAAACCAAATCAATTATATTGAACAATAACGCGTGAATTGTGAGACACTGTTGATAAATTGCTCACTATTTCACTCAGCTTCGTAAGCTGCGTGGAAAAAACTGCCAATTTGAAAATTTTCTAAATTTTTTCGTGCCAAAGATTTCAAAAAGTAAAATTTGTTATTAATTCAATTTTGTGGATTGCAAACATATAATGTTTGGTTGACCCGATCGTTGCTTATATGTAAAGTTTAATGCTGAGCTGCGTGGAAAAAATGCCAATTTGAAAATTTTCTAAATTTTTTCGTGCCAAAGATTTCAAAAAGTAAAATTTGTTATTAATTCAATTTTCAGGATTGCAAACAAAGTTAAGTGCTGAGCTGCTTGGAAAAAAATGCCGATAAGAAAATTTCCTAGATTTTTTCGTTCCAATGATTTCAAAGAGTAAAATTTGTTATTAATTCAATTTTCAGGATTGCAAACAAAGTTAAGTGCTGAGCTGCTTGGAAAAAAATGCCGATAAGAAAATTTCCTAGATTTTTTCGTTCCAATGATTTCAAAGAGTAAAATTTGTTATTAATTCAATTTTCAGGATTGCAAACAAAGTTAAGTGCTGAGCTGCTTGGAAAAAAATGCCGATAAGAAAATTTCCTAGATTTTTTCGTTCCAATGATTTCAAAGAGTAAAATTTGTTATTAATTCAATTTTCAGGATTGCAAACAAAGTTAAGTGCTGAGCTGCTTGGAAAAAAATGCCGATAAGAAAATTTCCTAGATTTTTTCGTTCCAATGATTTCAAAGAGTAAAATTTGTTATTAATTCAATTTTCAGGATTGCAAACAAAGTTAAGTGCTGAGCTGCTTGGAAAAAAATGCCGATAAGAAAATTTCCTAGATTTTTTCGTTCCAATGATTTCAAAGAGTAAAATTTGTTATTAATTCAATTTTCTGGATTGCAAACAAAGTTAAGTGCTGAGTTGCGTGGAAAAAATGCCCGTTTGAAAATTTTCTAAATTTTTTCGTTCCAAAGATTTCAAAAAGCAAAATTTGTTATTAATTTAATTTTCTGGATTGCAAACATTTAATGCTTTGTTGAGCCAGTCATTGTTTATATGTAAAGTTTAGTGTTTTCTGATCGCTGCAAAACTTCATTTGCCTATTAATGTTTGAACGGTCTTTTTGTTCAATCTTTGCTGTCACTTGCTTGTCTCAACATTTTGTCAAGTATATTGAACCAAAATTTAATTTCGGGTCTTGCGTGGTGAGTCGCACAGACTTTGGGATTAACTCTACCCATGGATCCCACTGGATCATAGCCGACAACATTCAAACCGGATACAAGTCTCCGTTTTCTGCTAAAATCGATGTCCGTTTCCGTAATAGAACTACCACAAGTTCCGTCATTTTTACGCTAAAACAAATTTAGTTCTAAATGACGTATATATCTCCCAAATTTTTTATTACAGATATACCTACCGCAATTGTTTGAATTGAAATAAAAAATTACGAAATTTATTCAAAATCTTAAAAATTCCTGTGGATCCGTCATTTTTGTACAAAATTTTAGAAATCCCACTGAATATTTGAATGTCTCAATAGTGTTGGCACAGAATAAAACATCGTTGAAACTTTTATACTTCAATATCTGATTTCTGTTTCTGTTATTTTTAATATCCAATGTTACACCCTGTAACTGACACATCGTAACTTATTTTCCACTCTGATGTACATACGGACACAGTCCCTAAACCTACTTTAGTATCATACATATTTGCCGTTATCTGATACTGGGTCAAATTTGATAACTTTTTGAAAATTTTAATCACCATGTGATATTTCGCGGAAAACAATACTTATTTTTGCTTGTTCTGGCTAATAAATACACCATCTAATACGCATATCCCAAACATTTTTTCGGGTCAAAGACGGATTTGCTTTAATAATAAATTTGCCGAAAGTGTTTTTTACAGCAAATTAACAGATAACATTATATATATTTTTGTTGATAAAAGATAACTGCGGTTTGGCAAACATATATAGGCGCAGCTTCGACATTGATCTAGGCTTAACGGAATTGGCGCAGCCTGGATATTAATTTTGCGGGTGGCTGCACCAAAAAATAGCTCACTTTTCGGTTTGAAAAACTGCCCCTAAATCTACCATTGCTATCTTTGATAACAACTTATTAAACAGGGCCACAACTACAGTGTTGAAGGGTGAAGGGCGCAGACCCCCTAAAAACTTCTTAGTCTTTAGTTTAGAAAAATGGTCTTGTGCCCAGTGTAAATCTACCAGCTAAGCAAACGCATAAAGATAAGCATTTACTTCTAAGTTTAAGCCAAAGCCTAAACTTACGCAATAGTAAACGTCGTAAAACGACTAAATCTTATTTGAGCTCAAGTGTTGGCTAATAATACCTGAGATCTAACTTCCACACAGACACACTGAAAAAAACTTTAATACAAACTGCAAAATTAATTACTCTAATTCTAAGCCTAAATTCAGCCGAAATCCAAAACAAACCAAAAGTATGAATGAGAAAAATATGCACGAACCATTTTATGATTAATGATACTCGTGGCAAATATTTTAGGTAAAGGCCAACTTGTCGCTATGTTTCATACCAGAAACAAAGACTTCGGTACAGTTGAATGTCAACAGATTAATATATACGATTGTGAATATTCAATTAAATTTAACACAAAATTTCAACTGTCGCATACAAACTGCGGATTAAACCTTTATTTAAATCTCACCCTCGTTGACAATGGAGTACCATAGAAAAAGGTTCGCGCGATACAACTTAAGATTTATTGATATTAAAGCTGGAATGGTCCACATACGTAATTTGGGTAGCGGTCCAACATTTTACTGTATGTAAAACAAGAAAAATACGGATATGCAAACTACAGCATTTTCCGTGCTTTGTTAATTGGAACGTTGCAAATTTTGCAACACGTTGACTAGTATATTAATATGCTCTTGGTAATACCAAGAGTCCATGATGACTCTATTGACCAGAGTATGCAACTTCTACGCTATAGCGTGGCACAAAATGTTCCAGCACGCGTTGCATTTTTGCCCGATACCCTCAATTAGTGGGGTAGATGTTGCTTGCAAGTTGAAAGAAGATTTTATGACGAGCCCCTAATCTGTTCGAATTTACTTAACAGGCGTAAAGTTAAAAAACCTGCAATGTTTACCCCCCTAAATAAAGGGACGGGTCGGCCAAAAACTCAGCGAGCGCTAGGTACATTCTTTTGTACACAAAATGTACCAAGTTGCACACTCTTGTTGAATGTGGTCCATTATCCGCTCTAATTTTTGCGAACAAGCGAAATGCAACAACAACTGTTGATCTCTCAAACTGGTCAGACCAGCAGGACCAATTAAATTTGAAATGTATGTGCTAATGATTTAAAACGAATCACCAACTGATGATAAGTGCTATACACATTTGAAAATATTGCCATAATTATGGTATAATAAATTAAAGACGTAAGAATATTAAAAAGTTTAACTCGACTTACTCTTCGTCGTAGTAATATGTAGAATCATCTCTGGTGTCATAATCTGCCGTTTCGCGTTTGATTCTTGGTGGCTTCAAGGCTGAAAATACAATAAATTAAAAAAAGCGAACTCTTCACCACGTAAAATTAAAGTACTTGGATAACTGATATTTACGTAGAGAAAGTTGGACACAGTTTTTGCACGGGGCCGCAACGGGCGGCTCGATAAAATTTGCCGTGGGACGAGGCCACATATGACGGTCAACATCCGCCCTACCTTAATTTTTACTCAGTATTTTGCTTAGGCTTAGGCTTAAAGAAGATGTGTCGGTAAGAGCCGAGTAGTTTTATAAACGAAATTACAAAAATTAAACTTACCGTCATGCTTTAATGGATTTTGTTGAAATGCGGCATTTCCATAGATATTTGTGTTTATCAGAAATAGTCTGCAAAAATAAACAGTACGCTAGCATTATGGAAAATCTCAAGACTTCAGCAAACAGTTGAAATAGTATAGTTTCGCTTTCGTATTATTAAACCAGGGTTGTGTTTTCCGGAAAAAAATTATGACCGGAAAAAATAATTTTTTTTCCATTTTTTTCCGGAAAAATGGAAAAAATGGAAAAAATTCATTCTTTGTCTGAGTGATCTCTCATTCCACTCTTAGCCGGCGTTTGCTCAAAAACGCTTGTGTTTTGAAACTTTCTGCATATTTGGGCTTTTGATGACATCCCCCGATTATTCCAACCCAAATTTGAATGTTTGAAAAATTCGATTTTTAAGGCCACAAGTTCAGCACCTTGGGACCCAAAATTTTTTCGATAAGTTGGACAAATTATATATCACTGACTCGTTACCCAGGCGTCTGATTGGGAAACATTTAACAATGTTCGCCTTAGGTCCGTAACTTGTGTCCAATGACATATAATTTGTATAATTTTTCGATGAAAAAATTTTGAGTCCAATGAAGGAATTTTGTACCTTAAAATTCGAATTTTTTAAAAATTTAAGTTTTGGCGTGGAATAATCGAGGGAGGTCATTAGAACATCAGAAACTCATGAGTGAAGCGAACTAAACAAGCCACTCGTGTTTCTAGTGTCAAATCGCATGGTAAAAGCAAGCTTTCAGTTTTGAGCGCCGTAACTTTGGCCCCATTGTCGACGAAACCTGGTATTAGTGAACCGAACAAGATGCATATGTAGTTTTACATTGAATCTCGTGGCCTTGCTTCAATTCTGAAATCCATTTTTATATTTAAATGCTGCCATTTTTGCTCTTTTCGGACATATAATGTGTCCTGGTAGACATATACACTCGGTCATTGTTAATGTGTTGCATGAAAATTAGTGGCACGTAGTTGCAAATTATATATTTAAGAATCGTTTAATGTATTTCTATTTTTTCCACCTCCCTTGGAAAAAAATGGAAAAAAATGGAATAAAACCATTTTTTTCCGGTAATTTTTTTCCAGCCAACAACCATAATTAAACCTATTACGATAAAGCATAAATATTCGAATAAAAACACAAATCTCTACCCAGAAACATACCCAATTCTGAAAATGTTAACCCAACCCACGGTCAAATTTTCCACTCTGGATCAGAAGCGTAGTCAGAATTTTGCACCAACTGAAATGATTCGTAAAAAAATTTCGGCACAAACGTCTCAAACATCGGTGGTTTTCGGTACTTTTAGCATTGGCTCAATATTCTATTTTACCCACTTGTCTGTATAACTGCTGCGAGGTAGATTCTGATCCTTCACACGGTGTTCATTCGCAACGGATCCATGGCAAATGACCAAGAATTGTAGACAAATTTTGAATACGGCTTTCGCAGACAAATATTGAAAATTTTTCAACGCGGGATAAAATAAAGTTAGTTCCAATGTCATCAAAACATTAATAAATTTGATAACATTTTGGTTCTTAGACAACTGATTGTTTCGTAGCTCGAATTGAGTGAAATGTTGGTTTCGATCGGTAACAATTACATTTGAACGACGCAGGTTCGACTCTCGGTGATTTGAAGGAACATTGACTGCGAGAAATTGCAAAATGTTACTCGGGTCCATTTGCGCAAAATACAAGTCAGATATTTGTTTCGTTGAAATGCTTATTAATGCTACTTCCATGGTGAATGCAGTTGATAATTTTGCGACAGAGACGAATTTCCGAATAAAGCATGGGGGTGCTGAAGTAATTAAGAGTGTTTTATATACGATACTACTTACATATTTTATTTACAATTTATATATAGTACACTTGAAACATTCATAAATTTCTGACGGTGAGTTGAGGGTGCCGGGCGATATATAATAGTGAGAGAAAAAACTCACAAACGAGAAACCAAACGCAATTTTAGTACTAAATCTTAATACAAAAGTTTTGATTCGAACGCTGCTGGGGCGAGTGGGCCTGTGTGGTCCGCTTGGATCTGGCAGTACCCTCAGATGGCCAAAGGTACACGCATGTGTATACCTCCAGCAAGCGAAGGCAGATCGCTGGAGGTTTTGGAGACCTGTCTGTATAGCGCAACAACGGTATTTGGAGGCTGAACGCTCAGGTGAATTTTACTGCGTACTGGGTCCGTACTGGAGCTTCGGCATATTTGCCAGTGATGCCCACAAAGATCGCAGCTAATGACCATCCCGATCCTGGCTCGATATATAGCTTAGCGACCTCTGTTTTCATTGTGTTTGCGCCAATTAAACAGCTCTGTGGTGGAGTACAATTTTGTTTAGTTTGTGTAGTTCCGTAGAGCCTATTCCGGAGAGGGTCAGTTTGACTTACCATTTTAGAAACCCGGAACTCTTATCCCTTCTCTTTGTATACGAAAAAGTATGAATATTTAGTAAATTTCAAATAAAAGTCTAAAGCACTGACTCGTCATCTGTGTTTAGCCAGTTAAGCATTTTATAGTACAATATCGTTATGAATCAGAAGAAAATAGCGCAAAGTTGTATGCCAGACAGCAAGACACCAAACGCCTTATGCGTCATGGTTTGAAAAATAATTGTAAATAAGTGACATAGCTAGCTAGTCAATTTAGTATGTAAATAATGATTCAAGATGGCGGAAAGTCTATAAACTTCAAAGATAATACTGCAAACTTTGCAACAAATCTTTTGTGACTGAAAATACGAAAAGTAAATACAGGAGTAAAAATGCTTGTCTTTGGCCGTTCCATTATATTCTTTGAAACATGCTGTATATATTCTCTGTCGGCAGTGTATCTACGTGTTTATACACTGCAAAAAATGGTGAATCAAATTGACTTTCTCTGAAATATGCTCTACAGGACTGCACAAACTGAGTCAAATTCGACTCCGTCAAAGTCAAACGTGCGACTCAGTGAGTCCCTTAGAGCCTGTTTCTGAGAGAGCCAATTTGACTCACCATTTCATTATTTATATATAAATATTTGTATATATGTTGATGCTTTATGGTTTTGGCATGTTCCAAAAGTTGAAAAGTCTTCAACCAACTTTACACCCAGCTTGGTGATTTGCTCTAATACGGTGCCGGAAACGAATGGGGCACCCAGGTCATAACACAGGAATATGAATCGGCTACTGTACAAGATTGAAGAAACAAATCCAATGTTTAACATTGGTTCGTACTTTGAGAGGCGAACCGTTTATCGCCGGCTTATAATAGAGAAAGCTTTAGTTTTACACTGATTGTTTGCTTACGCTGAGCTTTTAGGCGTATGCTTAGGCTTAGTTATAGGCCCTTATTGTGAAATGTGTGTAGGATTTATCACCAGTTGGTCATAGGTCATGTAACTTTGGAACCAGCGCATGGAGAGGTTCGAATTTCAGCACATTTTTCGCGTTTGATTTATCCTACTTCTGTACCAATTTTGACTTCTGCAATGGCATATGTTCGTCTGTTTGAACACTTATCGCTAACTGATGATAGGTGCTATACGCTTTTTATGGGCCATAGCTTCAACTTTAGGTTGTGGTGTAGACTTAGGCTTTATAATGTGCTTACTACCACTGCGCTTCTCAGAGTAACATTGGGGCTATGAGCGCTCAGTCCCTCTGAAAGACTTCTCCCTGTAAAATTTTCAACATTGCTTGTAAGTCGTCGAAAACCCTTGCATGCGATTGCTGAAAGCTGGCTACGGAGCTGTTTACGTCTCAGAAGCCGATGTAGAAAAAATTAATGTAGGGTCAGAAGTAAAAAATAAAGATCCACTGAAGTACTTACAAAGCGATTCTTAAACGCATACACCCTCGACTGATGTTGTCCGACTCGAAACATTTTTCGATTTTACATTAAACAAAATTGCTTATTGCCAGAGGGACGTCAACGAGCACACAACCGCATCCGGCCGGATCCGCCACTACGGTTGCGACATAACGGAATTAAACTTTTTAGTCACTTTTGTTTTCCAATGCTTATGACCGATGATTTAAATTGCAATTGGTGACGAAAGTTTAAACTCGTATTTGCATACAGCTCACCAGCGAGACAGGCTGTCTCATTTGTGATGATTTCATTACTTGCGAACACTTCGGTCTACAAAGATCCCAGATTTAGGCGACTGAAGTCCAGTAGTTGCTCGTAAACGAAAGTCACAAGCGAAAACAATCCTGGCATTATTAATATTAACGCAAATTCGTTGTATTGTGCAACTATGAAGTTTATAAATAAATTTTATCATTGAATTTTACAAATTCAAAAACACCGAAATTAATAGCTTTTAAACTTTGTACTTTTCCAATGCATACACCAGGAGCGTAGCTCGATCCCTGTCACCAAGAGACAACCAGGGATGCTCAGCTTCCTCCCTGCTAAATTTTGGCTTCCCCTAGGAACGTTTCAATTTTGGTTAAAAGTCAACGAATACCGTTGTAAAGTCCCTCCTGAACCCATTTTTAGCCGTCCCCCTCTGGCACAGTAATCTGGCTACGGGGGCATGGCGCAGCGAGGATTTTCTTTGGCCAGTGTATAATTGGAAGCGAGCGAGAAAATATATTTTTACCGTTAAAATACATGATGTCATCCGAGTTAAAAGTGTTGAATACCTGCGTTCCTAGAAATTTGGGGATGCGTACCGTTATTCCCGTTAGACGACGCTGTCCTGATATCCACTTTTGTTTCGCAGTATTGTGTCCGTTCTCCTGCGATAAGTCACTTTAGGCCAAAAAACTTTATTATTGAATATACGGGAAATAGTGCAACTTGGTGCTGATTAGCAGAAAAGCTTCAAATTGCAATGTTGACACAACGATTACAAAATAGATACGATAATATGTGGCTACATTGTAGAATAACGTTTACGACAAACCTGGCACGAAGCAATGATTTGCGTTCAATGCAATGATGACGCAGCCATGAAACATGTTTTGTCCATGTTGATTCGACGTGAACATAATAAAGTTGTGGTCTAAATAGCAGCGGGATTTGTGAACACAATGTGAATGTTACATGATATTGGCATACAAATCAAAGATTTAAATGGACGGTCATTTACAAGTGGTCATATGTTTAATGATACCGCAGAACATTTATGCTAATCATGCTAACTTTATGCTTAGCGTCGATTGGCATAACAGATTTTTGTCCAACTGAAGTTTACAAGTTGGTGAACTGTAAGCTAGATGCTATTATTTGGGCATTTGACACTTTTGTACTGTGTATCCTAGCCTTATCATGTGTTGTGCGGGATTCACGTTGTAAGAAGGGCAGGCGGGTCACGGTTTGCTCCATGTTGATTCGACCGTCAACTTTAAAATTAGGGCTCTAGTATCGGGTCAACAGACAAAACTCGAGTGTTGTATAACATTAAGTTACAAACCACTGCTTTCAAATGTTCAAAGTGTACAAGAGTTGGTATGACACGTAATACTGTGGAACATTTAAGTGAATAATATATTCCAAAATTACAACGAATATAAATACCGAATACACGCCTTCGTTCCTGACACAAAATTGTTTAGAATCGCAGCTTCATAATTCAAAGTTCAAATCTCATGACGTTGATCACGGACAATTTGAGTATGTTACCGAACATCATATGATATTGAAAAACAAATGGCGACCTACACATTATAGTGCATGACAAATACAAATTTTTGAACATGTTGTGGGGTCTATAAGCAGACAAAATGTTAAAAAATAGTCTAATAGGGACAAAACATATCCTCCGATTATAACATGAACCCCGCAATGTAACGTGTTATTTACTGAGCAAAATAGTAATGTACCTTTCTTAGTAACATCACAATTTTCAAGATCCAACCACTTTTAGATATTAACGCCACTTAAATGGGTTAACTGATTGGGCATGTGCCGACACCTTTAGGTTCTTCATATCACCGCACCTGCCTATAATCAATACTTGCTTGCAGTTATGACGTCATGTTCCAATGAAAGATAATAAAACGTCATACTACCTGTAAGGACCCTATTAAAACTGAGACTAATATTTATTTTGCCTCAGCAGGGGATAGGTACTTGCTGTTATTCGGTTACGGACTGTTTTTGTTAACCGCACCATGTTAGTTGGATCCATCACCCTGTTTTTATATGCTTACTTTTGGACAGAACTTACTTGCTCCGAGAATTTGGTCTGATTGCTATGTGCGTTAAACTTTTCTCTAGATTTAATAAAGTTTATGCCAGTGTCTGAGTGTCTGTTACATATTTGAGCAGTATTGGTCATTGTTCTGGTTTGGTCACTTTTATGGACTCTGATTACGACTTTGAGATCTAAACGGACACTTCTTATATGGATACAGATTCCGATTGATTGCGTTTCAAACGGAAGAACCCCTTTTATTACACCTGTTTTGGGTCACCACAGTGCATATATTAATTGCCTCAATATTTTGACCAAAATTTTTTGTCCAAAGTTAGGCCCATGTAAAGATCCGCGGCGGAACGTTTTTCTGTGGAACTGTAATAGAGTAAGCTTAAGCTTTAGACCAGGCTTCCCTACAAATGCAATTCACGATTGTGTACTAGATCGAGTCTATTTAGCTCATCAGTGCGCTTTATGCAAGAACTAATTTTCATATAACGACAAATAAACGTTTAATTCAACGGATAGTTGTACAAACATAAATTATTCGGTAGTCATACCAAATTTTAAAAAGCATACGGGGGTTTTTATATAATTTAAATTTCAAATAAAAACTTAGCAAAAAATATTGAAAAGCGCTAAACTTCTTGTACTTATTTTATTAACATCTGGATATCCTCATATTCGGAAATTTGAAATGGAATTTTCTGAAATTCAAAAACAAGTTTAATATTTGAAACAATTTCCGATATCCGGATATCCAGTATTTATCTATATTAATTCGGTGTCGGTCCTATGTAAAAGATCAGCGGCGTAACGTTTTTCTGTGGGTGTGGAACCGAGTAAGCTTAAGTTTGCTTTAAACTATGCTTTTGTTTATGCTTAGGCGTGCTTTGGCTTAGGCTTGCTTAGGTTTGTCCTATGTAAAAGATCAGCGGCGTAACGTTTTTCTGTGGGTGTGGAACCGAGTAAGCTTAAGTTTGCTTTAAACTATGCTTTTGTTTATGCTTAGGCGTGCTTTGGCTTAGGCTTGCTTAGGTTTACGTATAAGCCCATTGTTACACTTAAGCTTACGCTTTAAGCTTAAACTTAGGTCTACGAAGGTGCTTATACTACGGTTACGACCCTGTTCTATACATTGACCATAATAAGCATGTAATATTGTGTATTATTTGCCACCACATTCATATCGGCAGTATTCTTGATTTGAAAATGCAGCGCCTGACCAATCACACGTCCCCAGTTCACACGGTGTTTCACAGTTGTTATCACAAATGTAAACTAATTGTCGTTTTTGACCTGAAAAAATATTACCAAATATTTAAAAACTAAATAGGTTCACCACCTGATATAACAAATTTTCGTCATAAGCCAATAAAAATGGCCAGCCGATATTATTAATGATACCACACTGTAAATTTCAGTGAGTTGATCTTAACTCAGAATGAGTTGAATCACTCAGTCGGAGTTAGGACTATCAGAACTCAGAAAGTTGAGTTGATTCAATTCATTCTGACTTAATTAATCAACTCACCCTGTGTCAACTCAACTCAGAGGGAGAATCAAATCAACTCAGGGTAAGTTAATGTTTACTGATATTAATTCAGAAATAACCAACTCGCTAGCTGAATTGATTAATCAACTCATTGGAATTTACAGTGCAAATTGTTATGATCAGCAGCCATTTCCATAGGTTTCAATATTTTTTAAATCTATTTTTCTTTATCAACACTCGGGCCAATGTTACTTTAAGGGGCGTAACAGTAGATTAAGTGTATTCCTAAGACTAATCCTAAGCCTAACCCTTGAAAAATTGACTTCGTAAGTGTAAGCCTAAGCCTAAGCCAAGCAAATAATGTAATCTAGAATCTAAACCTATTTTATGGGCCTACCAGAAAGCTGGACGCCCCTTAAAGTAACATGGGTCACGGCTCGTGTGCAAAATTTCGCTCATGTTACTACGAGGGGTGTACCATTTCTCTGCGGGACTGAAGTATGGTAAGCTTAAGCTTTAAGGTAGTTTTTTGCTTAGGCTTAGGCTGATACTTCGGCCTAGGCTTAGTTATGGACTTATCCGTACGCTAAGGCTTAGGCTTAGGCTTCGGCTTAGGCTTTAGCTTACGCGTTAAGCTTAAGAATATGCTCATACTACTTTAACACATCTCAAATTAACGTTGGTCCAAATTTGTATGGCAACAGAAAGGCACGAGGAGGCGTCTATTTACTACTGCGCCACTGCATCACATAGAGTCTTTTCACCCATAGATTTAAATGAAAAACAGCTAACTTTCGCTGATCCTACCCTTTTTACCTGGAGCTTGCAGTTCACTTTTATCGGCTAAAATGAAACGCAAATTAATTAAAAACAATTTATCAAAAAACGCGGTTGATACTGTGCGCGTACTCTCAAATGTGTGTAGCACCTATCACCAGTTGGAAATACCAAGTTGTTGTAAGTTTCGAATCTCGCTTAACGATGAGATTCGAAATTCAGCAGATATTTCAAATCTGAATTACCGTACTTCTAAGCAGAATTTTTAGCTTCGTAACGGCTAGAGTTCGTGAGTTTGAGAAGTATTCTTCACTAGTGATACACTGCAAAAAATGGTGAGTCAAATGACTCTCCCCGAAATAGGCATTTCTGGACTCACAAACTGAGTCAAAATTCGATTCCACCAGAGTCAAATTTGACTCACTGAGCGACTCATTAAGTCGAATTTAACTCCGGCGGAGTCAAACTTTGACCCAGTTTGGGTAGTCCGGAAAAGCTTATTTCGGAGGGAGTCAGTTTGACTCACCATTTTTTGCAGTGTAGGTGCTATACACATTTACGAATATAGACCCTGAATGTCATTAAAGAACTTCAACAAATATGATCGTTACTGTTGTTATTAGTAATCAAAGTAAGACATAACATCATCATACTGAGGCAGATCCAGTAATTTTTGGCGTGAGGCGGGCTGGCAATCATTGTAAAACCCAAATTTTTACTGTATAATTGACCTTGTCGTTTTATCACCAAAAAGTTTCTGTGGGGAAAAATTGTAAGTTTATCGTTTTATCGCAAAATTTCCTGACTGAAAATTTCGTGGTTTAAATACTGACAGGACTTTTAACCTTCGACAAGCAGAATCGAATGGTGCTAATTTTGTTGTGGTACTATTACTCTTGCAAATACGCCTTCCGTTTACATTTAGGGCTCAGATTTAGGCTCATAATTTAGGCTTAGGTTTAGCGATATGCATGCCTTTGCCTAAATCCTAAACGTTTGCCAAAAGATAGGGGATGTAAAAGATCCAAAATGTCTCTAACAAGAAAACACTTTAGCGGGGTGGAAGCGCTTCATGGCGGAGTTCAAAGCTGAATTTGAAAAAATTAATGTTTTTGCCTTTCAAATTAATGCTCGTTTCTTATTTTTAACGTCAGTTAAAAAAAGTTTTACACCCGTTCAAACAGACTCTGATATAGTACTGAAACACACTTTTGAGGCTGTTTAGTATAAAACACACAACTTACCTGATATCACTGCAATTATAGGAGCTGAAACAATTAGAATGGCTGGGTTTGTGAAATATTACTTAAATATTTATTTAAGTTATACTAATAGGCAATTAGTTCAGCCGCCGACTTTAAGTAAAGACTTAGCTTTTTGAGCAAAACAAACAAACTACAAATTGTGAGCCGTTGTCATAACAAGAGAATAAAATAGTTTTGCTTTATGTTGAGAACGCACCATATTGTGAGGTCATTGGTATTATCTTGGCCACTCTTACAGGTTGAACTGGCATCGGGCTTGCTGAAAAATTTACCTACGTTAACGATCATTACTTTCAATTTACCTAGTTTCAAGACAACATTTATTATTAATGATAATCCCTTCCTTACCATGAACGATGAATAACCAGATTAATACTGCGTGCATTGCGAACAGCGAAACGAAAATTGTCGACTAAAAATTCAAAAAATACTAAGATTTATAGTGAATTTTACGCATTGGCGTTGCTTACAAGAAATCTCACTCTTGCCAGAGACAGTTATCATCATATTACCTTTAATGTCATAATGAATTATTACCTTGAAAACACTGAAATTGACAATTATTTGGCAAAAATCTGGTTCGCCATTATTAAATTTTTAAAGAATCATGTTTTTCTCTGATATGAAAGAATGGCTGAAAAATTCACAAAATTTGTAGTATTTTCAAGCTATTGCGGACATATATATATATATATATATATATATATATATATATATATATATATATATATATATATATATATATATATATATATATATATATATGTGTGTGTAATATATACTGTAAATGTCCATGAATTGATTAATTAATTCAGAGAGACAATCAGTTATTTCTAGTTATTTCGGAGTTAATAACAGTAAACATTTATTCACTGTGAGCTTATTTATTTCTGGTTTAGTTAATTAATTAACTCAGAATGAGTTCAATCAATTCAGAGCGCGGGTTTTCCGTTTTTTCGTTAAGCAACGGTGAAGTATGGAAAACAATATTGAACCTCAATCACCATCACCAACTCCTAGTAATTTTTGATAATTCCCAGAGTTACCTTTTTTCTACTCCAAACAGAAAAGTGGTGTATCAGCGGATACGTGTTTTTGTGTCACTTTAAAATTTTTGATTCTGGTTACGATCTGCCCTGTTACTGTGTTGAGTATAAACACCACCCTCGAGCACACTTTTAGCACCATTTCAACTCTGTGATTTGAAACTTCTGATGACGGATTTATTTCTGAGATCCCAATTAATCACAATTTATGATCCGAACATTAGTTATTGTAGCAGTTTGTTGAAATGTAGGCCGATTTAAAGATCAGGGGCGAAACGCTTTTTTCCATGGTTCAAAATTAACCCTTTCGCTCATAGAGTTTATTACGCGTAACTAAATAGAAATAATATATGAGCAGTAAGGGCACTGTGAGTAGTGTTAACAATTCTAACATATATGCGCAGTGCAAATCTCCACAAGACGTAATAGCTACCTGAGGCTCGAGCGTCAAGCTTCTATAGACGTAACGGTAGATCAAGCGTATTCCTAAGCCTAAGCCTAAGCCTAAGCGTTGCAAAAGTGTGTTCCTAACCCTAACCATAAGCATAATCCTAAGTCAAAGCAAAAAATGTAATCTAGAATCTAAACATACTCTTTTACAGACCCACCAGAAACCTGAACGCGCCTTAAAGTAACATGGGCCTTTTGACCTTAGAGCAATACTCCTCGTACTGTTGATGCATTTTAATAAACTTTTGAAAACAATTTAATAATTTTTCAATACAACAATTATAAAATAATTGTAAAAATCAGCATTGGGCACCGAATATTTTTCATGCTCCAGATAATTCGCTGTTGCTGGCGATGCAGGTTCGGGCCCATGTATGGAACAGGGCCGGAACAGTAGTATAAGCATATTCCTAAGCCTAAGCCTAAGCCTAAGCATAAGCCTAAGCAAAAAAAATTAGTCTAAAGCGTAAACTGACTCTATACATACGGATATGTTCGGATAATCACAATATTTGAAATTAAATTTTCAATGAAGGAAATTCAAAATGTTAAATTCATCAAATTTTAAATATCCGGATATCCGGTGTCGAGCGGTAATTTGAGTGATGTATTTCATTTGCGATCACAGTAGCGAAGGCAACACTATTGATCTGCCATTGCTGTTCCGGTAAAGTCACTGGACCACAGGTCATACGCGGTTTCACAGTTGTTATCACATTTGTAAACCGGTTGTTGTTTTTTAACTAAAAATAAACAAATTTTAATTCAATTGCAAAATAAACTAAACATCATCAATACACGCAAGAGTGCATGATACAAGAGTGTACAACCCTTTGGAGTTCCGCATGGAGCAAAATGTACCACCGGGCGTTGCGTTTTTGGCAGCCCGTCGTTATTAAGAAGGGGGTCGCTGTCACATGTAATAACGATAAATTAAACTACAAGTGGAGCATTTTTGATACCGCATGCATAGGCAGCGAGGTCGGTTAAAAACGCAACGCGTGCCGGGTACATTTTGTACCATGCAGAACCCTAAGAGTTGCATACTCTTGTGTCATGCGCTTTTGATGCAATTTATCCGTTGTCGCGGTGAAAACTACTTTAGGATTTTTAGTTAACATTCTTTTGTCCAGTCAGTAGTGTTGTACAATTTCCACTTTTTCTACTGGCCAACGGACGGTGCACAACACTACCATGCAGCGCTACCAATTTAAGCAAATTTTCTAAAAATTATAATTGCGGTGATTAAAATTTACCAACCCCTATAAGTAAAGTTTGGATAACTTAAAAATGAGCTGTTAACACTTTACCCCAACATTTAAAATTAAAACCTAAGGCTCACGAATAAGATTTGGCAAAGGCATAGGCTTATGTAACGCCTTTTTTAAAGAATAAGCCTAAGCTTAGCTGACGCTTAAACCGGTGTGAGCAATGCTAAAAACACAATGGCCGTTGGATACCTTTTCTACTACACGCGATGTTTAAAGTATTTTGAACTAAGTTAATAAATTTCCTCAATCCTAAAGTGTAAATGGTAAAATTTTTTGATCTCACATTCTTACCGGGATTTCGTTGCTCAATTTTGTCACCTAAAATATAATTTTTGAGTCAGTATCTCTTAATTTACCATCTATCATTAGTTAGCAATAAGCTCTTAAACAAGCTAATTATGGCATTTAAAACGAATTTAACGCAAATTCAAGATAATTCTTTACAGCCTGTACGACCGTATTCTGAAATGTATCTGGCACCTATCATCAGTGAGTGATAGACCTTGTAACTTTCCAACCAGGAAATGCTGAGGCTCAAAGTTCAGCATATCTATTTCTGTACCAATTTTGAGTTGAAAAGCTGTAATAATTACAGAGTTTGAAAACCAATTACTAACTGATGATAGTTGCTATACACATTTGAGAATATTGGTCAAGGTTTACCTAAGTACAAGACTAATCCTTTACGTATAGTTTAGCTATAGTTTAAGCATTAATTGTTGACGCAAACTGTACTTGAGTCAAAAAACTTGCACAGAGCGCAATGTTTTGAATTCAGGGAATTGTTTCAGTAATATGATATTAATGTAACTTACCAAACGTGACAGTGAACATTGCAGCTGAAACAAATATGGATTTTATGAACAATCTCCCTCCCCCCAGTACGCGTTGGGATGAACATTGCACAAAAGAGTAGATGAAAAATAAGGGTTTAACCCCCTCATTTTTCATCTACTCAAAAAGCCAAATTAGGGGTGAAGATTTTCCGTGAGCGGAATTTAGAATTTTTCTGTAGGAAAAGGGGTAGATTGTCCACGAGAAAATTTTTGAGCAAACCTGGTTCAACGTTTAAGGGGGCTGTTTTTTATGAATGATGACTGGGTTTTTTTATAAATGTTGAGTCCAACGTATATAAAACAGGGATGGAATAGCAGTATAAGCATATTTCTAAGCCTAAAGTCTAAGCATAAGCAAAAAAGTCTCAAGCGTAAGCTTAGTATATTCCAATCTTAAAGAAGAAAGTTCCGACCCTGATCTTTACATGGGCCAATGTTGGCATAGGAATGCCACGTTGTTTCTAGAACACGATATACTAATGCTGATATATAATCAGCAACAAAGCCAATACTTCAAATATAAGCAGGATTGTGGAAGTCACCACTTGACCCACACAGTAAACTTTGGCTTCAATAATCTAATTGGACCACCTTGAGATTAAATTGAAATACACAGAATGTACCCAGTTGCCAACACTTGTCATAATATCCACTCTTGGTTACATCAATTGCACGACTTTACCTTGAACGACGAACAAACAGGTAGGTTAACAGCTGGCAATAGTTTCATATCTGGTGCCGTCCGGTGCTGGCCATCGTGTCCTCCCTCGTTTAGGTTGACACTAAACGGATATTTGTGTTTAGTGAAATGAAATGAATTTTCTCAAACGTATAGCAATAAATAACATTCATAAATATATTGCATTCAGTTTGATTATAACTACAACTATGTTAGGTTACCGTTACCTGCTTCCACAACTTTTGAAATCGTTTCATCAGGACAACTCCGCTAATTCTAGCCAATTGCTTACTCGTGAAACAGCTTTGCCCAACAGGATCTGCTCTGATTGGTTGCGAAACTCACAATCTGACTTACAAACACTGAAAACGTTGCTACGTATGCAATTACGTGCATTCAACAATTCTAAACTGCACAATTGCAATTTTGCGATCAACGCTTTTGCAATCACCGACAAGCGTTTATCTGTAATTGTTGAAGATGTTAAAAAATTTAAACGTCATATTTTATCGAAGGTTCCACAATTTTTGCACTTAAATCAATACCACCGAAAGCTTAAAATTGATCGCCAAACGCAAACGGCGCTTTGTACCATACCGAAAGTTGGATGGAAACAGTTTAGGAGTGAGTTTGTGGCCTATAATGGCATGTACTATAAGCCTAAGCCTAAGCCTAAGGCTAAGCCTAAGCCTAAGCCTAAGCCTAAGCCTAAGCCTAAGCATAAGCCTAAGCCTAAGCCTAAGCCTAAGCCTAAGCCTAAGCCTAAGCCTAAGCGTAACCCTAAAAGCATGTTTGGTAAAACTTAAAAAAATTCAAAAATAATATTTGTCATTGTTGTTAAAAAGGAATGACATAAATAATATAAAGATAAAACCTTAGTGTAAACCTAAGCGTAAGCCTAAGTATAAAAATTCTAATTCAAAGCCCAAGGCTAAGCCTAAACCTAAAGTTTCTAGTTTCTAAGTTTACTGGTTTCTCTAGTTTACAATGGACAGCCTCCTATATTTAACGTGAACCGAATTTATCATAGTTCCAGGACAGATTTTTAGGTTTGGGGCTCAAATTTCGGCCGATATCTTTGCCAATTTTGTACCATTTTATCTCAACGACAAATATGAGTGGATCTTCCACAGGCGCAATGGCATGCTTGTTTGAATTAGACTTAATGTTTCTCAGCCACAGCACAAATGGTTGAGCAGGTCCGCTTTGAGAATATTTACTTAAATTGAAACTATTCATAACATTCAAATGATCATTTCACGCTCAAATTTGAATTTTACAAAAAAATTAATATTATATAATAGTCTAAAGTCTCGCTTTGTGAACTAAGATATTTTTTCGCGAAGATTTAGCAAAATTTCTACATATAATTCGACACAGCTTACGACCCTGAGCTGAAATGATTTAAAAACATTTTCTGTGATCAAACAATTGCCGCTCAAGTTGACGTTCAAATGTTATGCGGTAAACTTAATTATTAACTGAATTCAACATAACACTGAAAATATAATGCTTTAAAGCCATATATTAAAAATGCTTCGGTTAATTGTAAGCTTAGTAACGAAATACATGTTCAAGGTCTTATTCGTTCAACGTTTGTTCATATTTTAAGATTTACGGCCTGTATTCTCAAATGTATGTAGCACCTATAACCAGTTGGTGATAGTTCTTGTAACTTTCTAACCAGGCAATGGTGAGGTGTGAAATTCAGCACATTTTTCGAATATAATATGCTCTATTCGTGCGCTAAGTTTGAGTTTAAAAACTGCAATAGTGAGTTTAATAACTGCAATAGTGAGTTTAATAACTGCGATAGTTAGTGAGTTTGAAAACCTATTACTAACTGATGATAATTGCTGTATAAGTGTGAGAATACGTGCCCAAATCACCAATAGTTCGATTATAAGTTCTGTATTCATTTGGTAGGATTTAGCATAATTTGTGATTTTTAGAATTATTTTGTTTAAAAATGGCGTACAATAGCGGACAACTGGGTCGAGCTGCAGCTGAGCTAAGTAAAAATTACACTGGTATATTAAAGCCTTCTACATGCAATCGTCAATCGTTTCTCGCGAACCAAGGGTACGTTGTCAAAAAGATTATTATTTACAAAACAACATCAGGGGTGCAACAATTAAGAGAACTTGACGGGGGAGGGACGTCGCTCCCTCTGGCAGATATTTAAAACCAACTCATTGAAGTGGCACTTAGGGTTAATATTGCGTTTGGATTCTCGCTCGCAAAGTATCTCGCACGCTCCGTTTTGGATTGGCTGCTGCGAAAATGGGTGACGTCATTCATTCACTCAAGCAGTAACGAGATTATGTTTGCATAAGGTTGGGCGCAACGTAAAGGAATCATGTCAAAAATGTAAAATGTTTGGCCAATGTTACTTTAAGAGGCGTAACAGTAGATTAAGCGCGTTCCTAAGCCTAAGCTTAAACTTAAGCGTCGCAATAATGATCTCCTAAGCGTAAACCTAAACCTAAGCCTATGCCTAAGCAAAAAAATGTAATCTAAAATCAAAAGCTACTCTTTTGTAGACCCTCCAGAAACCAGGTCGCCCCTAAAGTAACGTGGGCCAAATGTTTTTGCGTTTTCACATATGAGTTTATTTGTATAAGAAAATAGCATTTTGACAGACGTTAAAATAACGTCTGTTAATCGACGCACAATATAAAAAAATCGTAAACGTTAGAATATTCTGCAGATTTTTTGTACCAAAATTTATAAAACAATTTAACCTTTTCGCACACGAATAGTTCGTATTTCGTAAATAAGATCTAATTTCAAGTCAGGATTCGAATCACAGCCTCTTGGGCGAGAGGGAGAGGTTATCACCATCACAATCACTCAGCTGTAGGAAGTAAAGAAGATTTGGTATTGTACATTAGCGCACGCAGAATAATTGTTCAAGACTGCGTACGGTGTACTGAGTTTACGACAGACACTGGCTAAGTTGATCACAATATACTTGTACGCGAGAATTGGTTAAAATATTATGCGGAGTTCGCGTTATAACCGGGGTCAGCTTGGGACACGTTTTGTTCCTATTACACTATAGCAGCGCCGGATTAATGGGGGCCCAGAGGGCCCGGGCCCCGGGCCTCCCACCAAAAGGGGGCCTCTCACCAACCGAAACGTGACTTAAGGGCAAATCGAGAACAATCCCTGGGCTGTAAATTTCGGTTCGTACTTTTGGTACAATTTGTTTCATTAAAATGTATCACTTTAAGCTCTGGTGGTTAAAATAATTATGGTTAATAAAACGGCCTGCTAGTCATATGGGCCCCGGGCCTTCCTCCACCTTCATCCGGACCTGGACTGCTAGGTAACATTTTGTCTGCTTGTAGACCCCATATCATGGTCAAAAGTTTGAAGATATCGAATCAACATGGAACAAACCGTGACACACCTGTACCGATTATAACGTGAATCCCGCATTACCAGTATTCTAAAAACACCTTTATAGCGAAACGCCACTGCAACATCGCTTGCTTGTCGTCCGTGAACCAATCGACCGGCTTTTATCAGGATTTTCGGACAAATGTCAATCGAATGCAAAAAAGCCGCACATTCAATGTAGCAACTGTTCTGACGACTTTGAATGCTTCGTTGAGAACAATTACAAACAGATTTATCGCCAAAATCAACATAGCGGGCGCATTTCGTTCGGAAACGGTCATTATTTTCCACAATACTGGTACTGTGATATACATCGAGCACTGGTCAATTATACAGATATATTTTATTTTGAAAAATCACTCAATTATTCGCGTCAACTTGAACAAAAGTTTATTTCGTTTGGATGGCCGAAACAAATTTTTAACGTTATCTCGACAAGCAACAGGTACGTTTTGTAGTAGCAAGCGAGCGAAAAAATCTGGTTTAAACGGTGGTTTAATTTTCCCGTATTTAAGCTGAAGCAAGGATTAAATGTAAATATGTAAAGGTAGAGTGAAATAACGACTGTTTATGTTACGATTGTAGGCCAATGTTTAGAACACGGCCGTAACAGTGGTATAAGCGTATTGCTAAGCCTAAGACTAAGACTAAGCGTAAGAGCTTATACCTAAACCTAAGTCTAATGTTACGTTTGCGGGCCAATGTATAGAACAGGACCGTAACAGTAGTATAAACATACCGCTAATCCTAAACTTAAGCCTAAACGTAAGAATGAGCTTATACTTAAATCCAACCCTAATGTTACGACTGTGCACCAATGTATAGAACAGGGCCGTAACAGTAGTATAAACATATTTCTAAGCGTTAGCCAACGCCTAACAAAAAAAGTCTATTGTTTACGCTTATTTTATTGCCCGCGGAAAAACGTTCCGTCCCTGATTTTTACATGGATTGTCACGCCTTTCGGAGACGTTGCACTGAGTATACACGTAGGAATTCTTAAACGTTGCACATTATGTGTTAATATACTAATATACAATCGCTATAAAAGTTGCTCAAAGTCAACTCTACGTGAGAAGGGGTTAAATATTCCAGAGTCTCGTCAAGCAGTCTCTGGAAAACATCGGGACTACGGTGACCACTGCGGGGCGCCGTAAGGCGTACTTCTTGATCTTATGTAAATTGCCTATGTTTGGTCCATTTTAACTTGTGAAACGTCGTCATATTGAATTTTGAGAGCCCCTCAAACACAGCGAACGTCACTGGAATATTGTAATTCTAAAGTTAAGCAGTACCATATAGATCCCTTCATGAAAATTTGGCTGTGAATGCGGTAGGGCTCGAACCCACGACGTATGGATTACCGGCCCGCTGCTGTAGCCACTGAGCTACGCAGCCATGCAAATGTTTCACTACAATGACTCTATATACCGTGAGTTTGGTATTACAAGAAACGTATATGAATCAAAAATTGACAGTCAAAATACACTTTGATGCAGTTTGAAAACTGTATTCGCCAAATGAATGATATGAATCAAATACGTTTTAAGCTCATTGTCGTTTTTGAAACCAGCATCAGACCAGATCGACGCACAAGAAACGCTACGATCAAAAGCTTTAAATATTCTCAAACACAACGTTTATCTGTTAGAGTTGGTATTTCGCACGTATATTGTTGATTATATTGCGTTCGATTTCAACTTACCCAGTTGGGTTTATAGAACTTGTCAAAAATATTACCGGGCAGTTTGTAAACGGATTAGCGTTCAAAAATACCATGATAAAGTTTTAGTTTGTAAATGGATGAGTTATCAGCTCAGACAAAATAGCTCTACGTCAATCTAGTAAATATATTTATATAAACGGCTGTTACTACTAAATTACTTTTCCCAAAATAATGTATAGATATATATTTATATTTAAGTATTATTATTACTATTTCGGGAAACTTAGTAATTACAATAATCATAATAATTAATAATAATTAATAATCATATTTATAATAATAATAATAATAATTAATGATGATAATAATATAAACCGTTATAATAATAATAATCATAATAGTAATAATAATAATAATAATAGCAACTTTCTTTTATATTCCAGTAAAATTAATGTTTTCACTGTTCTTTGCATCTGAATATTTTTTTCGGTTTTAATATTAAAATTTGTTAACTTTTAGATTTTTTATTGCAATAACTATGATGAATTAGACTAAAATAAAAGAAAAGCGCAACTGAGCTAATGATGGCGTATAAATTCGAAACCAAATAAACTATTTCCATTTACGTATTCTGTCAGATGAGATTGGCGGCCAGGGTTCTAACCGGAACCTAATTTGGTCGGAATCAGAATTCAATTTTCTTGCGTTAACCGGAATAGAAAACGCGAACAAGGAAGTTGTATTTTAACATTTGTTAACTAAGATTAATTGTTTTCAAGTTTATAAACAAAATAGTATGATTATGTTAGCACAAAGTGTGCTTGTTTTATAGTTATCAGTTAATCTATAGCTGACATATTAAAAAAAGTTTCGGTCCAATATTTCCACTAAAAATTAAAATATGCAATTATTTTCGCTCAATTTCGCATGCCTCCAAACTCAGTCGATTACTTTGATATTAAAGCTAAAAATAAGACACTTAAATTCGTGTAAAATGACGCGAAATAAAATTTTCACCAATTATGACATCAGAATTTCAGTTGGAACCGGAACTCTGTTCAAACCCGTTCAACGACCACTGACCCCGTGAATACAATCGCTAATACCAAGAGTCAATAATGACTCTTTACAAGTGTGTGCAACTTGGTATACTCTGTGTAGAAACGAATGTACCCCGACACGCATTGAGTTTTTGCCCTACCCTCCTTTTTATTTAGAGGGGAGTACAACCGATGCAATCAATTGAACTTTATGTATGCGGCGTCAAACTTGCTTCCCTTATAATTTAATTTAGAGGTATTAATGTGATAACGACCCCCTCTAAACAAGGGGAGGTCGGCCAAAACCGGCAACGTTCGATGGTACATTTTGTACCATGCATGACTCCAAGAGTTGCACACTCTTGTCATGATCCACTCTTGCTAAAACCAAGCACTACTTTATGCCAGAAAGGGTTCAGTTTTTGTGTTACTTTTATTACCGTTTTTTGATCATATTTTCTTCCCAAAATTTGAGCAATCAGGCATGTCGTGTTGATGCTATTAACAGCTTTGGTATTTTCAAATCGCATCTTCTATGTCGCTCTAAACTGGCATTTAGCAATAATTATTGATATATATTTAGTCGACCAGAAACTTTAGCATTTATCAAAACTAATTGGAATGCAATGACGCGATAACTCATTTCTGCTTCTTGTGCCGAATAGCAAGCTTAGACAAAACGGTGTTAGAATGGCTAAACGTGATGCACACTCTAAAACCGCTTGTAAACTAAAATTAACTAAGCGAATCGTACCGAAAACTAAGTTAAGTTGACTAAGACATCTTATGGCCAATGTTACTTTAATGGGCGTAACAGTAGATTAAGCGTATGCCTAAGCCTAAGCCTAAGCGTTGCAAAAATTTGTTCTTAAGCCTAAGCCTAAGTGTAAGCCTAAGCAAAAAATGTAATCTAAAATCTAAACCTAACTTTTTATAGACCCACCAGAATCCTGGACGCCCCTTAAAGTAACATGGGCCAATCTGATTATAACGAGGTATACAGAGGAGTTTCTTTTGGTGATTGTCCGCTGTGAGAAAAAAGCGGCTAAATGTTAGTTCTTAAAGTTGAAATTCACAAATCAGCGAAATGACCCTCAGCGTAACATGGGCCCAGTCATTTACGGGGTACAGTTGTGGAAAACTAAAATATGGTATGGACCAAAAGGTTGACATGCAACTGCAGATGCAAACGGAATGTTCGCGGTAAATGGGATGCAACTCAACAGAGAGAGTTAATTGCAAAAAACAAACGTATTGCCAATGAGTTTTGCGCTGTGCTAAAAATCTATTCAGTTTCAACAGACTAACTGCAGTTTATCTAAGTACAAATTTAAAACGTGAAATCATATTACGTGAACCAAGTAATTATTAATGTAAATAGGTCTCAAAGAAAGCAATTTTGAACCCTATCCCTACCAACACTCGGATACTTTTTTGGGATATTCCCTTCTATTGCGATCCCCGGGATTCTAAAGTCCGAAGTTCTCAGTAGTCGTGTAGGTTTATTAGATATATAGCACCATTGTGTGCAATATCAAGAAACAAAACAACTTTGTTAATTTGTGAACATTATATATCATACTAAAATGTTTGTGTTGCTTGGCCCTTGTATTGAACATGTCCGGATCGTTTTCCGGCCGGACTGTAATAGAGCAAGCTTCAGCTTTATAGACTATTTTTTGCTTAGGCTAGGTTTAGGCTTAGGCATAGTGTCATTTTTACGCTTTAGTAGGTTTAGGCTTAGGCTTAGCAATACGCTTATACTACTGTTCCAGCCGCTCTATACAGTCACCAATATTTTTAACATCGTGGCAGCGTGGGGATCTACGCCGTTTTGAACTTAGCCCCCGCCTCGCACCCAATGACGATCACTGTCGTCATGAGGTCACTGTAAAATGAAGCGCAGGGGTGACCGACCATCGCATTATGTAACCCGTTTACTCGTTTGCGACGTAAATTTTCCACAATAAACTAGAAACCAAATCAACTCTTACTATTGGTTCACTCTCAAGTGACACCACATTGATATTTCGGCCAATGTATCGAACAGGATAGTAACGTAGTATTAGCATATTTCTAAACCTAAACCTAAAGCCTAAGCCTACGCATAAGGATAATCCTAAACCTAGGCCTAAACCCTTAGCCTAAGCATATAATTAGTCTGAAGCTTTAAGCTTACGGTATAGCAGTCCCGTAGAAAAACGGTCATCGCTTGATCTATTGATGGGCTGAAATTAAGGGCATCACATTTGTATGATGAACTCCTGGTCCACTTTATCCACAACATCAACAACAAATGAAAAATGCTTAAATGTCATGCAGAACTTGTAATTTCCAACAGTTGAAGCTTGTGTTTAAAAGTTAAACCCGAATTAAATTTTTGCTCAACTTTTGGCAAACACTAAAGTAACTGGTTGTAGCTAAGTAACCTAAAAACAACATAACCCTTTTATTTGGCAAAATGTGCAATAGCAAGAAACACAACATGAACAAAAGCAAAACATTGTATATAAACAGTCTACTATTATACTTCGATACAATAAAAGTATTGACACGCTTCCTGTAGAAGTTCAACAATGTGGGACTTTCGCTGGTAAAACTTACATGCCAAAGTCCCACATGTGGGACTTTCGCTGTTGACCGCGTAACTAAACAGCCACTTGCAGGCGCATAACGCTGTAAAATCAGTTTAAGTCCCACATGTGGGTCTTTGGCTCATAAGAAGAGCAAAAAAGACCAACATGTGGGACTTTCGTTTTTTGACAGCGTAGTTAAACAGACGCTTGCAGGCGCATTAATGACGCTGTAAAATCAGTTTAAGTCCCACATGTGGGTCTTTGGCTCACAAGAAGAGCAAAGAAGACCAACATGTGGGACTTTCGTTTTTTGACAGCGTAATTGACGATAGGTGCTACACACAGTTGAAAATACTGTATAGAAAAACAAAACGATCATTTCATAAACGTGGACTTTTAAGCGCAAAAATTCTGGAGTAATTTCGTTTGAGAAAGTCGAATACCAAACAAAATATCGTTATATTAAAGCTGATACGCCACACATACGTATTTTGGGCAACTTTCCAGCATTACTTTGGTTACCAATGAATTCTGAACTATAAACGTGATTGTTCTATGAAAATAAAATCTGTGTGAAGATGTTTGCGCATCACTCGCTAACTTTTGCGCATTGCGCAAAACCGGCTACCTAGTATTTATTATAGTCGGTGTTACAAAATCCCGTTATCGCTATTTGTAACCTTGGACAAAAAGCAACAAACGTGTAGCCAATTCGCTATTTTCTCTAACTTTGATAAAAATCTATTACCCCGCTCGCAACCAGTTCGACATGCTAGGGATGGGTGAACACCATTTTAAGAGGGGCACGTAAGAAGTTCACCGGTAAACAGACAAGTAGTGCTAAAACTTTTCTAGGGTCGCAAAATTTTGCTAGACGGGGACTGAGCTCTTCTGGACCCATGTTGCTCCGGACTCACCTATTGCTAATTGGCAATAAAATGTATCACATAACTATTCACGAATACTAGCTTTTGAATCTATGGTCAATGTATAGAACAGGGCTGTAACAGTAGTATGAGTTTTATACCTAAACCTAATCCTGTCAGCTTAAGTCCAAACCTAAACAAAAAATTCGTCTAAAGCTTAAGTTTACTCTAGCAGTCCGACATAAAAACGTTCCGCCCCTGATGTTTACATTGTCCAAATCTAGCAACGCTTAAAAATATAACAAATAAGTGGGGATATGAAGTATTTTTGGCAAGTACATTTACACGTATCACAAGATTGAAATTAAAAT
>JASANG010003696.1:0-285000 GCA_030248215.1 Enoplolaimus lenunculus | reverse complement strand
GCAGTGGCACCATTAAAGCAACTGTTTAGTTTTTCATTCGTTCCCACCTCGTCCTTATCGCTGCCGTTTAACTCAACTTTTAGCTCAGCTTTCGATGACTCAACGTAAAATCGATCTTCACCAACGTCTACAGTAATCGATTCGTCATCGTTTGTAGAAATATTTCCCACACAAGTGTTATTCTTTTCTGGCAAGTTTTCGTCGTGATCATTGCTGTCACGTGGTGCGTGTTTTAGATGTGGCGAATCAGCAGCAGCGTCCACCGTTGATGAAGGGTGATTGGGTTTAATTAAAACAGATTCGGTTGCTTTCATCACGGTTTATGGTAACAATTTTACGTTACTAGTTATCATTGATCTTACTTTACCAATAAGTAAACCTGTAGGCGATAAATATAAAATTAATCATAAAAATAAGCAACATGTTTGATAAATTGGATTGAAATTTTGCAAAGTTGCCTCGTTCCAAGCCCCAAACCAGGTTAACAAGTTAAACCCGACGAAACAAGATAGGCTTGTTCAGGAATTTAACATGATTTCTAAACAGGGCCAGAACTTTTTAACGGGCTCACTGAAATGTTACAAGTTGGAAAGACAAACTTCTAGAAATATACGTTTAACCTTGCTTGGTTATAGCATCAAACTTTTCATCTTCATGATATTAATTAAAATTACAGTTTATGTCGCAAATTTGATTGGCTAAAATTTTCCTAGCAAACAGTTTTCGTTCGTGCTTTAGGCGAAAAGCGTTAAACATTAATTTATTGCAATTGAGCTGTAATTTGATTTTGAATAACCACCAATTCGATTATTTTCTTAGCTTTTAATTCTTAAAATATGGTAATTTTATATTAAAAACCAAAAATGCAGATTTGTTACCGAATCTAAACCTCAACGCAAATATAATTTGAGAATGCAATTTTTTTTATTTAAACTTTCGTTGAATCTACTGTATAATCGTTTCGAACTTCAGTTATAAATTCTATGATTTTTTAGACAGCGAATATTAAAGTTTTTCGCAAAGGAACCGGAAATTAAGCATAATTTAAATTTCAATGGTATAAATTTTATCACAAAGTCGTTAGGGGGTAATTTAAGAACAAACCTATTAAACTGTGCATCGTTACTGATTTAAAATTATCCGCTGACTCGTTCGTGATTGGTTAACCACTTCGCGCAGGAAACTGATAATAAAGTTTCGGAAGAACAAAACATTTCCGTACTCACGAACGCTCACGAGAGATGGATGTAACAACGAAACAGAAAGACACAGCGTCTGAAAAGCCAAAATTGCGGCATTTGTGAAGTCAAACGCATTTCGAAGATAAATTAATAATGAGCAGATTTCAACGGAGGGCGAAATGGTCGTGTGATAGGGGAGGCTTTGGAAGATCCGCAGAAGCAAATGATTTGAGACCAATTCATAGGGTCGGCAAGTAAGAAGACTCGTTCGCTCTTTCGTTTGAGTGGTGAACGATTAGGGCAAATTTAGACAAATTGGACTGTTATTGATCACGCAACTCAAACAACGGGCGAATCTAATTTCTTCATGCGGTTGATGTTGGTGACGACGCTGGCGAAAAATTGCTCTACCGAAACCATTTCAATCTGGTTTCGCATCAAATTGAATGTTCTCAGAGTTAAAATTTAACCCAAAACAGCAAACACGACATAAACCAATTTAAGACAAGTCTTTGACCAGCAATAAAGTTTATTGCACATCGAAAAAGAATATACTAAGTATCTAAATAGGCAAACGATGTGGTCTTATATATTATATAAATTTCAAATAGGTTTTTCTTTTCTGCCAACAAAATTGAGACGTGAAAATGTTCACCGGGCTTTCTACAATTTTCAAGAAAAAATGGCGGATGCACCGAAATTTTTAAAATTATGAATGAATATCGTAATTTTTGTTTCAAATCGGACAATTGCACCAAATCTGTGAAGAGAAATTGCGAGAAATTTACGTAATTTATAACTAATTTTGAACGTAAAATAAACGCATTTCCAGTATTTCTGCAACGGAAACTGAAACGGATGCCGATTTTTACCGGAACCGGATATCCCGTTACACTCTGGTACATATGTATATATACATATATAAAAATTAAAGCGACAATCTGCAATTGTCATCTAAAACAAATATTTAAAAAGTTAAAACAGGAAAAGTTTGAGAAAAACTTCAATTTAAAACTTTTAAATATAGTAGTAGTTGCAACGATCGTTCACTGAATGCAGGAGTCGCGACTTCAGCGATTTTACTTATTTCAGGTTAAGAAAATGTATTTTTCCGTTAAATGTTCAATTCAACATTAAGCAAGTGTGCACAAATCTCAATGAGATGTCTTTTGTAAGTGACGGGGTTACGGTACTTGCGATACTTTCTAGTATGTGTTTCTTAATTTAAGAGTTTAAAGAAATTATGGTTACAACCCCCTTGTAAACAAGGGCTATGAGCAAAAGCCACCAGTCGCAGAGTGCATTTGACAAACCAGAAACTCCAAAAAACTGGCGAATGATGTATTTTCCATCGCGTTGCGTGATAATCATATAGGGTCGTCCAGGTAACTGTTGGGTCTACAAAAGAGTAGGTTTAGATCCTAGATTACATTATTTGCTTAGGCTTAGGTTTAGGAACACGTTTGTGCAACGCTTAGGCTTAGGCTTAGGCTTAGCAACACGCATAATTTACTGCTACGACTCTTAAAGTAACATTGGCTATCTGCACCGTAGCAAAATCTGTAATAAAACCGAAATTAAGTTTGCCAGATATCAACTGCAAACATGGGAAGCATATTTAGCTTGAATATTTTTCATAAAAACCTTTTGCACTGCCAATTATTGTTGAATGATTTATAAATCGAAAAATCGTCAAAAGCAAAACACTATTTTAAACGCTTTTTTCAATTTCAAACAGCATCTTAATGAAACCGCTGATTTCAAGCAAAACACTATTAAGCAAACGCTTTTTAGTGTTTGCCAAAATGGTATTTAGCATTAATGTTTTTGTTTTTTTTTCAAAAACGAAAAGTTATATGTATTTTGCACACAATTCTGTAAATAAACAGTCGTACAGTGTAAAATTTCAAACTGAAATTTAACTAACAAACGGTTAATTATGAGACGGGATTTTTTTACAATTTTAAATCCAATTTTGAAACTCTGAAACGATAAATAAATTAACGCAAAACATATAACACAACCCTTTTGTTATTAACAAACCGTTCTGCAGGTGTTTCTGGGTGAAAATTTATGAATTTAATATTTCAAAATTATCAAACTACTTTTCACTCAAAATGACAACAAATTTTCAATTTCGCTTTCGTTATGTTTTTTTTTGTAATTTTAAAATTTCGTTCACTTTTTGCTTCGGAAATTTTTAAGATAATCATTTTACTTAAAATTGTGCGCACTTTTACTCGATTAAAATTAGAACTTTTGCCTACGAATAACAATAGTAATAATAACAATAATTGCAGTTATAATAATTTTAATAATCAAACACTTTTATTGCAAAATTCATTTTGAGGTTTTTCGACTCTATTGTAGGTAAATATCTGTTTCAAATTTTTGAAAAATAAAATTATATTTTACCCTCATTTTTGTCACGTTATTTTTAAGTCACAAATTATACCCGAAGGTTTTTGCGGGATAAATTAAAAAAGAGAGAACGTTTGTTATAAAGAATATTAAGACTTTTACTCTTAAAATTTTCAACTAAAATATAGAAAATAAATAACGAGCAATCACGTATTGATAAAATATCTCAAATTTTGACACGAAAAATGAAATTACAATCTGTCAGTTTATAACGAGAACGAGCCGAAAAAAATTGTTTTAACTTAAAAATAACCCAACCGTTTACGGAATATCTCATTAAAATTAAACAAAAATCGAATTTTAACATAAAAACAAATATTTTGAAATTTCTAGGCTGTTTAATGATAAGCCAGTTTTTGTAGAAAAAAATTGTTTTAACTTAAAAATAACCCAACCGTTTACGGATTATCTCATTAAAATTAAACAAAAATCGAATTTTAACATAAAAACAAATATTTTGAAATTTCTAGGCTGTTTAATGATAAGCCAGGTTTTGTAGAAAAAAAATGTTTTAAATTATTCGTGCAATTTGTGGCACCGATGGCACTAGTTTACACAAGTCCTGTTGATATCAATACTTAAAGTGTTATAACCAACTTTTTGGAAAATTTTGACCAATTTTTAACTCTGACCAGGCTTGCAGGCAACTCTATACGTAAACACATTGCCGCAACAGTTTTCGGGGATGGCAAATATTTTATCAGGCGTTTGCTTCGCCACGTGCCGCCCACCACACTTCAGCACCAAAATTGAGGTTACTAGATTGGATTTGTTAGAGATACTATATATTAAAGTTGGTTGTGACGGTTGTATTTGAGGTCTGAAGGAATACCGGTATAGCATTAGCAAATATTTTTTATCTTTATTTGACAATTTAGAAAACAATCGGTTGAAAACCGCCCTGCTTCCAGTCGAAACAAACTAATAAATATCGGTGTATTTTTATCTTCTCCCAAAACATGGGTGCCACCTGATATCCGATTCCGGTTTGTTATCCGGCAAAAACTGATATCCATATCCGGTTCCGGCATCCGGTACTACACGATACCGGATATTTACGGTTGTGGTGCCGAATATCATACAATTGTTGTTAAAAGTAAGCGTTTTTAACATCTGGCTGCGATTACATTTCTGGGCCAGTCAAGAAGTTCAAGTTTCAATATGTTTTAGATATTTTAAACTTAAGCGAGCGAGAAACGCATTTTGTATTTATTTAAATTTATCAGCAACAACTATGAAATTTATAACATACGAACACCCTGAGCACGGTAAAAATACAGCGAAAAGATATATTATTTCAACAAATACAATTTCCTGTATCCGGTTCCGGTCAATTAATACCCTGTCATACCCGATCCAAAACCCTAAAATGTAAATTTCAAGCTCTTTCCGCCAATATTAATGCTACTCGCTCTCTAAAGTAACCTAAATAGATTTAAGTGCTAAAATAATCTATTCTAAGTGCCAGAATTAAACTAAAATATCTCAAATAATAATAAATTTATTTTCGTCGAACGCATCCAATTTGTCTATACTTATGCATCAATTTGGCCTAATTTGCCTAATCAGGCCCCCTCCTGGTTGAAATGTGCCGGGTTTGGGCTAAAATCATATTATATTTAAAGTGACGGGGCTAAATATTTCTGATAAGGGGCCCGCGGTATGTAACAGTAAAAAACGTACGAATAAAGCGAGTCAGAAAGCAAACGCAATTTTAGTACTAAATCGTAATACAAAATTTTGGATCTGGTCCAAGTTGCCGGTCATGATATTGGCGGATTCCCTTTGATTCCGCCAAATACATATACGGGTTGGCTAAAATCGTACTTAATATGTGTTTGTTGAAATCTTAAAATCCTTGTTTAATTTGACAGCCAATTTTCGTGTTGGTTTCAATAACACTGTTATATTCAATTATTGCAAAAGCAATATCGCTAAACTAGATTAAGCTGCAAAATATATCTTTTCAGCTAAATGTTCACGGGTTCACGATTAGGAAAGCGGAATACCACAATCTAAGCAATGGGTGAATTATTAAGCTAAAATTTAGAAAATATAATCATCAAACCGCTGTATTCTGTTGTGAACTTTTATGAAAAATTATCAAAACAATTGATATCTCCCCTCTCGTAAATGACATAGCTAGCGGACAGCTGAATCGATTTTAGTTCATGTCCGTAATCACACCAACATTTTACGGGGGTGGAGACAAACTAGTTTAAGGGGTAAGCACCGGTAATTCCCAAAATCAACCAGCAGTTGGTTTAAAACATTTGTACGCCTGACGATAAAATTTTTGCAAGGAACTGAGTCCGGATGGCCCACATTGGCCGTAAGCTCGTTTTAGTGCCTGCGTTTTGGTCGCTAAAAGCCAAAATTGAGTAATGCTTTTGCGATTATCTCGGCAAACACTATGCAAAGGCGATGATCCAATTAGCGAAAATGTGAGTATATATAATTGACTGAAATCAATGCTATAAAATACATAGCTAGCACTTGTTATTTGAGAAAAAATTAACACATATTCGGCAGGCAAATCAACCTGGGCCGCGTTGATGAACCAGTATCGGTTCCAAACCGGGCGCCACTCAGGCGGAAGCCCCCTATCATGAATTACCTAAAAACCAAATTTTGCACCAAGACTTACTATTACTAATATTGCGTTTGGCTTCTAACTCGTCTCGCTCGAGTACTGTAATGACCTGAAAAAGAGGGGGTAATGAGAGGGAGAGCCCCATTTTGAGTCTCAATCAATAAGAGCCCATAGGCGGGTAGAGTCCCTAAACCCTAATTTGACACCATAAATGTCAATTATTCCTAATTGTAGCGCATAAATAACTCCAGGACCAAATAAAGTTGAGTTCGAAACTTTAAATCGTATTTAAGTTTAGAAAATAAGATTCCAAAGTATAACCTTGCGTCAACACTCAAGCTTTAGGTGCAAGGCAAAAAAAACGTTTAATTCAACGGATAGTTGCAATACCGGATATATATCAGTAACAAAGGATGACTGAGGGTGGGTTGAAAATAAATAGCAGTCCGTAGCCGAATAACAGGGGGTACCCTATGGAGAGGCCAAATAAATATCAGCCCCCTCCTATTCTGGTCACTACAGTACACATGTCGTTTCAAATTACTTTCAAAGTGAACTTTAATTGGCGCATGTAACGCTTTAACAAAAGTGAATTTTAGGGCGGAGTTGTACACGCCTCTGATAGGCTCGTTGCGCAAAATCATGCTTCAAAATTAGTGCTTTCATAGCCATGAAGTAGACATTTTGCTTACTGTTTTTGGCTAATTTTCGTCTTCTTCAGTTTTCTATTCGCGAACGATATTTACTCAGCACAGCTGTGGACGGTAAGAAGCGTATGGGTGTGCAAGACACTAAGATACGCCCGTCATACGTAGAATTGACAACAAAGACCGATTTTTTAAGTTTTACCGGTTTTAAAACTAATAGATTTTTTTAAAAAGGCACCATTTTTTGCTGTTCCAAAATCATTTGGTTCATCCAAAATTTTCCCTACAATTAACCGAACAACTTCAATTGATTTGTTAAAGGCGAACTTTGGTACACGCGCATTTTTTTCAAATTATTCCCTTCCAAACTAAATTTCCGGATACAATTCCGGTTGCAAACTCATACAGAATTTGTCTCGCAGTTACAATTGACGCACGTTTTCGTTAGCAGCATCCGGTCATTAATAATAACTCTGAAGTGCATGCATTAACAGTTTATTAATTCGGACGCAATAAATTCGCTAAACAACGACGTCCGGACCTGCGCGCCTTACACGTCGAATCGCCTTCAAATGCAAAATTAAATCGCATTTTTGCAATTAATTGCAAATAACGTCCGTTAATACGCGTTGTGGCTAAACACTTGTGCGAGTAGTAATTTAACTCAATTAATATACGTGATTAATGTCAAATTAACTGTTATCCGGTGGTCGATATTCATATAGTCAAGGTGGGTTGCAATATTCGCAAACGCTATGCGTTTCCCATTAATAAGTTCATTTCAGTTTAATGCTACGTTCTGTGCTCGTATGCTTAAATGTGTATAGCGTCTATCACCAGTTCGCGATAGGTTTTCCAACTGACAACCTGTTGCTGTATAATTGCAGATCTCAAAATTGACACAAAAGTGGAAAAATCAAATAACGAAAAATGTGCTGAATTTCGCAACCTGAACGTTCATTCGTTCCAAAACCGTAAACCGATCATCAACTGGTGATAGCTGTTACACACATTTGAGAATACGAGTCCTGCATATAGTATGCGAAACGGTTTATTATGGCCTGACGGAGATTCAAGTATTTATAGATAAATGTTAGTTTTGTGTTTAATATTAAAACTATAGGTTTTATCAATATTAGTTCTTTTGGTTTATATAAAAATTATATTTGTAAAATTCAGCTGGAACGATACTCAAATTACGTATAGTGCGAGTTTTATTGAATGAGGATGGCACAATACTTGTCATGCGGCGCTGTCCGCCGCAGTCCTGTGCCGTCCGTGAACATACGGTATCGTGTGGGTGATGGATGGCAATGGACTGTGGCGGACGATGCCGGACGGCGACGGACGACACCGAACGGAACCGGACCACATCAAAAGTATAGTGCCACCCTGAATCGCTAATGTGTGGTTATTATTAAAATCTATACTAAAGATTTCCTTTCTTAGACATCAACTAAAATGTTCACTGGACAAAATCAAACGTTACACTCCGATGCTCCGGTGTAGGTCTTACTCCGGATCAAAGGTTTGGGCCACTTCAGCCTAGGCGGCCCCAGCAGGAATCGAAACCCAAATTTCGTCTTAGGTATTATCACTGCAATCAGGTGTGGTTTCTCGCTCGCTACGCCCACCAGGTTTTGCCTGTATTATATTTCTCGCAGCCCCATGTGTTTAGAAATTTCTGTATCCGCCACTGGCGCGTGAGGACTGGGCGATAAATAATCGATCGATTACGAAATAGGCGGATATAAGGCAGATCCACAATTTCGAACGTTATTCTATTGGGCAATCCTGATAAATACTTCTAGCTATGTGTCCTTACAAATGCTAACTTTTTGTCAAAAATTGACCATAGACGAATGTTCAAATTTTTTTCAAAAATGTTTATAATATCTACTAAATGAGAGTTACTGTAATTTCAAACCATTAATTGTCAATTTGCATGCAATCAAAACGACTGCTAATCACTTGTGTTATTAACATTAATAAATAATATGAAATTATGGAAATAACCAAAGACGGAACTGTAACGTTTTTATGTGATTTTATATAAATTGCTGGTTGCGCATCAAGGAAGGTTACGTCTTTACGCAGATGCCACCTTAAACATGGTAGAAAATAATTTTATCTGGAATTCGGGGATTTAGCATTTTATATATAAATATATACATATATACATATATACTTATATATATATAAATATATATAAATATAAATATATATATAAATATATATATATATATATTTATATATATAAGCGCCGCTAAAACCTTTCTGAGGGAAAGCAGAAAATTTGGCTATGGGTCCGGCTTTGTACTTCCGTTTGCGAATCTACTAAAGAATGACTTCTTTTAGATTCGGAATCAGTTTTTCGGCGGTACAAATTCAGAATTGTCAACGTTCAATCCGACTTCCTGCTTTTATAATAGTTGCCATTTTTGTCAAATTCAAAAAAAACAAACTTTTGTTGAAATGAAACGATCTTTTGACCAAAAATTTACAAACAATTAATTTCTATTAAACATATTCTGTTTATCTGATATATTTCATAAAAAGTTAATCTTAAAATTGATCATTAAATTTTTTATGAGCTAATTAAACAGGCACCGCACACCGAATGACAAGAATAACCCTGAATAACCCAAGACTTAATTTTAAGACAAATTGTATTAATTTATTAATTAATATACGGGCGGACGGGTGATGATCGATCCGCGCACGGGGGTTCGTTCGGTCTTCCCCCATCTAAACATTAATAATAGTAAAATTGCTTTTATAAAACGATCATTACCCTTTCGTTTGTTCTGGCTTTCCTAACATTGAATACCTCTGTTTGTATCCCCATACGAGGCCTACAATATCATGAACATGCCAAGACTTTATGTGCCAGAAAACTTTCAACCCTTGCCTAGTAACAATTTCAACTATCTGGTAAACGTTTTGACTCGCTTAAATTATACAATATCTCCCCATATGTCCCATCTGAAATACCTTGGGCCCCGTTTAACATGTTGCGCTAGCTACTGGTCCTAATAGGTTAGCATTGCAGTGTACTGCAACACAAGTAAATTGACCGTAAAATAGCTACAAAATATACAACGTGCGTGTCTTGTAGTGGTTAATATGCTCTTTATAGATCAGGGGCATCGTCTCTTGAGAATTAATTGCATATATACTCATGTACCTATCGGGTTGAAATATGGTCAAAAGTTTATGAGTTATAATTGATTTGAGTCGCTTTATTGTGAGCAAAAATGTTACTTTCTCTCAAGATATTACAAATAACAACAACGCAGTTTTAAATGTCGTTAAAAATACTTAGCTAATATTTTGATGTTGCAAGTTTATTAGAGTTTTCTATAAAAACTAATCAAGTTTGGCTTAGGTTAATTTGGTTCAAGATTTCAAGCTGAAACGGTGCTTAAACAAAGGTTAGCCAAAATACAGCTTTTCAAGGTAGTGACGGTGAGGTTTTCATTCTAACGCAAGCTTAATAGGCTTTGAATTGATACTTGTTGGCTTCCCAAGCTGTCTATAATTTTTTGCTTGAGATTACATCTTTTTGAAGTCAAATACTATCAACACCCTTGATATCTAGCAATACTGTGTTGACCCGAATAAGAGGGGGTGGGGCTAATATTTATTTGGCCTGTCCCGAGGGCACCCCTCTTGTTATTCGGTTACGGACTGTTATTTATTTTTAACCCACGCTCCGCCACCCTTCGTTACTGATATATATCCAGTACTGCAACTATCCGTTGAATTCAACGTTTATTTGTCTTGAGTCAATAGCTGGAGCGATCATGAAAGGTTATACTTAGGAATGTACTTTCAAAATTAAAGTAGGTACGCCTTAAAAATTCGAACTCAATTATATTTGGTCCTGGAGTCATTTATGCACTACAATTAGGAATAACTGACCTTCATGGACTCTAATTAAGACTTAGGGAATCCGCTTACGGACTCTTATTAGGGATACGGACTCCTATTGATTGGGACTCAAAATGGGGACCCCTCCCCCTCTTATTACCTCACACCCTCATATTCTGGTCACTATAGTACAAATAAGCCTTAATTTTAAAGACCATCACCCGACTCTAAAGTAATGCTTAAACTGTGACGATAGTTGCTCCTGGGCTGCTATTTGAAAGATTAATATATGAAATTAAAAATCACTTTTGCACTGTTATATTATTCGCCAAAAATTAATTGCTTCCAATAAATCGGCCAATCGTTGGCTTCAGAGCGCAAGCTAAAGACACAAACACAGAAAGAGCGAACATTGATTGCGTGTTCAATTGCGGACAAAACACTTTTAGACTCATTATAGGCCACTTAATAACATTTGAAGTATATGTATGAAACGATATAAAGCTAATATGATATCATAATTTGGTTGAAAACTTTTAGCTGAAATATTGCAAAGTTTTAAATTGCGTAATTTAACTCGTGCTTATACTGTCAATTATATTAAAATAGGGCAATCGGGATTTAAAATGTTTTAAAGTGATTAAATTTGACAAAGTCGCAGTGTTGCAATGACCGCTAGCGACTCTGGTACTCGATACAGACCCTCCGTCGCGACATCGAGAACGCGGGGGCACCGTCCTTCTACTGATAACTTCGTCTCACGGTCCGATTTTTTTACAACGTAAAAGAATTATATGCTAGCGAAAGTTTTTCTTTGTCAACTGAGAAATATTCTTGCACCATTTACAAAACAATTTCTATGGAAGCAAGGCTGTATAACATGATTAGGGGCCGAACTATTGTTACACCTGGACTTTGCTGGGCTTAGTATTTTTGATGGTTATTTGTAAATGAGAATAGGCTGCAAAAATAGTATTGCGGCTTTATAAATAGTTCGAAAAGTATATTTTTTCAAAAATATATGTTAAATTCAATTTAGTATCCTCTGCAATATATACATATAAATATATAAATATATATAAATAAATAAATAAATAAATATATACGCCGTTATAAGAAACAAATATTAAACTTACAAAACTACGACGGGTCCACAGCGAATAATGAGGATATTTTGAACTCATTTCCCACATTCACACCTCAAACCCAAGCAGTAACTTTTAGAGTTCAATTATTAATATAATTTCAATATTAATAAATAGTTCGAAATAAGTTTAAAATTTTAATAAAAATAGCTTGTATTCGGACATAAATCAATTGAAATTTTTTAAAATTACAGAGTTAGAACAGGCAACAAAATCTTGCGAGGAAACAAAAAAATGCCATAAACATACAAGCATTCTAAGTTTAGATTATTCTAAAAACTAACGATTTTTGATTGGGTATTTCAAATGGATGTTTTAAAATCACGGTATATTTTGATTGGATGATGGAAAAAAACACGGAATTTTTGAAAAAACGTCACCAAATAACGTCATTTTGCGAGCCAGCGTACCGAGCAATAAAATTTCTTACCGTCCAGATCCAAGCTGGTTATTGTAAAGCCTGTAACGTTTTATGTTTCATTTCATGAGATATTCCCAAGGATATAGGTGGATTTTCGCTATTCCCCTTTGTAACGTCGCCGCTAACCCGAACAGTCGCCACTTATCACTTTCTGTGAGCCAATTACTTTTTATAAGCTCGACCTGTTTCTACTGACCATTTGCTTTCCTGTCGTTCTGGTTCATATGTCACGGTCTTACGACGGTCCCTTTACCAGCAACACAATTAAACCTACAAATTTCTATTCTATCGCCTACTGTCCGACTTTCCAAGGGATTCACCAGAACGCGAATCAAATTGATAACGGATCGATAGCACAAATTTTAACTCGAATTTATGACAGCACTAAAAGCGGAACAAGCTAATTTTAGAAATTTAAAATGCGCTCATTACGCGTATTAAATGTTCGATTCAGTGCAAATATTAATTGCTCGCACGCGTGCACAAATACTATAACTCGCTTAGTCCATGTATAGAACAGGGCCGGACCGTTTTCCGGCCGTGCTGTAATAGAGTCAGTTGAAGCTTTAGAATAACGTTTTTGATTAGGCTTAGGTTTAGGCTTAGGTTTAGGCTTAGGCTTAGGAATAGGCTCATCTTTCCCCTTAGGCTTAGGTTTAGGCTTAGGGATATAATACTAGTACAGTTAAGGCCCTATTCGATACATGGGTCACTCGCTTTATACACCGGGATTGCAAGCCAAAATTTTTTGACGATGCAAAACATAAGCAACATGTTTCTACCAACTGCGTTTTTCTAATGGAATTTTATAATTTGCAAATCTATAAAGCATTTTAACCCTTTCTCACACGAATATTTTCAATTTCATAAGAGATGCACTTTCAAGGTAAGATTCGATCCCCCAGTCTGTCGAGGGACAGGCGTTCACGATGAGCACTCAGCTATATAGGAGCTTGACGCTCAAGCGCGAGGGGGCACTCACGTCTTGTTTTTTTTCTAATAGAATTTTATATTTACAAATCTATAAAACCTTTTCAAGTGACCATGTATATTTTAATATGTGGCCATCATCCCTCAGGGGGTTATGACCATAACTGCCCTGAAAGAATGGGTATCATTTCTGGTTTACAAATCAAAATAAACTCAAATAAACGGTTACAACACGAGTTCGAGTCACGCGAACAGATGCGATTAAATTTTAATAAAATCACTCAATGTTGGTTTTAGGTTGACGGATGGTGTGACCAGTGGTCGGCAGAATATTTAAAATGGAATTTTGGAAATTAAACTTTTTCGAGAGTTTAGCGGAAACATTTTTACTTAAAATAAAATAAAAAAAGCTTAAAAAAATTGTCATTGGTACCGCATCGTACCAGATAGTCTGAGGGTGTTCGTCTACGAATTTTTCTACTCTGAAAAGTTATTTGGGCCTGACTCGCTAGTAATTACTGCGATTCCATGCGTTCCGAACGTTGAATTTTGAAAATTGAAATAGTAAGCATTGGCTGGGTTTCTGAAATCTTACTTAAGTATGTACTTAAGTCGCCGACTTAAGTAAATATTTAAATTTTCGAGCAAAAACAATAAACGCCAAATGTCAGCCATTGTCATGACAAAAAGGTAATAGTTTTGCTATATTTTGAGGAGGGACCAACAGTCTTTAATTTCAATTGGACCAAAGTTAGTATTCCTGAATTGTAAATTGGCTATATATCAAATTCAGTCAGCGGCGTTAGTAATTAAACTTAAGTACGCTCTTAAAAACGACAAAATGGTTAAGTAATTACTTAACACGTACTTAAGGACTAAGTCGTACTTAAGCAGAGTTTTGTAGACCCAGCCACTATTTGTGAAATTATATATCTACAGCACGGGCGTAGTTTGTTTATAGCCAGGGATTCAGGGTCAAAATTAACACTTTATACATCGATGGTTATATACGGCTACGTAGACCATAAATCCAAACACTTCGACGGACGCAGAAGTGGTCGAACGACAACATATGAAGCAAAGCTTATTGCTGCAGTCCGTGTTGCAATTGCAAACCTACTCTGGCCATGCGGTAAACAGCGGTTAGCCAACTAAGCTAAATAAACTCAAAATAGCAGCATTTCTAGGCTAAGCTGGTACTAATATTATCATTTTTAATAGACCAATTATATATTAGGATAGATATTAGTAAATTTAATCTAACAATGCGAATCTTGAAAACGTTTTTCAGAGGGACATTTTCTAAGTTTTAACCTTGAGTTTGTCAGGCAAGACCTATTAAAACTGGTTAATTTTACCTAAATTACAGGCGTATTTTGGCCTGAAACGAAATTTTCGGTTTATCTGCTTTGTTTCACGCTCTAATAAGCATTTAAAAAGTTGATAGACTGAAAGTAATTCGATTACAATAAGTTATTTCGAAATGCTTCGCTCGTAGCCTTGTAATACCTGAGGGCAAGACAAGTGTGTCAGGGCATTTAGGGACCCGGCCTACAAGCAGGACTTCGTTCGCAAGCAAGAGGAAATCATACCGGTATACGGGCAATTTTTGCTAATATAACTTTGTTTTCAAATATTCTTTAATATAATAATTTTTTGCACAGGGAGGATTCGAAAACGACCGCAAAGGCACAGGTGGCATCATTTTGTTACAGATTTTAAACGATTCAACTTTCATTTACCCTTTATGAACCAATTATACAGCATTTAGTAACTTGGGCCAATGTTATTTTTAGGGGCGAAACAGTAGATTAAGTGTATTCTAAGCCTAAGCCTAATAGTTGTAAAAATGTGTTCGTTAGCCTAAAGCCTAAGCAAAAAAATGTAATCAAGACTCTAAACGTAGTCTTTTATACACCCACCAGATATCTAGACACCCATTAAAGTAACATGGGCCGAAACGCGACAGAACTTGGACATAATTGATTATAAGTCAAATATCAAAACCACTGCACCAGAAAGTAGTAATGGCTCGGACCTCAGAGATGCCATAGATGTTAGGCAAAAATACATTGCAATGATACGCATATTGTGCAGTGTGTATACTGTGTTTAAAATTTACATTATATAGCGAGCACAACTGTGGACTCTTAGTCCATAAAGGGATAAAATTTGCCGCTAATTACTCTCTGGAAACTTAAACTTATATTACAGCGTAACTAAACTTGAATACGAGTTTAAGTAAAATTTAAATGGCTGGACGGACTTACTAAACTAGAATTTTAAACTCTACTTAAACGAACACATTTTTCAAGTTCAGTGCAAGTTTAACCCTCTCATCCATGAAGTATACTATAAGCAACTAAATGCGAATAATATGATCAATACAAACATTGTGAGCAGTGTTTAACAATTATAAGATATGCGCACAGGGCAAAATCTCCACAAGACGCGACAGCCCCCTCGGGCTGAATTGTCAAACTCCATTAGCTCAGTGGTCGTCTTAAATACATTCCACCCGTGAGACTGGGGTCGTTTTTTGCCAAGAAATTACATCTCATATAAAATCGAAAATATTCATGTGAAAAGGGTTAAACAAAACTTATGTTTGGTTTGAGATTTACGTGCTGTACAGAAAGTATACAGTTTTTAAAATTCGTTAAGTTTAGATTAAACTAAAAAAATATGCAAGATTTCAAATAAAGTTTGAGCGTAACTTACCTGTTAGTTTAGTTAACCTAGAAAGTTAGCCTAATGCTGCTGGAGATTAGCTGAAACTTAAATCGAGTTAGTTTATGCTTTTAGAGAGTACGAGTGTGAATTGGCAAATTTGTTCTATTTGGTTGTCACACGCGAACACTTATAGTCCTATTACCACTCTACATATAAGTTTAAACAGGAAACTGATAATAAAGTTTCGGAAGAACAAAACATTTCCGTACTCACGAACGCTCACGAGAGATGGATGAAACAACGAAACAGAAAGACACAGCGTCTGAAAAGCCAAAATTGCGGCATTTGTGAAGTCAAACGCATTTCGAAGATAAATTAATAATGAGCAGATTTCAACGGAGGGCGAAATGGTCGTGTGATAGGGCAGGCTTTGGAAGAACCGCAGAAGCAAATGATTTGAGACCAATTCTTAGGGTCGGCAAGTAAGAAGACTCGTTCGCTCTCTCGTTTGAGTGGTGAACGATTAGGGCAAATTTAGACAAATTGGACTGTTATTGATCACGCAACTCAAACAACGAGCGAATCTAATTTCTTCATGCGGCTGATGTTGTTGACGACGCTGGCGAAAAATTGCTCTGCCGAAACCATTTCAATCTGGTTTCGCTTCAAATTGAATGTTCTCAGAGTTAAAATTTAACCCAAAACTGCAAACACGACATAAACCAATTGAAGATAAGTCTTTGACCAGCAATAAAGTTTATTGCACATCGAAAAAAATATACTAAGTATCTTTAGGCAAACGATGTGGTCTTATATATTTGTTGATAATTATATTAGAACTCAAAACCAGAAACTTAGCTTTGCATCTTGCTTAAGTTTGAACTGCTTGATAGCTGCTGTTCTTAGTAAAGTCCGTAGGAACAGTGGTACGGCGCATGGAAGCAGTTTAATCAGTCCGTACCGGTTCTGATGTCGTAAAATTTTGCATAGCCATAAAATGAAAAAAAATTACGAAAAAATAGTTAAATTCTTTCCTACCTTATAATTTTACTAAAAAGACATTTGGGTTTTCTGATTTTTGAATAACTGTAGTCGCCTATTAATTGTATTGAAAAATAAAGTGTATACGTAAATTAGAAACCAACTTTAGACGATAATTCCAGCTTAAGATTAGATTATATTTTCGAAAATTATTAACCTTTTACCTAATTTAACTGCTGAAGCTGGACATAAACAGAAAATATGCATGATATATATTAATATATATATATATAATTAAATTAAGTCAGATAATATTCATTTGAGCGAAAAATGTGCTAAAAACCTATTTCTTCGCTTTCGTTTTGAAATCGATTAGTAAGCGACGTGTTAAAGCTTTAATTTTTTTACACTTAATAATTTTCAACTTATAATTTGTTAGCTAAGTCATTACGCTTTAAATTGTTAAAGCTATTTGAATAAAGATAACGCATTAAAACATGTACAGATATAGGTGTACCGAAATGTGGGTTACCCGGTCCACGCGTTCCATAATTTAATTTTGCCAAATGCGACAGTCATTGCGTTAATTTGGCCCCGTTTTGCGGTGGCGCATAATATCTTAAACAGCCAGTATTTTAGCCGTTTTTTTCTATGCCACCCATTAAGCCCCCACGTGCCCAGATTTTTCGCTATGCCACTGCATGCATATGTAACTTATGCAATATTCAGTTTGCAGATTAGCGGTGCAATCAAGTGTGTTATAATATAGCAATTTTCAAATATTTAAAGCTTAGGAATAAGCTCGAACTTAACTATATTAATTTACTTGTTATTATGATTTTAATTGTGTACAACCAAGAGTGCATGATACAACAGAGTGTAACTGTTGTGGTTCCGTATGCTACAAAATGTACCGCCGGACGTTCCGCATTCGGCCGACCACCCTTCCTATTTAAAGGGGGGTAGCTATCACACACAATAACTCTAAATTAAACTGTAAACGGCGCATTTTTGATGTCGGATACTTACAGGGCATCATGGTTAGCACAGGATGTACCCGTCTTCTAAATAAGGGGTAGGGAGGTTAAAAACGCAACGCGTGCCGGGTACATTTTGTACCATGCGGAACCCCAAGAGTTGCATACTATTGTATCATGCATCCTTGGTATAACAGTATTAATAGATATACTTATTCAGACTGAAATCGAATTTTTGGTTTTGTACAACCTTGTCACATATTTACGGTTAGGTTTAGGCTTCGGAAAACGCTTTATGTTGAAAAACACGAATGAAATTTTATGATTTCTTTCAACTAACAAACGGTTTCGTCACCTTTTCAAACAAATTAGTGTAAAAAAATTGTCCAATAATTGAAAATAAATTTTGAACTCTTTAAATCGAAAATATACGCAATACCGTGCGGCTGCGAAAATGCTCCAATCACGGGTGCTCGCTCAACTTGAAATCTTTTGAAACTAATCAGCGCAGCAAACACGGCATGGATTACTGTAGCGTCTAAGAGAATCACGCATTTGTATTGGAAGAAATTTTTAACCTTCGGTTTTGATTCAACTCAAGGGCGAAAATAACGGAGTTTGGGGCAGATATAACACCAAAAGTAAATTCTTGCTTCAACACTGGTTGAAATTAAGCCACAGCTTGGATGGAAAGATTTCACTTGCGGGCGTTGCTCAATTTAATTGGCTGAATGAATCACAAAGGAACGAATTAATAACTGTTTGGAAACTTTAATTCGTTAAACTTTAAGTTTAGTAACTTAACAAAAATTCATAACGCCATTTCATTGGTTCAGAATTTATGGCAAACGAATTTCCAAAATGGTTAAGCACTCAAACAGTTTTATTGGTTAAAGTTCAATGAAGTTTTAAACTTAACTCAATTTCATTGGCTGAGCGATCACATAAAACGATGTCAATCTAACTGGTCGGACAGTTTCATTGGTTGAAATGCAGCAAATTTTAATTTTAAATGATACTCGCTGCAACATTTGATTGGCTTAATTTTCAATGGGCCGTTTGATTGGTTATAATCAAAGTATACACATTTAAATATTCTAAAATTCAACTAGGGGATGTTTTACAGCCGTACCAAAGCTGATCAAAGAACATTTTAAAAATATTGACATTTCAGTCATTGGCTGAACCTCAAATAAATTTCAATTTTACCGATTGATATTTGTATTACCCAGCATTCAGTACAAAATTTCATTGGCTAAACGATATTTTGAAACGACGTGGATTGGGCAATTAATCGGCAATATAAATACTTAAAAATGAGTTATGTAACGTTGCATATTTCAGCGTTAGGGTCAGGTCGAATGAGTATTTTGTGGAAATTTGAAAATATGGGAATTTAAATTATAATGCAAGAAAAAATGTTTTAATTCGCCGAAATATTATTTTTTGACCCGCAGGTATACTCGACAAAATTGCTTTTGCCTGCGACCCACCTTTACCCGGTGTCATTTTTCTTCAGCGTTCAGAAAATAATATTTCTTGCTTAAATTTTTCACGGGAATTGTCACTTGGCTTCGGTTTGGGTCGCAAAAAAGCTGGCCCATGTTACTTTTAGAGCGTCCCGCTTCCTGGAGCGTGAAATTGTTTTGGACAGTAGTCCCAAAATGTATCCAAATAGAAAAAACTTGGACTTGGCAAAATACTTTAGTCCATTTGGACCATCGGAACTGTGCCCTGTCGGTGCACCGGTTATTACCGTTCGTGAAAGACACGAAAAACTTCATGAATGACAAAACATTAAAAACGAAAAATATCAATGTTAAAATGGGCAAAATCTCCGTGTAAAATCTACCACAGAGACAATTTCAACTTTCACCAGGAGTCATAGGCTGACCGGGAGCTGTACCCTGATACTAATGTTAACACAAAACCATTATTCGATGAGTAAAACAATATAAACCATCGCTAAAATAGGCAAACCAAACCCGTCGTTGGTTACTCAAATTTTAGGTGGGTAAACAATCACAAATGTTTCACTCAACCCGGCGTTTACCAGCGGGAACACGCGGGTTGCGAGCAAATTTCAATGCATACATTGCTCTGATCCATGAGTTCGGGAAACGAAACCTAGCAAGTTTAAGCTCGCGTTTAAAAACAAAGTGCCAGCATTCCCGAATGCTCTTGCTGTAGGCTATCGCCGGCTAAAGATCGTTTAAAACAAGCTAACCACTGTGGAATACAAGATAAGGATGCTGTGATGCTGCCCTAAAATATAGATCAAATCCAACATTTTGAATCTAAACATTTTGATATTATGCGGTTTTTATCTGAAAATTCCAGATAATTTGCTAAACCATAACACCATTTAGCCACTTGTTTGAAGATTTCGGCGTATTTATGCATATAATAGAACCAAATATTAAAAGTTTAAAAATGATTAAAAAGAAAAAGAAAATAGACTTGAAAAATGAGAAAGTTTCGCTGCCTTCCGTTTTTATATAAATTAAATCAACCGTTCCAAAATACTATTGTTCTCGGTCTTAGGGCTTGAAAATTTTGCGTTCATTTGAGAAACAATCTTCAGTTATCTTTTGTGTTCAAAAGTGAAGCCAGATTATCGTTTCGAAAAGAAATAATTTTACATAAAAGTATTTTGTAAGCGAACGTAGCGAGCGAGAAAATTGTTATTGACCGCAAGAACTCAGTTGGTTATTTTAAAGAATGTAAAACAATATGATTGTCCTGTTTAAAAATTTAGGCGTGGAATACATCTCCTGTTTTCTGTTACTTGCACACGCCCCCTCGCTTACATACAATATGTGCGTACTTTTAATTTTCAAATACGTTTTACTTTGGTAATTTTATAAATAAAGAAACAAATAAATAAATAAATAAATAAGCAAATAAATAAATAAACAAACAAATAAATAAATAAATAAATAAGTAAATAAATAAATAAATAAATAAATATGCACAAATATACTCATTTTGAATTAGAAAAATTCGTACTTGTCCTAACTATAGATACTTGCCCTAACTTTACCCAATTTAACCGGAAATTTTGGTTTTCAAATTTTATAATCACAAATTGTATCTTCTCTTTTTTCAGATTTGGTTAAAGAAAATAATTATTAATTCATCCAAAAATTATTAACAGGACAAGCACCAGAAATTTTAATTCATCATTTCAAAATAAAAATTTGAGCGCAACACCGTGCATACATTGTCGAGTCAACTTTTAAGCAGGGGGGGCACCAGCGGCACGGTAGGACACAATATCCTAGCGATATTTTGTGCCTATGTTTATGCTTATAAAGACATGTGTTAGTTTAGAGCTATTTCTTTTGAATATGCAGAGAGTATTCGCATTTTATGAGATGCTTGAAACTATGAATTTCAACGCAATTTAAAAAAATTATACATTTAGAGGTAGAATATACTAAAATAAAATTATACACACATATATAACTATTTTAGTGCAAAAATGCGTTTAACTCTCGCTCGCGTAGGACAAGTTAAAGTACCTGAAAATGTTCAAAACATGAACATTTTGACATGCCCAGAAATGTAATCGCAGCAAGAAGTTAAAGACGCTCACTTGTAAAAAGCTGTTTTATGATATTAGACACCACAACCGTAAATATCCGGTATCCGGTAGGTTTATACCGGATACCAGAACCGGATACGGATATCAGTTTTTGTCGGGTATGAAACCGGAACCGGATTGAATATTCAGAAAACGTTCAACGTTTAGGAATAATTTTGCAAAAGATTATTTTCTATATATCTGTAGCAAAAAAACAAGATGTATATATAAGTTTATACTAAACGTTTTGCTAAATTTGAATTAAGTCGATAGGAAATTTTAGAAATTCGCATTTTTCAACACCATTCACCAAACAAAACTTCAAAAAAATTACTAATTTCTTAAAATAATAAGTAAAAAATTACTAATTTCTTAAAATAATAAGTAAAAAATTACTAATTTCTTAAAATAAGAAGTAAAAAATTACTAATTTCTTAAAATAATAAGTGAAAAAATTACTAATTTCTTAAAATAAGAAGTAAAAAATTACTAATTTCTTAAAATAATAAGTAACACAGACATTAAACATTAGTTGTCTTCCGGTTTAGGACAAAGACGACAGAAATCTGAAAAAAGCGTTCAGGTTACAATTTTATGTGATTTTAAGTAAATTATTACTTAATATTCAGACACATCATTCTTCGTTCGAATTTAAGTGATTTTTTTGTGAAAATTTTCGCTTTACGTATTCTGTAGTCAGACAAAGTTTAAACATTTTAATTATCTCGTTTTACTGCGACAAAATGAAATCCTTTGTTCGGTGTGAAATGAACATAATTGTTTACTAAACAGCTGGATAGCGTAGTGATGAAATTTAGACAATGACTGTGTTTAATAGATATATATTTTTGTAAATATAACACATAAAAACTACAATAATTTAGTCAAAATTTAAATTTTAAAATATAAAGTAAAATTTGTTTCCATTCAATACTTTTAATATTTAGGAATAACCGGGTCAAGCGAGGCACGTGAAGCTAAAACGGGTCGATTTCGTTGCAGGCCTGTAGCCAGTTCCCGTTAAGCGGGGCTGTTAAAAAATTTTCAGAAGGGCATACATGGGTTTTAACTATGACTTACCAGCAATGCTAAAAATTCATACGGGCTCAAAATTTTTTCAGGGGGCTAAGCCCCCCCCTCCAGCCCATCATAGCTACGGGCTTGTTTTGTTGGGGGTAAGCAACAATAGAGGTAACTATTTTACACGAAGTCTAAAGTATAAATACAGCCAGTTTGGTACTACAATCTTTCTATTCCTAAAATGGAGAAATATTTACAGGTTACAAACTACATTTCTGAATATTTTTTTGGTTAGATTTAGTAATTTTTCAAATAAATACTTGAACTATAAAATAGTTAACCTAAAATTGTGAATTTTGGTAAAGTTAATAATGTAACGCTTTTTACATTGTAACTGTATACAAGATGTACTCCGCAAAGCACAATTTGATCTTTTGATGGTGGTTGATACGAAAAAATAAATGGTAACATCAGTGTGCAAAGCGGATAGTGCGGAAACAGAAACAGGGATCAAAATAACGAAAACAGAAAACAACCATTGAATAATAAATGTTTCAAAATCGGAAACGCAGAAAAAAATTTTGATTTTAATTTTTGCAACAAAAACTACACAAATCTTAGATGTCGTTTAGTCAAACATGCGCACTCCGCGACACTGAACCACAATTGCAGAACCGACCGCAATCAAAATAAACCCGAAAAGTACTCAAATTTGTGTCAATTTCCTCAATTTATTAAAAGTTGAAAATATTCAAATTTTAATTCCGCATTTTCAAAATATCCGGCTTCCTGTTAATGTTATTTGTCCTCTCTAACGCTATTTCAACATATAAAAATATACGTCAGAAAAATATTTAATATATAAAATACAAATATATAATAAAATGAAAGTATTTTAAAGGCTTTATATATTGCTACAGGTACGATTTTAACTATATTCCAGACATTGAGAGCAGTAAATTTTAGACTTATACGCTAACTGAAACAAATATTTGGCAAAACTTGACTCGCGTCGAGTACTGTACCAAGGTTGAACTGCACACAATGTTGAATTCAATGGAAAACCAGACTCAAAAGGTATCAAAACGCACAAAATTTTGTATTAAAATTTAATTTCAAAAATTGCTGATCGCTTCTCGCTCGCTTCACTTGTAAGTTTTTTGTGCTATTATCGCAACGCCCCGACTAACATTTCAAAAAAGCCGCTAAACACGCAGCATTTGAATAATAAACGTTGTATTCGCAGAATTTCCTATTTGGCGCTTTTATCAAAGCTTCAACTCGTTTTTATCAATAAACAGTCTACCAGCGCAAACACGTACAATCCTTCTAAACTGTGACAATTTTTCTATATTTAAACGTGAGTTCAAAATCAAAATATCAAAATCGCCAAACTATTTTGCCGAATTTTCGTTTGTCACAGCGACTGGCATGGGTTTGAAATTTAAATTATTGCAATTTTTCAAAATCAACAAAAGCTTTCAGTGTTAAATAAAATGGTCGCAAGAGTAGTCACACTGTAATTGCGTTATTCAAACTTATCAAGCAAAATTTTTTCTTAACGAATTTAAACATAAACATATTTGTCACAGTCAAACGTGTATATATACTAGCCAGCCTTAGTCGGTTTTTCACAATGCGCAAAAGTTGGCGAACAAGCAACAATCTGTATGCAAAGTTTCTTTTCACAGAACAATCACGTTTCTGTTCTAAGTTTTATTTCGCAGAACAATCACGTTTCTGTTCTAAGAAAATATCGTAAACGAAGTAACGATGGAGCGTTGCACAAAATACGTATATGGGGCTTTCCAGCTTTAATATAATGGATAAATTATACATGGTGGAGACGATGGCATATTGAGTCCACAACACTATACAATGTTGTTATGTATATTCTTGTAGTACTTTTAGGCTTAAGATTAGGCTTTTAACAGCTCAAGCTATCTGCATTGATTCTACTGAAAATGTAGGATATGGGCGTCACATTAACCGCCGACCAACCCTACGCGTTAGCATGACATTATTCACTGCAAATTCCAATGAGTTGATTAATTAACTCATCTAGGAGTGAGTTATATAATTTCTAGATTAATAACAGTTAACATTAGCTCAGTCTGAGTTGAGTTGACTCAGGGTGAGTTAATAATTAACTCAGAAAAACTTTTATGACCTCAGAATTCTGGAACTGTAATAGTGCATACTGATTCAGACTGAGTGATTCAATCGATTCTGAGCTCAAATCAACTCGCTGCAATTTACAGTGTTGTTAACAAAAACAAACAGCTAAAATATATATCCCAAATTTACCATTCAACCTGAACAATTTAGAGGAATGCACAAAAGTTAAAGCTTCCGAAATATTTTATTTGGCTGAAAAACACAGAGTGATATGTATATATAGGTTCAGTTTATCGCAGTTTAAATTCTATGAATTATAGCAAATGCTTAAATCCAATTGTGAACTGAAATATATTTGTTATTGCCGCTTAGACATAGTTGAAATATTTGAAACTGCGTTACCAGCTCAAAATATCGTTCAAACGACGTAGCTTTGGCGTATTTGATCAAACGTTCATTTTTTCAATTCGATAAGGTGTACCTAATGTAGAGTTTACGGCCGTTTGAATTCGAAGACGCCAGTAAAGTCAGGAATAATTAGCCCTTTGTAGAAAAAATTATTTGGTCAACCCCGTAGGAACGTTTTTCGCTTCGCTTGCATGGACCCGCAATCCAATGGCAAAGTTCGTGGACGAATTTGGCGCACACAAGACAACAGTTTAAAAATGTAGAGGAAGAAAGTATGATTTAATCAAGTTTTTTTACGCAAAATTGTACAAATTTCGCACTTCGGAATTGCAAAATTGCAATTATTGCAAATTCGCCGGCGATCAACTAGAAACACCGCCTAGTAAATTTCAACCTTGCTTGTAAGTCAACGAATACCGCTGTATGCCCTTGCTGAAAAATTTTTTGTCCCACTCCCTAGCAAGGTGAGCTGGATACGGCCGGTTCATAAGATGTAGAAACTAAACGGTTGTCAAGTGATAAGCAGGTGCTATTTTAGTATGCTAACCTCTTACGTTTTGTGGCTTGATTCAAAAATATTTACTTTAACCGGTCCAAAATAGTATCAAAGCTTGGACGCAAACTGACAGGTTTAAGCGATTCATCCCCGTCTGTCAACTGCGGGTTTCGTTCAAACTACCCTCCTTTTCTCAAGGTAATTGCTACAGGTAATTGCTTCACTTAGTCATGGAAATAATTTTCATAATTAATATAATTGATCACTTTGATATAAAGTGTTGTTAAACAGAACATATGCTTCATTAGCCAGCATTTTGTGTAGTTCTGAACTTTTATGCGTGTTCGTGAAAGCGCTTATATACCGATAGGTAACAAACCGTTTGTCTCAGTTTAATTCCACTCAGTCTTAGGGCCGTATTCTCAAATGTGTGTAGCACCTACGAATTACCAGTTGGTGATAGGTCTTGTAACTATTGAATCGCGAAATGTTCAACGTAAAAACGCTGCACATTATTTGTTCTTTGTGTTGCCCTCAGGCTCGTAGCCAGCTCACCTTACTGTTGGGGCTAAACATTTTTCAGGAGGGGCATTGAAGGGTTTTTAATCGCTTGCAAGCAAAGTTGAAAATTTTCTAGGGTGGGGCAAAATTTTTACATGAGGGACTCAGCCCTTCCCCCTAGGCTCCCCCTTGGTTACGGGCGCGGTTGTCGTGATTGCGTTGAAATTTTAAGAATCAGAGTATGCATAGTTCGCCTGTTTCATTGAATATTACTAATTGGTGAAAAATGCTACACACATTTGAGAATACGGCTCCTAGAAGTCAAACATTATCACAGGCAAACTGTTTCTGTGCCTTGGAATTACTTTGCCCCAAATTGTGCGACACTTATGTGTCAATTGTATTTATTTGTAGAGGAAACAGTGGTATACGACGGCATATATATACGTCAATTTTCCATTTCTATTTTCAAAAACAGAGGCAGTTGGAAATTAAATTTTAAATTTGTGTCCGTTTACCATATCCGTCTAATTTATAATAGCGAACCTTTATAAATATATACAGGGGATAAATACTTCTTGCAATTGACAAAAATATGAGAAAATTAAGTAGGTATTTTACAAGCTAAATTACTAATTTCAATTAAGCCCAAAATTTTTGTAATAGTTCGCTATGCTGGCTCGTTAAACCGTTCGTTGTGTTTGGTGCACCGCTTTCGAGCGAAAATTTTAGTTGTATACTTCTAAGAGAACAGAAATCAAAATATAACAGCTGAAATTTATATTAATATATATCACAAATTAAAAAAGGTTTGTTCCCAAATTTGCGGCATCCCACATAATATCACAATTTTCCAAAATCGCAATATCCCTGGTAATATTCCAACGTCAATTTTGACGTTTTAAACTTAAATTTTATCAAAAAAAAACACCAATTTAAACACGGGTGTTATGTTTGACGGTATCATCGCTAATTCTCTGCTTTGTATATTTTTTTACAAAAGGTCATCCAACTTCCAAGAGGGGGGCAGCAGCAGCTAATTTAAAAACGGGGGGACGGAGACATCATCGAGGGAGAAGTTTCAGGTTCGAAAAGAAAACCTCGTGAGAAAAATGAGCGAAAAGCCATATGCAATTTTAGTAATTTGTAAGATAATAACATTGCCATGTTTTTCACAAAATATATTTTGATTGGCATGAAATATTTTCTTACTGTAAAAACAGAGACGACGGCCGCCCCGCCCCCCGAATCGCTTGGTGCCACGGCCAGCGTCTGACGGATTTTAAGTCAAATATGGTCCATTCAAGACAGTCCAAAATATGGACCAATAGGTGCTGTACACCGGTTCAAACGACACCTTTACTTGGTAAAAGCACTTTAGACCGCAAGTAGCAAAAAACGTTCCATTTATCGTATGTAAGCCCGATTAGTATAATTAGGCTTATAACCCTGGTACCGGTGGTGTTAATTTCTAATTGCGCTATTTACCGAATAAGTCAAGTAATAAATGTTTGCCTACACCCGCCGTATACTGTGGTCGTTAATGTGAACCTCGATCGATAAAAGAACGCCTATAAATTTTGTATCTAATTTAGTATTAAGTCTCATATAAGACAGTTGGAATAAAAGCGGTACAAATAGCCTGTGAACACAGGAAAACGCGCACACAAACAGCCTTTAAGAGATTACCACGACTAAAATATCAGGGGTTACAAATGGTGCAAGAATTCGAAACAATTTTTGCTTACATATTTGTTTTCTAAGAGTTAGAATATTTTAAGTGAAAAAATTTTGTGTTTTAAATATATTTAACATTAATATAAATAAAACGCCTAATTTTCGTCAATGTTTTCAAAGGAATTGCCAGTACCTGCCGGCTAATATGGCCAGTTTCAAGCATTATACTAAATATGTACAATTAAGCATTTATAATTTGTGTAATGTTTATATAATATAAACCTACAAACTTCTTCTAAACAGTAGTAGATTAACTAATATGATGTTATTATTATTATTGTTATTATTTTCTCGGAATATCGCTGCTACTTTGAAATTTTTTCTTTAATTGTGAACAATTAGCGAAAAGCAGGTAAATGGACTGGTTTTTTCTACAATTATACTGAACGTGGCTCTATGTACAGAACGGTGCCGGAACAGTAGTCTAATCATATTCCTAATCCTGAGCCTAAGTCTTAAACCCAAGTGTAAGGATGAGCCTATTACTAAGCCTAAGCCTAAGCTTAAGCCTAAGCAAAAATGTTAGTCTAAAGTTTAAACTGACTCTTTAATTGGTGCAAAATTCGCTGCAGATTTTCGTAAATATCAAGTATTGTACAATGTAGACGTTCTGTTTTAATTATATTCAGCAAGTTTGGGACTCCAATGTCAACTCCTTAAAACACAAGTAAAAAGTGATTATCAATAAACACGCAAAAAATTTCAAAAAACTAATGAAATCCCCAAGCGAAATTAAATTGAAAACCAAAACGGAATTTCAACTGTTAAAATTCAACGTACAATGAGACACCGCCCCTGAACTCATTACTCAACGCACTGCGAATATTAGAGTACGACGTGCGTCCGCGAGTCAGTTTTTTTTCAATCACTAAACAGTAAATAATAGCACATTTTAAATTCTGATGCCAATCCCGCCCCTGAGGTGCGCAAATACAACGGTACACAGGGTGGCGTTGTCCCCCTAGCGACGGACAGCTTCGCTCTTCCAGCCTAAAAATTTTCAACCGCATTAAAAGTGTTCTAAGTAAAATTATCCTTGTCCCATAACAAATATTTGCCCCCCTGGACTAAAAATCGCGGATATTCCAGAGTTGACGCTACATCATCAATTCATTGGTCACATTTTAAATTGTATCGTTTACCACGTTTATAAAAATGATTCTTCGCTCATCGAATTTGATTGAATACATAAATTTTTAGTTAAAATTTTTTGAAAAAAGAAAAATTTTAAAATCCTCTTTTGTTCTCGACCATAATTGAAATATGTGGATTTTCGACGAAAAGAGAATATTATTTGAATTTTATTATAACAACAACAACAACAACAATAATAGAATAATAATAATAATAATAATAACAACAAAAACAAAAATAATAACAACACAAGCAACAACAACCACCACCACCACCACAAATAATAATAATAATACAATAATAATAATACAAAAATAATAATAATAATAGTAATAATAACAATAATAATAGTAATAATAATAATAATAATTATAAGAACAGCAGTAACGCTTATATTCAGCACTTCCTAGGTATGCAGATCAATAACGGAAACGATACTTTGTCTTCAACGTGAAAATTTTCAAATTATCAACTTTCAGAAACCAAATACAAACAATTTTATAAACATAAATAAATTGAAATAATAACTTTTACATTTGCAAGTTGCCCAGGCTAAAATTATACTCAATTCGCCACTAGATGTGCGTTGTTCATAAAAGCGACTTTTAAATCGATGTGGACCGGCTATTTTGTGGCGAACTTATTGAACAAAATGTGAAATTTAAAAAATTTTGAACGAAAAATTTTGCTGAAAATACGATTTTGAGGTTAAATTTAATTTTATTCGACAAATAAATTTTACACAATTAAGTGTTGTCGATATTTGTGCAGCACGGGTGACCGTAGGTGGGCAAGTAGTTCAATACCGAGGTCAAGGTGTAAACGGATAGTAAAAATAACGGAAACGGAAACTGGTTTTTGCCGGAAACGGTAACGGATATTCAGGTCGGCGTTTTTTTAATTATGACGGTATAAGCATGTTAAGAGGAGGCGGGTACCGAGGATTTCACATTTGTAGGGATTCCAGCTATTAGTATTCATTAACGATTATGAACCATTCTGATACAATTTATCGAACGGACTTATATAGTCATCAAGCTACGGTCCAGAAATTCGTATATACATACATGGGCCCATACTGCCTACTAAGTATAACTCAAGTCCTAAGCCTAAACCCAACCCTAACCTAAGCCTAACCAATTAACCCTACACAGTAAAAAATGGGGAGTCAAATTGACTCTCGCTCGGAAATAAGCTTTTCCTGACTACACAAACTGAGTCAAATTTGACTCCGTCAGAGTCAAATTCCAGTGAGTCCAATTTGACTGTGGCGGAGTCAAATTTGACTCATTTTGTGTAGTCAGGAAAAGCCTATTTCCGAGAGAGTCAATTTAACTCCCCATTTTATACAGTGTAAGCCTAAACGTAAACATAACCTCAACCCCGAGCCTAAACCTAAACTACCCAGTATCAAAATTTCTGAACCAGCCACATTCATCGCGATCAGGTCCCTACTCTTGCAATAACGCCGTATATGTATTCGTTTGACTAAAATTATCATTCTAAATATTGCAATCTAAATATACATTTTCAATATTGTGGACATTTAAAAGCCTAAATACCTGTAAGAAGCATCAAGCGGGCATGTTCGCTTTGCCTTAAAATTAATTGGTTCAATCTGGCATTTTCAATATATACACATATATACACATATATACACCAAGTAATGATCGCGTGTTTACGCGTTTAAACTAACTCGATAGCTCGAAATCATTTTAATAGCGCATAAAACCATCTCCGTTACTTAGTCTAATTTACCCTCCGCCCTTTAAATTAGACTCTGAGTTGCTCAGGTATTTATATGTTTGCTGGGGATACACAGGACGGTTTATACTTGCGTTTGGGCATATGGCAATTTTTGACCTTATACACGGACGCTTAGCTGTCACATGATCTATGGTCCAGCAAGGACGTTTACGAGGTAATAAGATAAAGGATTTATCCTCGCGAAATTTCTTGAAAACAAGCACTGTTACAAGATTTGGTATATTTCGTTGGATTCCAAAGATCAAATAGTACCGTTCGGTCGATAGCAAATACCGATAACACTTTCTTCTCGCGATTTGGGCTTACGCCCTCGAATAAGCCTCACCGTTTTTAAGCAAATTAAGCTTGGGCAGCCTAACCCATAAATTTTCAATGCTAACCTGTTTGAACGTTTTAAACTGATGTTAACGGCAATTAATTTACTCGTTTATGCTGTGTGTTGTGCACGCGCAGTCAAATGCCCAGCCCTAACATTTTGATGTCTCCCGTGAGACAATGCATACAACATGGTTTGATTGAGTTAAACGCGTCGGATTCAACGTTAAAATATTACAATAATGCACCTGTAGTTTTGAGCTTTGAAATAATTTAAAAACATTTTGCCTACAATTTATGGTGTATTTGTGGGTCAAGTAAAGTGAATTCTTTAACCAAAATTTACTCGGGTGTGGTTTATGCACGGAAAATAATTAAACTTCAAGTTGTCAATTAATCAAAAAATTAAATACCAAGTCTTAGGTATTCATAAATAAAGGCTCTAGCCTATGTAAAAGATCAGGGGCGGAACGTTTTTCTGTGGGAATAGAATAGAGTAAGCTTAAGCTTGAAACTAATTTTTTCGCTAGGCTTAGGCTTAGGCTTAGGAATATGCTTATAATACTGTTCCGCGCCTGTTCTTTACATTGGCGACAATTGTCAAACAATCCAATTCTAGAATAAATATAGCCTAAATTAGTGCAATCTATTGGCATCGGAAAGTTATTATTAATACACTCAATATCGCCAATCTAAAAGCTTGTGAAAGCAAACACAAAAAACACAGGTTTAACAATTGAAAATCACTTATTAAAACGTACGAAATGTCCGTCGTATTGTCTCTGTCGAAATTAATATTTTCTAACGCTAAGGCAGATGCTAAAAGCGAAAACAAAATAGAGTCCATACAAGCATACCGGGTACCTTTGGCAGGAAACCCGCATAGCTCTGTGTTAACGCGAAAACATATTGAACTAGGGCCGTCGCTATGTAAATTACCTGATTTTTGACGCCTGATTTGGTGCTTAAAATTAATATTTAGATCGATTTTCAAAGTTAACCCTCGCCAATTCACGTGTCTTTGGTACATCGACTATATTAAGGCTGAGTATAAAAAAAGGCAAGAAGTATTAGGCATTAAATGAGTGACGTTAAATGCAAACGTTTATGCATGTTTAATGATGATTATATTCGTTGAGAATACGCGATTCTCATCTATACTATTATCATTTATTAAAAAAAGTCATACCAAAAAATGACATAGCTAGTAAATATAATTTTGAACCAAACAAGATGTGATATATAATTGGGGAAAAATAAAAATATTAATAACAATTTGGGTGACGATTACAATTATTGACTAATAGTGAAATAGTGTTGAAATCAATTACCTGCCAGAAAGTATGCTAATTGTGATTTTTACGGCAGCGAGTCTGTTAGCAAGCGTGTAGCACATGTGCTGTCAGGAGTATTCTAAAAGAACCTACTCAGTCTACGAATCAAGAAACGGGTTTTTTTCTCTAAACTCAAGCTTTAACTGTTACTTCTGGTTTCGTAAGTCCATGTTAATTGAAAATCGTAGTTACGCATCTCTGTCTGTTCGAGAATTTGGAGAATTTGTTACTGCTTTTTTGAACCATTTTCAGTTTTCTAATTTTTCAATTTTCAAATATTAAAATTCTATATTTTGTGATATATCGTTAAATCGTACATAGATTTTAACGGTCAAACGTCAACGCTTTGGCAAGCATTTCCTCCGCTGTGTTTGACAAATATAAATTACCGTCACAAGTGTTGTAGATAGTAAAATTGGTTTTAACAGAAAAATTTTCAGTTATGCCCTATTTACACGTGCAAGTTTTTGCAGCGAGAACTCGCAGCTGCAACTTGCACGAAATGCTTGCAGCTACAAGTATTTTCAAACGAACATTCCTATTGACCAATCAAACTGCATGCGCAAGTAATTCAAGCGACTTGAAACTGCGTTCACAGGTGCGAATTAAATTAAATAGCATACATTCCAGTGAGTAATTTGCAGCTGCAAGAACTACAAAGTTGCGTTGTGACCAAACTTGCGCGTGCAGGTTGCACGTGCAAGTTTTCGCTGCAAAAACCTGCAACGTGTGAATAGAGCTTTAATTGTCTAAAATTATGCATGGTAACAATATATATGTATATGAGATTTGTTGAAATTTGCTGCAGTTTAACGCATAACGGAAAAAAATTTTCAATAATACAAGCATTTACCTATATCCACTATAAAAAACTGTCTTTTGTTCAATATTATCCCAATCTGACTTTAATACTGGGGAACGGATATGAAGAAAAATTTAAACAAATAAATGCGAAATACAGACAAAATAATGCTCTAAAATAGAAACAAATAGTATGAGAAGACAAAAGTATATTTAATAGCGGAAAAATATTTACCAGGACGTTAAACTTTTGCAATCAATACGCTGTAAAATTGCACCATCCCATGGCATAAAATAAACACTAACTTTTTGCTAAATTTATGCTCTACTTAGCTTATTTATATATTCTATTATATTTGACTAATTTATGGCCTCTAAATATCACAACAACCGCTGAGAGTATTCTCTCTCTCAAATCGTTTTACCTCAATTATCATTTGTGTTCATGCATCGTTGAGTTAAAATTTTTCAAGGTGGTCTCGAAGCCTCGATCACAAGCTCTGTTTTAGCGCATCCTGGGTCGAGATCATAATTTTTGGGATTGGGATGCTTCAGCTTGTCGCTACTTTTTGCATATATATTTGCATATTTATTCAACAATTGTGTCAAAAATAAAACGCTATTTTAAACGGATTTGCGTGTTTTTAATAGCGTCACTGAAAACGTTTTTTAAATGAAAAAGTATGCAATGAATAACAAAACGTTATTCAGTAAATAAGTATTTTTGCGTTTGTCGAAGCGCTATTTTAGCTTGTTTCGTTCGCCTAATTTGTGTTTTAATTGTTTGCGTCTTTGATAGGCCCCGTCATTCTTCTGCGAAGTTAAACCTGGTTCAAATTTTGACTTGACAAATACGGATAGGTCAATTGTCGACATGGTTTGCAGAGAAAAGGACAGCAAGAATGCGAGAAACCCATTTTTTTCCGGTAGAAAAACCACAGAATAACAGGCAACGGCTGGGTTTCTGAAAGCTTACTTACGTACGACTTCGTTATTAAGTACGTGCTAAGTATTTGCTTAACCATTTTGCCGCTTCTAAAAGCGTGCTTAAGTTGAGTATAAATACCTTAGTCGCTGACTATATTTTATAAATTACAAATAAACCGTTCAGGAATGCTAACCTTGGTCTAATTAAAATTGTAGACTCGTGGCGTCTGCGCTAGTTTTTTTTTCATTTTCTCCGCCTCCCATCTTTGCTAATTTAGAAATTAGTAACTTTAGCAATTTAGCTTATTTGAAAATGTATTTCCAACTGACGATTAGTCAAGAATGTAACGATAAACTTGAAAATTTTGTAATCCAAAGACGTAAATCCTGTACGAAATTCTCACGAACGTTCATTAGAAAAAGTTTCAAAGTAACATCTGGAAAATTTATAAATTTATTGAAAGTCCTACGCCTATAAGACGATCAAAAATTTAAATATCTCATACTGTAATATTGAGATTTTAGTGCCATCATAGTGAACCCCTGGTCAATGGGATCCAGAGAGGTCCACCTTCGACAGCCGGCTCTGAAGTTTGCTGTTTTTTAAATTCAGATTGCGACATATCCTATCACTTGTAAAATATTGGCCCATGTAAAGATCAGGAACGGAACATTTTTCTTGGGACTAGAAAAGAGTAAGCTTAAGATTGAAACAAATTTTTTCGCTTGGCTTAGGCTTAGGCTTAGGCTTAGGAATAAGCTTATAATACTGTTCCGCCACTGTTCTTGACATTGGCCGTAAAATATCTACCGAAATTAAACTTAAGAATGCGATTTCAAAATTGTATTAACAAGATTATCTCATCTGACATTCGTCCGTGGTACACTGCTGTCTTGATCCAGGACATTAAACGTCTGTAATTGTGAACACAAACACAGGGGGTATACAAGTAAATTAGTTTAAGGAATATTATAGTGTCCCCGAAACTTCTATAGAGGCAAGAAACAAGCACTTTTAACTGGGTTCACAATAAGCTGTTTCAAAAAATTCATTAGGATCTTTCCGAAATGAAATCTTAGCTACACCTTTGACCAAGTGTTTCTGGCGTCCGCAGAAAATTGTATTTGGGGGGGCGCCGAATAATGTTGGAGCCCTCTACAATTGCAATTCAAGATTGTTTACTTTTCGACATAATCTGTTTGAGCGGCCACTAGCCAAATTTGAAAGGTGGGGACACGGCCGCCCAATGCCCCCGGTGGGAACGTCGTTGCCAAGTGCAGCTTTTGAAATCGAAATTGAATAAAGACTTTATCGGCCTGAAATTGAGACTTTAATATTAATATTGCATAATTCTGTTGTCAAAGTCTTAATTTTCAACACAAATATATTATTAATTGTCACATTTTTCAATCAACGTTTATACGCCAGCTTTAAGGGCATTAGAGACTCGGACGACTGATTTCAACGAGTCTTGACTGTTTAGAGCCACTTAAGTAAATTAAATTGTGTATGGATTTGAATAACACAAAATTTCAAAATTTGACGGTGATCTTCAAAACGAATCAAATTTAAATATTAATAATTTGGTCGGTACTTATGGGTTGAGTAAGTTTTTGGAAATTTTACAAGGTACAAAATTATGTGTATGTTTAAATTCTGGACGGGAGTGGTTTATACACACAAAAAAGTATTTCTGAATTTAGTCAGAAGTTTTTTAGCGACAGAACAGAAAAGACTATTTGGATATTTTGTAAGACAATTTTTCAAAAAATAACAGAATCTCGAACATGAATGTTATATATTAATCAAGTGTAACGCAATCCAGAACTTGGAAAAGTTAGGATATGCCGTGTAACGTACTTCCTGTATGCGCAAATTCTAGATTAGAACGATATGTTGAAATAAAGATCCAACGTATACGTTTGTAATAGTTAATTAAAATACTGTACTGTCAAACTTATTTTTTACTGTTGCGCTGAAACACTGCCCAAATTACGTATGTGGGGCGTTCTAACTTTAATATATCAATATACTTTTCAAGTGCACCTTGTCTAATCATATTTTTCACCTTTAAGAACTACAGAAATACTATTTTGCGTGATAAAAATTTTGAGAATGTTCGCGTTTGCAATTTGGTTAATTATGCATTAATTGCATGCATTCAGTGCTAGTTTGCCGGTTTTATGCGTTGCGCTCTGATAACCTGTTTGTCCGTGTAGCGACTGGAACGTTTCAAACTCCAATTTTAGCACCACAGTGGATCCCAAATAACTACTGGAATACAAACCGCGTTTGATTTTAGTTGTCATCTGTTTGACTTTGATTATAATTGCAGTCAAGCCTGAGCATGGGTGAAAACTTGCATGCCAATTTCACTGTTTACTGTTTACAGTTTAAAAAGTTTTACAAAAATATATATATTAAAACAATACTTTTTACAATTGTGAACATATTTCGTTTAGAATCAAACTGTTATTTTGAAAAGTGCAATATTAATTTTTGAGCGGTAGGTAATTAATTTCGTAGCAATTTATAAGCTAATTTTGAACTAAAATTTGGTAATAGTACAATGGAATGGATCACGAAAGTCATAATTACTGAATATTTATAACAAATATGTGCTCTATAACATGCAGGATACAGGTAATTTTCGATGTAAAACGTTTTCTTTGTTCTTTAAATGAAATGTAATTGATGTTTTATGTTAGAAAATTTGTTTTCAAAAAACAGCTGCTATTCGTAATTTGTATTTAGATGTTGAACATTTCGTTTATCGCTTTGTGGCAAAATTGTGCTGTAGTCTCCAGTGAGTAAAATATTATATATATCTATATATACATACATATATATCTATATATATACATATATATATATATCTATATATATAATATATATTATAACTATTTCAAATAGGAGTCAGCATTATGTATAAGCAGCATTTATTTAAATATTTTAAATATGTTATTTTACATTCTTATATCTACATATATAATATAATATATATAAATATATATGTGTGTTGGTACTCGTTAAAAGTTGAATGTGGTTGATGTTTTCCATATTGCAGGTGCACCTAATGATAGACAATACGGTACGCTAACTCTAAAATTGCAGGTATGCAGCAGTTTTGTGATGCTAAATCAGCAATGTTTATAATTACTCATCTGAATCAAGTAGAATTAATAGTTGTGCGGTCGAAGTTGCTACGAATATTTTCTAGTCTAAATTAAAGTTCTCGTTTACCTAACAAACTCGTTTTAGAATCGAGTAAAAAAGGTATATTTTGGTTAATCGCTTAATTTTGGTTCAGTCAAAATTTAATTTATTTTCACTTTCGGATAATTTGCAGCGTTGTAATATTACAAAATCTAAAAAATCTAACAATTACTTGTAAGCGTGTAAATACTCAAATTACACGCGCTTTTATAACGTGAACGCTGCAACGAACTGCAAACATTTGCTAGAAACGGAAACGGAAATCCGGTTACACTCTGGGGTCCATGTAAAGATCGAGGACGAAACGTTTTTCTGTGGGACCAGAATAGAGTATAAGCTTAAGCTTTAGACTAAATTTTTTGTTTGGCTTAGGCTTACGCTTACGCTTAGGCTTAGGAACATGCTCGTTTTTATTCTTACGCTTAGGCTTAGGCTTAGGCTTTTAGGCTTAGGAATATGCTTATAACACTGTTTCGCCCGTGTTCTTTACATTAGCCCACTCTGGTCTGAACCTTAAACACTTGCAGTAGACCTGGCGTATAAATTAAACAATTACTAGTAGCGTCGCCAAACTTTTGTCGAAATGAAACGGGATTTGCGCCCTAGTTATCGTTCTAATAGACCCATGCTTAATAGAAACTTAAAAGAGTTAAGGCGCTAGTGCGTTTCTGTGCATTAGCTATCGCATGAATTGCCGTAAAGTTAGGCTGGGTTCATCATAATTTTGTCATTATGTATGCCGTTTGCACACCTTTTACTGCAAGTTAATGTGTGTCTAAATTATAAGCTAATGCAATTATAGCACGGTTAACATGTTGACTAGTTGAACATGGTAAAATAGACTTAAAGTAGTTTACCTATATCTGTTTAGTTAGTTTCGGTTCAGCTATCGTATTTAATGCGAAGTTCACGTTATAACTGGGGCAAACTGGAACACGTTTTGTGCCTATTAAAATAGACGGTATCGTTTTGTCTACACGTTGATCCGCTATCATATTAAAAAATTTAAATTGTCCGCTATCATATTCAAAAATTTGAATTGTCTGCTATCCTTGTGTGACATTCACAGTTTGTGCTGCAACATCGATATTTGAAACATTGTCCGCTGATATCATATGATATGTTTGAAAATGTCGGCAACGTTGTGGTAAACTAGCCTGAATGTCCTGCAGAACGGCATATGATACTAAAATTTAAAATTTGAATTATTTGTACTTCGGAATATATTTCGGCAAAGTTTTGCGTCAGAAACAGTAAAATAAAAGCTAATTTAGTGATTTAATCTCGGGTTTGGCTCAGGGTCCTAGTGCATGAAAATTGTATTGCGATGTTTTGCCAAAAACAATCAAAAACTCTGACAGCTTTTTATAATTCTTGTTCAATTTAGGAGAGTAATCTCGAACTCCGAAGCACATATCACCACTTGCGATGCGTCTTGCAACAGAAACGTTTTCCACCTGTGATTAAACATTAACACGGATAATATAATCAAGAGTTTATAATCGCCCCCCCCCCATTTATTTTGAGGGAGGGTACAACTGGTGCGAACCATGGCACTTCATGTATGCAGCGTCAAACATACTCCTCTTATAGTTTAATTTAGAGGTATTCATGTGATAGTGACCCCCTCTAAACAAGATGGTCGGTCAAAAATGCAACGCCCGGTGGTACATTTTGTACTATGCTGAACCCCAAGAGTTGCACACTCTTGTCATTATCCACTCTTGATATAATTCACCCAGCCCTCCTAGTCTGCGGAGGTGACAATGAGGTTGCATACAAAGAAAACTTGAGGAGATTATATCATTATTATTATTATTAGTATTAATTACAACTATTATTATTATTATTACTAATTATTATTAGTATTATTAGTATCATTATTATTGTTGTTGTTATTATTGTTATTATTATTATTATTGTATTAATATTAATATTATTATTATTATTATTATTATTATTATTATCAAATATAAATTTTTCAAGCTTGCAAGCGATGATATAAAGCATATGGTCCGAATCTAAACGCTCATTCATCACTTTAAGCTAACTCCAATAAAACACTATTATAGAAACACAACATACCTGCTTCCTATTTAACCTTGCGTTGGTTGTTGAGTCTATAAAACTCAAATCTAAATTAGAATACCTGGCTTAAAATATCTCAATTTTATACACGGTTGTGAGCTCTTTCTGAGATTGACTCCATATGTGACTGTCACCTTACAGCTGGCTGTGTTATGTTCAAATAACTGTTACCATCAAAATCCAATGCTGGCTGTTTTTACATAAAAGTACCAAAAACATTCCTTAAAAATAAAAAATAGAAGAAAATAAGAGTTGCAATATGAACCTGGCGTTAAATGTAAGTTATATTCTTAAATTCCAACTCGGAAATATCAGATAACTTGCACGTGTTAGTTTTGATCGAAAAGTGGTCCGCAAAAACATGCAATTGCAAGCTCTCGCAGCAAAAACTTTCACTGTATGAATACGACTTGTTTTGCATTAATACAACATAATAAAATTTTTAGCATCATATTGACGGTAAGTCAAATATAACAAACTCTTGGAAATATCACAAAATAAACATTTTCGCGCAGGCCGGAAGCCAACTCAAACTCACATTGTTTAACGGAGGCTAAAAAATTCTCAAGAGACGCATACAAGAGTTTCCAATGACTTACAAGCGAGCTTGAAAATTTTCTAGGGTGTGCAAAAATTTGTCCAGGTGAGCTCAGCGGCGATTGACTCTCCCAAGCTACGAGCCCGTTTTAGTTTCATCTGGCCTTCATATAATCAAATTACTGTTTGTTGCAATTGTTATAAAATATTAGAATCGTCCAGTAGATCTTCAAAATCTAAAACAGACAAAAAACAATTCAGCGACTATTTTCAACGTTTGTACTCCGAATAACAGCAATAGGGCTACCAAGTTACAGGTTTCGAATTTTGTTTACTCCAAACTTAAAATTTAAAATAGAAAACCAGGCGGTTTGTTCAACTTTTCATGGCTCGGCCAATGTAAACAACAGGGGCGGAACACTATTATATGCATATTCTTAAGCCTAAGCCGAAGCCTAAGCCTAAGTCTAAGCGTAAAGAATGAACTTATTCTTAAGCGTAAGCCTATGCCTAAACCAAGCAAAAAAGGTAGTCTAAAGCTTAACTTTACTCTATTGCAGTCCTACAGAAAAACGTTCCGCCCCTGATCTTTACATGGGCCCATGGCTCTCATATTAATTTCAAAAGGTAGTGCATCAAAAAAATTCTTCTATCGTTCTAACGGAATTTTTTGATGCAGTAGTACAAACACATTGATGCTACAGTGCAAAAAATGGCGAGTCAAATTGACTCTTTCCGAAATAGGCTTTTCCTGACTACACAAACTGAGTCAAAATTTGACTCCGCCTGTGTCAAATTGGCGGCAGGATATTGTAAAGGTCAAACAGTATACTTCGATCGTTACGTCGTTTGCACAGAACTTTTGGCCAATGTATAGAATAATGCCGTTAAGCATATTTATAAGCCTAAACTTAAGCTTAATAATCAAAATAATATTAGTTTAAAGCATAAGCTTACTCTATTGCAGTCTCGCCAAAAAACCGTTCTGTCCCTAATGTTTACATGGGCCCGAACTTTTATAGAACGTTATACCGTCTCGAAATGTAATGCTGAGCACTCTTTTGTAAGCTGTTTGTTCAAAAAGCACCAAACAGCATTAATTTTACAATCTGTTACTTTACTCAGTAACCCAGACTAAACGTGTATTTTGAACTGATTAGAAAGTATATTCAAATTGCTGATCTTCAATTGTAGGAGTTTTCAGATATTTTAAAAATAAAGTCCCAAATTTGCAAAAAAAACGTACCATTGAAAAAATCTGTGTGAACTCGGACCGCGTCAGCTAAATTTGTATCTACAGTAAGCTCTTGCCAACCATAGTTGGACCTCGTTGAATCACAACTATCCAACGCTGTACCCGAATCACTCCCGTATATATCTGAACGCAGTTTTGCAGTTGAGCTAGAATTATATTTGTTACCGGCGACTAAAAATTTGCTACTACTACTATTATTATTATTATTGTTGTTGTTGTTGTTATTGTTGTTATTGTTGCTGTTGTGGTTGTTGGTATTGCTTTTGCCATTATTACCAGTACAGCTATCGCTATAAGTGCTTGCGACTGATGAACTACTTATTGAGCTGAGAGCAGATAAACAGCGAGATGAAATTTGACCAAATATACTCCCGGAGCTAGTTTCAGCACCAAAGACTCCCTGTCGAGGCGTTTCGTTTGCTCCAAATTTTTTCTGCGTTGGTTTACTCTCACCCCCTACTGTTTCTAGCCTAGGTACGTGAGCCCCTAAGCCGTTGGCAGACGATATGGCTCCTGGATCACTATCTTCCGAGCGTCTTTCAGGCGAACAGCACCGTTCACTGCTGGCCGTAAAACTACCGAACCCTGCAATAATATTATTAAACCGAGAAGACTTTGGAGATCCAATTGCATGCTCACGAGCGCTATCAGCGCTATCACTGCGACCAAATATTTTTCGACTCCGACCCCCTTTTGAATTTCCTTGGGCCCCACCAACATGTCCAGGGTCACCTCCTGTAGCGACAACAGCAGCTGCAGAACTAATCGTTGCAATTCGATGGAGTGAAAAATGAGACGGTCTCAGTTTGGATCGCGATTTAGCAACTGTGGATGATGATATGGTGCTTGAATCGTTTGTCAAATGAGAATTATGACTTTGTGATTTTGACTTTTTAGCTTGCGGTGAGTGCTGTTGCGCGTCCATTTGTCGCTCGGAGAACAGTCTAAAATGGAAACATCGCGAAATTGCAACTCTAAAATGTTCTTCACAAAACTTTTTAACACTGTGTTCATAAATTTACATATAAAGACTTCATGTGAAATATTTCAGATACAAAACGTAACGCGCGCTGGGTCTACTGTACTGATCGGAGTGGTCGGTTTGAAAATAAGACTTAAAATATCCATTTTGAGTCACTTCTATATTCCTACTTAAGATCCTGACATTTCGATTATTAAAAATGAATTTTGGACCAAATTAATTTCAGTACGGGATTTGATTAATCCAAGTATACATGTTACCAATATTGATAACAGTAAACTCAAGTTCTAAAAAATGCTTCTAACTAAATGTATTTCAGGGAAGGGTTGAAAAAATAACAGACCGTCAACGGGTTGTTTGGGTCACTACAGTAAAGTTGTTTAACTTACAATTGTTTGTCTTCTTGCTTTTGCAATTGTTGAGTATTGACCTCCTGCTTTTCTAGCTGTTTTTGTGCTGGTTGTTTTTGTTCATGTTGTTCATGTTGTTGTTGTTGTTGTTGTTGTTGTTGTTGTTGTTGTTGTTGTTGTTGTTGTTGTTGCTGTTGTTGTTGTTGTTGTTGTTGTTGTTGTTTTTGTTCATGTTGTTCATGTTGTTGTTGTTGTTGTTGTTGTTGTTGTTGTTGTTGTTGTTGTTGTTGCTGTTGTTGTTGCTGTTGCTGCTGCTGTGGCTGTTGTTCTTGTTGTTGCTGCTGTTGTTGTTCAACTAAATCTGCTTCTACTGTTCGGCTACGGAACAACCGATACGTTGCAGACCGGGTTGAAGACAGCGATGAAGCCCGTTGCGAAGAATTGTTTCCAATTCCGGACCAAAATTGTCGATATGGCAATCGAAATCGTTGAGGGGAAATGCGGTTAGGTTTAGCAGGTTCGCTGGTGCTTGCAACAATGGCTTGGGTAGTTTGGTTGCTGTTACTGTTTTCAGCGTCGGAGTTTGTGTTGTTGCTGTTGTTGCTGTTGTTGTTGTTGTTGCTGTTGTTGTTGTTGTTTTTGTTGTTGCTGCTGCTGTTGTTGGTACTGGCTGTGGAGGTTTTGAGATTGTTGCTATTGTCATTTATTGTATCTTTCTCGAAGTTGTCGTCGTGATTGTTGCCACTGTTTCCATCGTTGCTGCTGTTGCTCCTGTCTGATTGGTTGTTGGAGTTCTTCTTGTTGCGATTTTTCTTTTTGCTCTTATTGTTGTCACTGGTACTTTTGTTGTTTCTGTTCTTGTTAATGTTGTTGTCATCGTCGTCATCGCTGTTGTTGCTATTATTGCTGTTGTTGCTATTATTATTACTACTACTACTACAATTATTATTATTATTATTATTATTATGATTATCGTTATTGTCATTGTTGGTATTTTTATTGTTGCCACGGTTGCTGTTGTCGTCGTCTTCGTTGTTCTTATTGCTGTTGGTTTTCGTCTTGCATTTTCTGTAGCTATTTGTGATTATATTATTACCGTTATTGTTTTGTTTGATGGTAGTCGAAGTTACCATACTATTAACTTTATTCTTAAGTCTGTTACCTTTATCTTTACACGTTTTAATGTCTTTGGTAGTTTTCTTTTTATTAACTAATCCTTTTTGGCTTGCATTATCGCTGCTGTTACTACCATTGCTATCATTGCTGATATCATCAATAAAGTTGTTGCTGCAGGTGTTATTATTATTATTATTACTATTATTTTTATTATAATTATTACTATTACTATTATTATTATTATTATTATTATTATTATTATCATTATTGTTGTTGTTGTTGTTGTTGTTGTTGTTGCGGTTGTTGTTGATGTTGTTGCTGTTGTTATAATTTTTACTATCATTTTTGTTTTTCCTATTATTTTTGTTGACGCTAATGTTGCTACTGTTGACCGTGTTGCAGTCGCTGTTATTGCTATTTTTACTCGCATCAGCATCTCGAAAAATGCTTCCAAATCCATTATTATAGTCACTGCTACGGTTGTTACTTTTGCTGTTAATGGTGCAATCAGTTTCGCTATCGGAGTTGCAGTTGTCAACAAATTCGCTTCTTCGATTATTCATTCCATCGCTGATGACTGTCTGCTTTTTTCGATTGCTATCAACGCTGGATTGTTTATTTTCGTGGTTTATTTTTAATTCTTCACTTTTCGTCAAATTTGATTTTGTTGCAGATTTTGCCGTTTCTAGCAATTCCAAATCGGTGCTTGTGTTGCTGGAATTGTTTATTGTTAAGCTCGCGAGGGTTGGTGTATCATCATCATCATCATCATCATAAGATATTCCGCAATTATTATCGTTTTCTTTGTTTTCACAAGTTTCCAAGTCCACTTCTCCAGTTCTTAAGTGTTCATGCTCTGTTTGCAGAAGCAATGATTTGTCAGAAGCATTCGACCGATCTTCAACACCATTGGTTCCATTCAATATGAACGATTGATTCCTTTTCGAACAGACATATTCGTTGGTCGTACCCGTAACAATAGTTTCTTTAAAATTGTTAGCATTGTTGTCGGAATCGTTAGTCCGTTGACGCGTTTTTCTCACGAACACGAATTTGTTACATATCTTCTGCGATTCACCGGAACATTTCTGTGTTTTACCGTAAACGGATAATGCCGAATTAGCACCGGTTTGAGTTGCACATCTTGACCGCTTAGCGGTCGCTCCGATAGACGAAATTTGACTTTTTAAGCTACGTATCCCCAAAGATATACTTGTAGACGGAGATATAGGTTTCGTCGTGTAGCCGTGTTTGCCGTCAACGGTTGAGTTATTTTTTGTTAGTGAACTCTTTGTAGACTGACTGGAATTGCAAATTTCGACAGAATGAGATAATAGATCGGATCCGGATTGAAGCTTATCAATATTTCGTTTAGTCGATACTGGGAAGTTGTAGGATTTAGAGGGAAGATTGTCTTGAACCACCACCTTTTCAACTGGATTGGGGCTCGCTAATTTTTCAGCGGAAACGTCCATTTTTACAGTTTGATTAGGTTTGCTTTGTGATAGTATACTTTTGTGGCCTGTGCTGTTAAGATTTTGATTTGAATTATGGAATGAAGTTTTTGACTGATTATTTTCAATTTTAGATGTTTTCAGTTGTAAATCGATATTTACATTTTCTTTAAAGCTTTGACGCGTTATTATAGTTTGTTTGGTCGAGGTTGTGATGTTGTATCTGTTACCGTTGTATTTGTTTTTGTTCTTGTTGTTGCAGGTACTGTTAGTATTATTATTATTATTATTATTATCATTATTATTATTGTTATTATTTCTGTTGTTGTTGTTGTTGTTGTTGTTGTTTTTGTTGTTGTTGTTGTTGTTGATGTTGTTATTCTTGTTGTTGTTGTTTGTGTTCAAGCGACTTACATCGTTCCGGACTTCACAAACTCCGATGAACTTTTTTGCCAATTGCTCTTGCAGAGAAGTTCCTACTATAACGCGTTTATCCGGATTTGCTCGCTCTTCACTGCATTTAACGTTTTGCTGGTGTTGTTCCAAATTGCAGTTCGGTGTCTTGTCGCTTCCTTGTCTTGGAGCGTTGTTCTCATTTTTAGCTGCCGTGCACGTCTTGTTTTCTTGAAGCGGTTCTGCATTTCTTCCGTATGCTAATTTTATTAATTCTCGTTGACGCGTTCCGTCTTCACTTTCGCTGCTGCTGCTTCTACTGTGCGCATTTAAGGTACGATTTGGTTTGCACGTTTTTCCACTGTTGTCATTTTTTCGTTTTTGCTCCGCTGTTTTGTCGCCATTCTGCTTCGATTGGTTTTTGCGTATCTTTGTTTCGTTATAATCATTGGTCTTGCCATTCTTTGCAATATTCTTATTCGCCGCCGGTCCAACGCCATATACGTACTGATTTTCGTTTGATTTCTGCTTAGTAACTCTTGTTTGTTGTCGTTCGTCCAGCAACCGTTGCGTTTCCAGTACAGCTTCATTTTCAAGACTTTGTAGACTTTTCGGCGCTTTATGAAGTATAATTGCTAAGTCGTCTCCAGCCGCTGCATCACACCCTGCAATTGCTCCTGGCAAATGTTCCCACGTTGCGTATAGTTTTCGCCGAACAACAACAAAGCTTTGTTCAGACATTGTGGACGCTATTTCATCTGAAATGCTTGCAGTTCGTCGGCTTGAACTTAGATGTCTTTGAATTTCAGAACCGCTTGCGACGAAAACCCCAGTATCATCAAGAGTTGTGATTGTTGCTAGGCTTGCGTTTGTTTTTTGGCAATCGTGAGCACTAGAGCGTATCCGCTGAGCTGTTCGAGCATACTGTAAAGTCTGGCATTGTTCTACCGGAGCCGGAACTGTTCGTCTAAGCGTTTGAGCGGAACGCGTAGCCGGATGTGAATTTGTTTCGCCTAAATTTGTTGTTTGGATTGTAGGAGAGGTGGTTACGCTTAGCGTTTGGATGGAAGATTTAAACTTGGGGCCAGAGTATGTGCTGATTGGTGAAATGGGTGGGTTTGGCACCGCGGCAGTCGCAGCTTGGTTTAAACTGGTACTGCGAGAATTAATTAAGTTGTGGTTCCTGTCAGTTGGGGTGATCATTGCTGGGGTTTTATATTTTGGTTTGGCACCTGCTGGTGTGTCCTCGGAATCACCCGCGACGTAAATAGTGGATACGTTGGACGTTGTTGTTGTTGTTGTTGTTGTTGTTGTTGTTGTGGGTGGAGTTGGGGTTTTTGTTGTTGTTGTTGTTGTTGTTGTTGTTGTTGTTGTAGTTGTTGTTGTTGGTGTTGTTGTTGTTGTTGTTTTTGTTGCTGTTGTTATATTTGATGGTCCTGAAACAGTATAAAAACTAAGGTTTGACATCGGATAAAAACCATCAGAATAACGTTTTTTCTATTTTTCGGTTTCTTCTGAATATATGGAAAAACGAAAAAACAGCTTAAATCTATAAATTTTAGCAAATAACTTGGGTAACGGCATCGATACGTCGCGTAAAAACTGTCGAATATTTGTTGTTCTCACATCAACCATCCGGGGCGAGTTTCGCTTAACTGTGATGAGCAATGAATTACTCGAATTGGAAATGCCTTTAAAAATATACCAGGCGTTTTTGGGGCTTGTTGAGCAAAGCGAAACTCCGAGCGAAGCTCTGAGTTTCGCGAAGCGTTTTATGTTTTGTGCTTCGGGGTCGAAAGGTGGATGTCCGTCCGTCCGTCTGTCCGTCTGACCGTCTGTCCGTCCGAAAAGAATCTCAGGAACGCCTGAACCGATTTTGATAAACTTTTTTGTTTGAAAGCCAATTATCCTGGGGTGTTAACCTCGCATTGGGGTTTGAAAATGTTAAGCCGTTTATTAGCTACAGGCTAACTTGCATAATTAATTAAGCCTAAATTATGACTTTCCACAATATTTCACTAATTATTACATTTATAAGCCATCTAATTTTAGCATTAAAGGGTTTTTGGGTGCGTAGAATCTGCGTAGACTGTTTACAAATCTCCAAAACGGATAATTGAGCAGTTAGCTAATAGATAATTTGCATATTAGCATAGTTTATAAGCATAAATTAGGACTTTTTACAATATTTCACTAATTATTAAGGTTAAAAGCAAAACCATTTCAGCACTAAAGGGTTTTTAGGTGCGAGGAATTTGAATAAATTGTTTACAAACGTCCATAACCGATAATTGAATAGTTAGCTGATAGCTAATTTGCATATTAGCTTAATTGACCAGGCATAATTAGGACTTTTTAAATTATTTCAATAATTATTAAGGTTAAAAGCAATATAATTTCAGCACTAAAGGGTTTTTAGGTGCGAGGAATCTCAATAAATTGTTTAAAAACGTCTAAAACCAATAATTGAGTAGTTGGCTAATAGATAATTTGCATATTAGCATAGTTTATAAGCCTAAATTAGGACTTTTTACAATATTTCACTAATTATTAAGGTTAAAAGCAATATAATTTCAGCACTAGAAGGTTTTTAGGTGTGAGGAATTTGAATAAATTGTTTACAAATCTCCAAAACCGATAATTGAATAGTTAGCTAATAGCTAATTTACATATTAGCTTAATTGACCAGGCAAAATTAGGACTTTTTAAATTATTTCAATAATTATTAGTGTTAAAAGCAATATAATTTCACACTAAAGGGTTTTCGGGTGCAAGAAATCTGAATAAATTGTCTACAAACCTTTAAAGGCGATTATAGAATAGTTAGCTAATAGATAATTTGCATATTAGCATAGTTTATAAGCCTAAATTAGGACTTTTTACAATATTTCACTAATTATTAAGGTTAAAAGTAATATAATTTCAGCACTAAAAGGTTTTTAGGTGCGAGGAATTTGAATAAATTGTTTACAAACCTCCAAAACCGATAATTGAATAGTTAGCTAATAGCTAATTTACATATTATCTTAATTGACCAGGCAAAATTAGGACTTTTTAAATTATTTCAATAATTATTAATGTTAAAAGCAATATAATTTCAGCACTAAAGGGTTTTCGGGTACGAGGAATCTGAATAAATTGTCTACAAACCTTTAAAGGCGATTATCGAATAGTTAGCTAATAGATAATTTGCATGTTTGCATAATTGACGAGACAAAATTAGGACTTTTTGAATTATTCCAATAATTATTAGGGTGGCTGAAAGGTTTTTGCGTGCGAGGAATCTGAGGACACAGAATATACCCAGTTGCATACTCTTGTTTAGTATACATTATCCACTCTTGATTCAACTGAGTCCTAATTTTGTTGTTTTTGTGTGATGCAACATTTCCTGTTGTGTAAATGCGTTAGATTTGAACTCAACGTGTAACTAAATTTATTTAGCAATGAAACTACAAATGATTTTATTATTCTGGCCCATGTATAGAACAGGTGCGGAGCGTTTTTCTGCGGGACTGCAATAGAGAGTAAGCTTAAGCTTTGGGCTGATTTTTTTGCTTAAGTTTAGGTTTAGTAATATATACATATACTGCTGTTACAACCCTGTTCTATACATTGTGCCAAATTACCTTTTGTATCACGTCTTGGACCAGTATGGATTTTCATTGTTAAGTTTTCCCTGCCGATTCCATCCAGCGTGGCATCTTTGCGATCAGAAGGGCCGTGTTTGAAGCTGTCTTCGCGTTGAGATCCACAACTACCCCTAGGTATAGCAACTACGTTGCTACTAGTGTCAGATTGAATCGCACCAGCTCCATGATTTGAAACTATATTCGAAACGCCAAAGGAAACAACATTTTCAAGCGGCGAACCCGTGACTAAGGGTCGGGTAGTTTCGAGTACACAACTGTGACCGGAACTGGAACGAACTTCGCCAAATTTTAATTCTGATGATGGTGGCCGTTGTCTGCTGTACATTGAACGTTTTACTGGCTCGATAGGGTTCACTTTAGGCTTCGAGTTCAACTGAGCTTTAGGAGTCGGGAAGTGTAAGCTGCAGCCAGGTTGAGCGATATTGATTGCTAGAGTGGTACTGTTTGAACTAATGCCGCATCCCATATGATCGTCGACTGGTGAAGCAATTACTATCGAAGAAGATGTCATACCGAGCGAAGTTTGCAAGACACACTGAAGTAGTCAAAGCTTGCCTGATTGGCTTTCATTCAGGAACTATGAGAGCAGTGATAGAGAAAATTTTGCTCGAAAAAAACAAAGGTAATAATTACATAGCTAAGAATAAATTTATAAATATTAACAATAATGTATGGTTTTATGCAACGGCAAAGTTTGTAAAGAATCTATACATTTTACTAAAATGGGGCCCTCGAGTTAAAAAAGCATCCATAGGAATTGTTTGAAAATACGCGAGTTAAACGAATTCTTTTGTAAAATTTAAAATTTGAAAAACAAAGATTTTCAACAAAGCTTCAAATATAGAAAAAATCTAATCAGTGCTGGCGGAAGCGCTATCCCAAAGTCCAACGAGGTACCGCCGACCCTTGCGGGCCCCATCTTGCTTACCCGCAAGCATTTACTCGCGGATACCCGGTGGATAACGTGCAGCTCTGATCCGAACCATCATATCCAAATAAGGTGCAGCCATTACCAGTATGATTGCCGTAATAGACGCAGCCATAATCTCGATCCAGAAGGTATATTACCTTCATAGCGAAAAGGTTTTTGCCAACAAGCGTATTACATAAGAAAATAGTTTTGCGCTCTAAATTTTTGCGAGTTTACCTCTGTTAAATCATCTTTCTTCATTGTCGTTTCAAAAATTGGTCCATGAAAGATCAGCGGCGGAACGTTTTTCTGCGGGACTAGAATAGACTTAAAGCTTAAGCGTTTGACTATTTTTTTTATTTTTTAGGCTTAGGAATAAACTCATTCTTACACTTAGGCTTAGGCTTAGGCTTAGGAATAAACTCATTCTTACACTTAGGCTTATGTTTAGGCTTAAGCTTAGGAATATGCTTATAATACTGTTCCGCCGCTGTTCTTTAAATTGGCCAAAAATTTAAGGGAGTAATGGTATTGACTACCTTAGACGTAATTTTCGTCCATTTTCAACGTATTATCAATCAACTTCACCGGTGTTCATAACAGTTCAAACTGTTGTTAAAATTAAGCCAATAGAAACTATTCATATAATGGCCAATGCTACTATCAGTGACGTAACAGTAGTGTAATTATTTCCTAATTTTAAGCCAAAACCCAACGCTCACCTCAACGAAAAATTTATGTGTAAGCCTGTGCCTAAGCCTAAGTCTAAACAAAAAGTTAGTCTAAAGTTTAAGCTTATTCTGTTGTATATCCGCTAAAAATGGTTTCTTCTTCAAAGTTCAATTTTGCCAAGCCAAACAAATGTTCTACACACCAACCAAGTTACCCTTAACCCTCATTAGCCTGGCAAATAAATTATCGTAACGAACCAACCGCCGTTGCTTACATGTGTAGACAATATACAATTTCAACTGTAATGCTCAAACATTACGGCCTACATTACAACAAAGTATGTTTATTAGCAGTCCTTCTTAATTACGAACTGTCTGCTAGTCAAGGCAACTTGTCTTAACGGAGTTCCATCCTTAGTCAAGGCATCTTGTCTTAACGGAGTTGCATCCTTAGTCAAGACGTCTTGTCTTAACGGAGTACCATCCTTAGTCATGACATCTTGTCTTAACAGAGTTCCTTCGTTATTCAAGGCATCTTGTCTTAACGGAGTTGCATCCTTAGTCAAGACGTCTTGTCTTAACGGAGTTCCATCCTTAGTCAAGACAGCTTGTCTTAACGGAGTACCATCCTTATTCAAGACATCGTATCTTAACGGAGTTCCTTTCTTAGTCAAAACAGCGGCGTTTTGCATACCGCATCGCATTTATCGTTGCATATATATCCGTTCCCCACATATTCCACTGGACTATGTCGCGTGCGTCGGCATAGCTGTTCTTGGCGTTTTAAAAATTCCACTGAACTATCAATGGAATTTGCTCTGTTTTGAGTGTAAAGGGAACTGAATGGTTACTTTCATTTGGGATTTTCAGGAAATGATCTAATTCGATATATTTCTCGTCTAAGCAGCTGTTTAAATTTCTTGAAGCAAATACTATTAAACAGTGAGCTGGTTAAATGTTTAGGGTTGGCCAGAACACGCCAATTTTATGAGTTCATATAGTTTGTGTGTAACTCAATTGTCTCACCGAATATTAAAATTAATATTAATTGAAATAAATTTTTTAAACGTCAAAAATCGAGCGTTGTCGATTTGGCTTATTTTTACGTCGAACTACTGACTGCATTGTTAAGATTAGATATCTGAGCTGCAGGCTATCAACGGGTATCCGCGGCTAACGCGGGTACGTGTAAGAAAATTTTGACGCGGGTATACCCGTGGGTAAAGAATTTGAAAGCGAGGGAAAAAATTTGTGATTTTTATACGCCTAAAATTGTCAAAAAACGGCAAACAGCAGTTTAAAGCACATAGCTAGTATCCCTCGTAAATGAAACACCTTGCTATTGGTTCTGGCTGAATTTGGCCCACGCGCGCGGGAATACTTTTTACACATATTTCAACAGAAATTTTTAAGTATAGCTTAACATATAGCATTTGGAGACATCCTTCGCGTTTTCCGTATTTATATGTTTTTCTTAGCTTTGAAGAATGTGTTCACAAGTTTTCTGAATGAAACATTAAGATAACTTGCGACGAAGCCATAAAAAACGTATGATCATACGATCTTGACGACAATGATTTCGTACAGGTAAGAACGTTTTGGTTCACTCGTCATAATCACCCATCGGCAAACAAGCTAGTTTTTCCGGTGATAAGTTAAATGTGCAATATTATCCAGTGTTACATTTTTTACCGAATGGGTTGTTTTCAAAGTTTACTAATAGTTTTTTGTAATGTAAATAGAGCGACTAACATCTATACACTGTATAATTACACAATTGTATTGAACACAGAAGAAAAAATAAGGGCGGGTAGTGGGTAAACAACTTATCCACTCTTGCTGTTGTGCTGGATTCTGGCAAAACTAGCTTGCTGCCGCTACAGGTACAATGTATTGAATCATTAGTTACCTGCTGTCAAGGTTCGACCAAAACGTTGAAGTTAAGCATTTAATATAAAGAAACACAGCATATTATATGTCATGCATGATAGAATAAATGACCTACATTTATTTTCAGCCCAAACAACACACGCAAATACTCTGCAGCCATCCTGGAACCAGCGCCGGATGAAAACGGGGGCGCAGGGGTCCCGAGTCCCTGGCTTTCCACCATCCGAAAACCGACGATATGTTTCAATTGATAACAAGCCAATAAAAAATTTTTCGCGGACCACGAAGGTATAGAGCTGTGAAACATTTTACTGGGGATCCCTATTGGACCCCTGTTTGGTGCGGCCGACTATTCTTATTCTAACGCCGGTCGTACCACAACGGGATTTGTGGGGAGCGCAGATTGCGTTCGTCGACAGGATTATATACAAGGGTGTACAAAATACTTTTCGAAACGCTGAGAAAGTTCTTCAGATTTATCTTACTTTCTGGTTTCTACAAGGTTTGCACTGGGCAGCTAAGCCTATACCACCGATCATTTGCGATCCCAAACTTACGGTAGTACGATGAAAAGTTGTGTAGTCAGATTAGCTGTATTCAGGACAAAGAATGTCGAATAATCTCAGACCCCCGAGAGGTGAATAATTTTTTTACTCATTCGCTACACTGACTCGTACAGTTTGTTGAATATATTCATTCTCAAAACGAAATCCTGACTACGCCCATTTAGAGCTAATATCTTTCGAGACCAGCTTATTACAACCATATCAAAACATATCTAAACCATGTATATATTTGACAACTATAAGTGCGGCCAACTAAAAAGTACATTTTGAAACATGTCTAAAACAATAGCATCAATACCGCCATACATATAACATACGAAGACAGAACATGGTGGACACGCAGTCTCGGGACTACCACTGAGAGTCAGAGAGAGCCTAAACCCAAGAACCTTTCCACGCCTGGCGATTCGTGCTTTAATAGGAAGGGCTTAGATTCAACGTCGCCCCAAGGTCTCAACGCTAAACAAGAAAGCTCTATGAATCTATATATGTATAGCTAATATATTGCGGCTTTCATAAAAGCCAAAATGTGTTCGTCCGACCATAGCTAACATATTTACCGCATAAGATGTGATAGCTAATTATTTTCCCGCCACAAAATATATATATGTACATATTCGTATTATGTATTAGTGACAATATGTGAGGCCGTTGAAACCAGATATAACGTGTTGTAGTCGACCTGAAAGCACAAGTACTATGACCGGTACTGTTTAACAGTGGCGGGCCCAGAAATATGGATTTACTGGTGCCGGCATCGAAACACCAGTAAAAAAATATTGGTTCTTTAAACACAATTTGTTAGATCGTTAACAGTATATAAATCACGGTTCAACCGGAATTCCTGTTGCGGCCGAAATTCCTGCAAATATTCAATTTCTGTTCATGTTCTTGTTTCTGCATTCAAAGATGCAGGAACCGGAATTTTTACGGTTTTGCGGCAAATTATGCCTAAAGATTTAAATATTGGAAACTTTGTCTTTAAAAAGTTGTTATTTCGACATGAGTCTTTTTTCAACTACTTCAATTTTGTTAATAAACTGTTTCTGTTGTGTTTTTGTAAATCTTGTTGATGAAGCAGCTGAAAATTCGTTTAAACCATTTTTCGACGTTGTTAAAAGCGTTTAACAGTAATTCGGTAATGAAGATTGTTTTAAATGCCGGTTCTTGTTCTTGTTCCTGTTCCTGCAAAATTAAGTGCCTGTTGGAACCCTCCCTAACGTTTGGTTACAATACTTTTTCTTTGATACCTACGCGACGGTTCCGATTTGCTGAAGAAGCAATTGGCAATAAGCCGGGTTTCCATCGGAAGTACATTTTGTCGAAAGCGGAACCGGAATTCCGATGGAACCCAAAACCAATAACATTTGGTGCTTATAAAAATTGAAATCTACTCACGGCGTTCAAAATGTACAAATTTTAATTTCTACTTGAAAACTGTATTTCTAAGCCTAAGCATAAACCAAGTAAAAATTAGTCTAAAGCTTAAACTTACGCTATTCTAGTTCCAAAGAAAAACTTTACGCCCCTGATCTTTACATGGTCCCAAAGATATGAGAGTCAAAATATTTCAGATCTAGAATTCGGAGATTTCGCAGTAGTTCATAGGCACGGGCCTCCATTGCCGAGTAGCCATAACGTGACACAAGGCCACCTGGCCCACTTCGTTCTGACCCCAATGGTTCGCTTGAAACCCAAAAAAAGTACTACAAATTTTGCCCTAAACCGGTATAAATAATTGAAAAACTGAACCAGAAAATGGTTTAAGCCAAAACCTAACCAAACAAACAATTATAATATATTTGTTTGAGGTTCGCGGACTTGTAGACTAAAAACAATCGGTAGGACCGGAGCATCCACCCCACCATATCCCTATTTGTGAGGATCCCCGACCCCTGTCAGCTCTGGCACTGACAATCGGTGGTCGTATACATAACTGGGTGTATTCAGGATATATTATATTCCCAGCGAAATTCAAGACAACTACGTCTGTAGTCTCAGTTTCGGAAATTCGGGAAGATAAAACCTTTATGTAAAAGACAATTTTTGACGTCTACGATTACGAGGTTAAAAGTCTTAAATCGGTTAAAGTGGCTTTTTTCTTGTCTTTTCAGAAATTTTACGAAGCGATACATAATTTTATCTATTACACCAAGTATATATACACCCCTGAGCGACAGCCCGTAGCCTGCGGCAGGCCAGGGTGGGCTCAGTCCCAACCCTGCAAGAATTCCTCCTATACAATGTTCAACCTTGCTTGTAAAGTCATCGAAAACTCTTGTATGCAATTCCTGAAATTTTTATAGCCAAAGCAAAGCGAGCTGGCTACGGGCTTGTTGAGGGAGCTATGCGACAAACGAAAATATTGCATCCGATGGAATTTAGACGCGGGGGGGCAAGACTTTCAGGCATGTCAGTTGACAGCTATTGAATAATAAATTGATAGAAAAAAGTGCCGCTTATTCTGAAACTAATTTAGTTTGAATTCATCTTCCAGTAAAAGCATAAATTAAATAAATGAACACTCTTAGGCAAAAAATCGTTCCCACGACCATGCGAGAATTAACCGCCTGCTTATACGGGGGCAGATTCAGATTTCTAGAAGATGCTACTGGCTGAAGCCTCACAGATTTTTGCCATAAATCGCTTACTGATAAAGAGGATTTATAGTCATTTCATGCGGGCTATTTGTCAAAAAAAATTTATTCAGCAAATATATATTAATTGAAAAATGAAATCGAGTCTACGCGACTGAACCCAATGAAAAAGGTTCGTATAGCACAAGACGCAGCGATCCGGAGTGTATACAAGGAGACAAATAGAGAGGATATATCATTTCGTGAAATTTACGAACCAAACAAAATAACGACATATCATTAACGGTCTTTTTACCTTTCAAATATTAGGGATTAAAATTTTAATTTCCAAAAAATTATATATTTTACCCTTCAGCATTGAAATCCTGTCTACGCTCTTAACTGGTAAAACCAAGATTAGTATAGCGTTTAGTTCTGACCTGATAGTTCTTTATTCTCGTAGCGTATTTACGGTCGTTGAGAAAAATAATAAACGTTAATATTTGCGTTTTTGAAGCCAACCGCCTTGGGCCAAAAACGACCGCCTTCCACCCTCCCGATCGCTTGGATCAAAGAAATTTATAGTGGTTTTGCGGTCGCGTTCATGCTAGAAATTTAAATCTATGTTGATATCTTGCACCAAATCAGTTATTTGACAATAATTCGTTAACCAATCAACGATCAGATTGCAAAAACGTTATTTCAGTTCAATTCGGTAAACGTTGTCGATTGGTGTAAATAAATTGATCAACTTTTCGATTTTGACGCAAAAAATTTTGGTCGCAAGTCAACGAGACCTTGCAAACTTCCATAGCTTTTATGTTCTGATGACCTAACTTGCATAAAACTAAAAATAAGATCTTTTCTGTTTACTGCAAGTTTATTTTTTGCTTCTAATAGCAAAAAAGCAACGTGTGCTGGGTGCATTCTTTCATTTACACGACTTACAAAAGTTGCACACTCTTGTAAACATGGACATAATTCACTCTTGTAATTAGAGTTATTTTTTCTATGTTACTAAACGGGTGTACAACGCGGGGCCCAGGAGAGACGTGGGCGCCAAAACCTTTATTGTTATTGTATCCCTGGAGGTAATTTTCATCGATACTGGTTTAAATGTTGGAAACAGAAATGTGTATGAGTTCAGTATAATTGTCTTATGAAATAACTCGTACCGATTTCTCAATTCTAATAATCAGTTTTAAGTAATTTTTTCGTTGCCAATCGTCACCAATTTAAATTTATCCACTCAACTGAATAACACAATTTTTTCAAAAATATAGTTTCTTTGAAACGTTTTTAAGCTCCTTCTATCATGGGTTTAGCTTGAAGTGAATGGGTCAGAACTTTAATCAACATTCGTTGTCTGATTTAACCAGTTTCATATAGCAAATCAGCCGTTTAATTCACTGGGGAAATTAGAGTAACTTTGACAATTTGTTGTATACAACGATAATCATTACAAGACACTGGACTACTTGACCCCGAATACGGGCCCGTAGGCAAGGGGCCGGGGGGCCAGGGGGGCTCAGCCTCCCTGGAAAAATTTTGGCCACCCCTGGAAAATTTTCAATCTTGCTTGTAAGTCATTAAATATCCTTGAATGCCCCTCCTGGAAAATTTTCACCCCCCATGAAGGTGACCTGGCTACGGGCCAGCCCGAATAACCAGCTTGTGGAAATATATCGATACTCATATCTTAAAGAAATGCTTTTTAACCAAAAGCTTACCTAGAAACATGGGTCGCCGGTCCAGTTTCAATTATTTGGTTTGAAACAATTTCCCATCAAAACGTAGCCGTTCAATGTCAAATTGGTGAATGCAAATAGTAGAATTTTACTTTTACAAATTCTAATTTTCTAAATTTCAGGAGCTGCAGGACAGCTGGGCAGATACGGATGGCAACAGACACGTTTGAACCCCAGTGCTGGAGTGCCTGTTGCAATAAAAAGCGGCGGAGCCAAGATATCTGACTTAACGAGATCAGTTTATATTGATATTTTAAGTCCCATTCACACGTGTAAGTTTTTGCAGCGAGAACTCGTAGTTCCAAAATGCACGAAATACTTTCAGCAGCAAGTATTTTCAAAGGAACATTCCAATTGGCCAATCAAGCTGCAGGTGCAAGAAATTCAAGCGACTTGCAACTGCGTTCACAGGTGCGATTTAAATTAAATAGCATGAATTCCAGTGAATAATTTGCAGCTGCCAGAACTTCAAAGCTGTTTTGTGACCAAGCTGGCACATGCAAGTTGCCCGTACAAGTTTTTGCAGCAAAAACTTGCACGTGTAAATACGACTTAAGGTTCCGCAGTGCATTTCTTTTGAAATTTTTCTAAGACTTCAATGTAAACGGTGTAAACTAATATTTTTGTAAGTTGACTTATATCATCATTGGGCATAAGGGAAAAGTTGTATAAATATATTCCTAATTTTAATTCTAATCCTAAGCTTAAGCAAAAAATTAGTCGATTAAGCTTACTCTATTCCAGTACCACGGAATAACGTTCCGTCCTTGATCTTTCCATGGGCCAAAATAATAATGAAATGTGAAAATCAATCTTAACTAAACATTATTGGCTTAGTTTCATAAATTTTGTTTTTCATAAGCACTCTGCCACGCGGCAGGACGTGTCGTGGTAAGATTAAAACGATATTCAACACCAATGGGTATATAAGTAAAAATGATCACTTCTGTCTCTCAGAAATCACTGAGACAGTTAAACAGTCTTTTTAATGCAAAGTTAAAGTTAAAAAATTAAAATAACCAAAATTGAAAGCATTTTGTATCAAAATATGCAAACCCGATTTAAATCTCGGTCCCCGATTGGCTTTGGGTTTCAAGAATCAAAGTAGTTCAACCAATAGGAATCGCCTGAAATCAGCTAATCTTGTAATAATTGCAACAGTAAGTGCGATACCAGGAACGCATACAACGTAGGCGTACGGTTTGTGTATTTTAGGCGAGTAAGAGTCAGAATTCATTGTGACAGAAAATAAGGTCAGACGAAAACCTGTTGCGAGTGTTCGTTGTGACGGCGAGTGTATAGAACAGATTCGTAACAGTGGTCAGTGCCGGAGCAGACCGGGGTGGGAGCTCTTCCCAACTCCAGGGTGGTGGGCCCCGTGCGAGCGAGAATCCAAACGTATTTTAAAACCGGCAGTTTGTGTTTCAACCGGTTAGGGTGGGGGTTTTTTAAGGTGGCGGCCTCCAAATGACAGGTACGGGGGTGGCTGCTCCGGCCCTGATAGACCTTATACCTACGCCTTATCAAAAATAGTATTAAGCTTAAACTTATTAATATTTTACTGCAGTCCTGACGAAAAACGTTCCGCTCCTGATCTTTACATAGGTCATAGTGAGCAAGCTTTTTTATATTATCCTGCAAACGTGACTTTTTTCTTGCCATTCGAGAAATTTCGCCAAAGATAAATTTCGTTTTCTCAAATGTAATTTTTTTCGTGCGCACTTGTATGTTAACCTGAAATTGTAGTAGAAATAGTGAAAATAAGCACACTTATCAAACCAAAAATACTCCTTTGAAGTTATTTCCTGGCGAAATGAAATTCTGGCTATCAAACCAAAAGTACTCCTTTAAAGTTACACCGTCGCAAAATGAAATTCTGGCTATCAAAACAAAAAAACTCCTTTAAAGTTACACCCTCACGAAACGAAATCCTGGCTATCAAACCAAAAATACACCTTTAAAGTTACACCCTCACGAAACGAAATCCTGGCTATCAAACCAAAAATACTCCTTTAATGTTACACCCTCGCGAAATGAAATCCTAACTATCAAACCAAAAATACTCCTTTAAAGTTACACCCTCACGAAACGAAATCCTGGCTATCAAACCAAAAATACTCCTTTAATGTTACACCCTCGCGAAATGAAATCCTAACTATCAAACCAAAAATACTCCTTTAAAGTTACACCCTCACGAAACGAAATCCTGGCTATCAAACCAAAAATACTCCTTTAATGTTACACCCACGCGAAACGAAATCCTGGCTATCAAACCAAAAATACTCCTTTAAAGTTACACCCTCACGAAACGAAATCCTGGCTATCAAACCAAAAATACTCCTTTAATGTTACACCCTCGCGAAACGAATTCCTAGCTACACTCCTGTATACAAGATGTAAACAAACATATAATCAAAAAATTTCCCTACTCAATTAGGCACTTATATACAGGTTTCAATTGATAGAAATATTTAATGAGTGACTAAAAACAGACTTTAAAACTTCCGCGTTTCAAAACGAGTAATAACAAAATGTACATTTTTAAATTTCAACTATGGATTTGAAGGCTTATGAGGATTAGTATTTAATATTTCAACCATAATTAAAAATATAAGTATATTAACGGCGCAGGGTGCGACCGGATATCCGGCTCCGGCTCCGGCAAAAATCGGCATCCGGCTCGGGCTCCGGTATTTTTTCTTGCCGGATATTTGTTTAAAAATTTGAAAAAATAAAACTAGTTGACTTATATCGACTTACTTTTATATCTTTATTGTGTCATAATTGTGTCATGTAAACCATTTTAAAGTTTTGAATAAGGTACGTATATTTGATAGCAGGGTGGTAACGACAAGCATAGGAGGTCTAAAAAGGTATATGCCGTAATAAGTGAGCTGCCAAGTTACCAATTTTATTGATTATCTGCATGCATATTTATTAGTTAGAACTCAAGTAACTGAAACTACATTCACTGTGGAAACCAGTTTTATATTTGCTTCGATCTTATGGCGATTAATTCAGTTTCGAACAAGTGTAACTTGCCATTCGAAATTTTTTCTCAGAACGCAGTTCCCATTCCAAAATTCTTCGCTAGGCCTCTGGTTGCATACCGGCCACTTTGTACTTTACGTTGCAGTTAACGTGAAGATAAGTCAAAACTAAACTTACGCGAAACAATACCCTTACCTCTATTTTATAGTATCTTACAAATACTGGATGCATGAGCGTAAAAGTAAGACGGGCCAAACAAATATTGCAACTGAGCGCAACGTTACATAAACAGAATAATGGAATAGGTTCATTGTTAAAGTGTTAAGCTTTGCCTCGAAAACACTTTTAATATAAGCCACGGAAGGAAGAATTGTGAGCTACGTTCTGATATCTGAATGCTACTTAGATACTTTATTTTACATTTTTGCCTGAATTTCCGTTATTTGTGGAAATATATAATTAAAAATGTATGTTTGTGGCAATTTTTGAATTATAGGCTATTAATGTACGAAAAACCCATAATTATTGCGCTCAACCAGTAATTCAAACAGTAATATGATTTAATAAACCAGAATACAACCTATAATCTTATACAGGAATATGAGATTAAATCAACAAGCGAATTAACTATCCGGCTCCGGCTCCGTCAGTTTTTGGTATCCGGTCGCACCCTAGCGGCGGCAGCCCAGCTACCTTTGACACGGTTGTGAGCATAGCACCGCTTAGAGACATCGAAATATTAAGAAAGGTGTTTTTATTTATCATAATTAACATTTTAAACTAAGATATATTAAAGTTTTTTATTAAATAAACTTAAAACAAAAATCATTGGTGCAAAATTAAACGAAAAAGTGTAATTTTTTTGAAAAACATTAAAAATTTCAGCTCTCAAGCGTAGTTACTGTACTACAATAGCGATTGTTGTGGCGTCAGTTTTTGCTGTTTTTACGTTTACAGTGTCTATTATTTGGGAGTTGAATTTTTTGTAAATATTTTGGGTTGAAAGATATAAGGATTTCCAAAATATGTATACTCTAAATTGAGGCAACGCTTTAATTAATTTTTCTAGCTCCGCTTTGAAAAAATGTAATTTTTTCAGAAATTTCTGGGAATATATGACCTCCTAGCTTCTTTTACAATCAGTACTGTAGTGACCCAAATAAGAGGAGGGATTGATATTTATTTTGCTTTTCCAGAGGGTATTCCTCCTGTTATTCGGTTACGTACTGTTATTTATTGTAACCAGCCCTTCATTTACTGATATATTCGGTATTGCCACTATCCATTGAATAAAACGTTTATTTGTTATGCATCAAAACCCTGAGAGGTAATGCTAGGTTATACTTAGGAATGTACTTTCAGAACTAAGTATGCTTTAAAGTTTCGAACTCAACTGTATTTGGTGCTGGAGTCATTTATTCACTACAGTTTTGGAATAATTGACATTTATGCACTCTAATTATGGTTTAGGGACTTTATCCGCTTACGGGCTCTTATTTGGGATACGGACTCTTAGTGATTGAAACTCAAAATTGCGACTGCCCTTTTATTAACCCGTCTTATTCAGGTTACTACAGTACTCGAGCGAAGCGAGTTAGAAACCAAACGCAATATTTGATTTAGACTCAAAATGGGGACCCCCTCTTATTCGCGTCGCTGCAGTACTAGGATCAAATTTGATACGAGTTGAGAGTATACATATACAACTGTTGTTTTTGGACAAAAATATTTTAAAAAAATTCCAACAAACTATGCGAAAAATTTCTCAATGCACACAAACAAGTCACAGCTGAATGGTATAGTTTAGTAAACAAAAATAACAGTTTAATGGCTGAAAAGAGTAGCATTTAAGTGGAACAGGACATCGGATTTAGGTTCACAGCAGATGATCCGAAAACCAACGAAATCATCATGGAAGAAACCTAGCGAACGATGCGAACGAGAAGCTAAACACAATATTATTATTTTGCCAGGCTGGGACCTTACCATTTTATCATAAAATGTTCACCAATTTATGTTACATAAATTGGTTTTAACTTAAAATGGAAGGACTGCCATTTTCGTTAGGCTTAGGCATAGGCTTAGGCTTAGGCTTAGGCTTAGGCTTAGGCTTAGGAAACGCAGTTTTTACTGTATGCTATATATGTGACAATTTTCTGATGGGGAAAAATTGTAACATAGGAACCGTACCATTTTATCACAAAATATTTTCTGACGTGTGACGTACGCCTTTCGTTCTCTGCCCTCACTGAATCCGCTAGTGCTTCTAACCACGAGTGCTTAAAAATACACCGCAACAATCAAGACGCCACAAAATATATACACAAAACGGCCCATGTTACTTTAAGGGGCGTCCAGGTTTCTGGTGGGTCCGTAACAGAGTAGGTTTAGATTCTAGATTATATTGTTTTGCTATTCGGCTTAGGCTTAGGAACACATTTTTGCGACGCTTAGACTTAGGCGTAGGCTTACGAATACGCTTAATCTACTGTTACGCCCCTTAAAGAAACATTGTAAGCGGTCAACTCAACTTTTGATTTTACCAAACTGTCCAAACCAAAATTACAGGATAGACTTGAAACCCTCAATTCTCACCAAAATGGACTCTTGAGTTTTCTGGAGGACTGTAACGTTTCACACATCTACAAACACAGAGACGCTGTGAACACTTCAAAAGCACCTCTAAGCTGCGCCCCCCCAATTAATAATTGTGTCCAAACTGCGCACCCTGTTACATGGTACACGGCAAAATGCCCAACATCGTGTGACCTCACAGCAAACCAGCCGCGTCTACGCTTCATCAAACCATTGAGTTTAACCCAAATAAACCCAGTAAACAAAGCTATAAACAAGCTTTACTTGTTGCGCAATGCTAACAACATTGGTGTTCCGATAGCGAGCGTTGGGGGCACATTCAAATCCGGATCGACTACTGTCTCAAGGTAAACAGGAAGCTTGCTCGCTATAAATCATCAGTTACTCCCGCTTGCAAATTCTATCGTGAGAATAAAGATTTTGGTCGATTTTTTCGTCTGATGGCGACGACGTGTGCCAGCTTTGATCCAACGCCATTGTGACACGGAAGTTTAGACAGGCGAAATTTGAAACTGAGATTTTTTCGTTTATTTTGGCTGTTTTATATTTGGCCAAATGGTACACTTTTAAATAGGCGCAGTTTGGGGGGCGTTTGATGTAAGCAATGGCGGTAACAGGAGTGTCTAAATCAAACAGCAGGAGGAACGAGAGGCAATTGCGGCAAGTAGCCTAAGCCGAGCAGGTCAAAATGGGGCAAAAGTACTTGGATTAAAATTTATGTCTTAGGATTTATCGAACGAGACACAAACTGGGCATTGGTTTGAATATGAACGTATATGCTATCAAAAAGCTTAAACTAGCTTGATTTTTAAACTTAAGCAAATCCAGCAGTATTAAACTAAACTTCTAGACTGAACTAGACTAACAGATGGGTTTACGCTTAAACACATTTAAAATCTTATAAAATTTTAAGTTTAAGCTAAACTTTATGAACTCTTAGATACACATAATTTCTGGACTGCACTTGTTTCGTAAAAACCAAAAATAAGTTTAACTGATACTCGCGTTAAACTTAACAATGTGTTACTTTATGTTAAGCTTACAATTCTAGTTTACTTTAGTCCGTGCAGCCATCTAAGTTTTGCTTAAACTAATATTTAAATTTAGTTAAGCTATAATTTATGTTTAAGTTTCTAAGGAGTGGAATTTGTTGTGTTAATGGGTCATCCACGTAATAGTGCACGCACTACTGTAAAAAATTGTCCAGGATTGGGTAAGGACCTATGCCATTTTCAAGAACTCTGTAGGAGACAACACAGGCATCCTGTTACAGCCACAGTACAGAGTGCATAATGTCCTTGCACCGTAACGAGACACTGTTCGAAGGGACTATTGTTGTACATTTGTTTTAGCAGAAGCTATGCACAAAAAAAAATAAAAAATATTTCGCAGACGCAACGCTGTAGCGGCAGTCTGCGTTTTGTCAGTAGTGCCTACCGCGGGACTACGTTTTTTTCCTACTCCCTTGGAACACTGCCAGGACAAAACCTGCTATCTATAAGTATAGGGTGTTTGTTGCCATTAGGCCCTAGTTATAGCATTGTTTTTAACACCACGCATTATTACGTGGGTGATCTATAAATATGCCATTTAACATAGTTCAACACTGGTTTCTTTGATTTAAACGAGGGCAAAATTTCGTAAACGAAAAATAGCTGCAAACGGTATTTTTCTGTGCTAAGAAATATAGATCGATGTCTTTCCGCAACGAGATTATAGGGTCACAAATAAAAACCACAATATTGCAATTGTTTAGTAAATGGGCCACACTAAGAGTGCATAATACAAGAGTGTGCAACTTTTGGGTGTTCCGCATGGTACAAAATGTACCACCGGTCGGTGCGTTTTTGGCCAACCCCTTTTATTTACAAGGGGGTCGCTATCACATGTAATACCTCTAAATGAAACTATAAGCGGATCATTTTTAATGCAGGATACATAAAGTGTCATGGTTTGCATATGTTGTACCCCTCTGAATGATTTCTTCCAAAAAACGAACTTTAGCTTGAAGAGTCTGAACATTTCGGACGGTACTCGCGTTGCATGTGGGCAGCGATTGCCTACCGTTGTTGTGGGATGTGGTTAATAGAAAAACTTTTGAAATAACGAAATTCTTCCGGTCCTTAGAAAAAACTAAAAAGGTTCAAAATTCTACATTTTCACAATTCATATTTTCATTGGTGAATGACCAGGGAATTTCATAAGAACGCAAATGATTAAAATTTGAAAAAATCAAAATACATTTTGTGCAAAATTTTGCTCGGGAGATAACGGATGACCAAAATTAGACAACAAATAATGAGTGATAAGTTTCAAAATAATAATAATAATAATAATAATTATTTATATGTTTAAGCCAATACATTTGAAGAAATTATTCATTAATGTTTACATTGTTTTTAAATTTTTTAAAGGATAAATTTTTCAAAAATTGTAATTAAACTTGAACAAGAAATACAAACAAACAGTGAATCAATACACCAGTCGTCCAATTTTGCGCAATGCGAAAAGTGTGAGCGTATGCATTAGCATCTGTATGCAAATTTTCTAATTGTAGAACAATCTCGTCTATGTGCAATGAAATTATACTGTAAACAAAGTATGATGGAAACTTGCCCGAAATACGTATGTGGGGTATTCCAGACTTTAATTATACCGATTTATATATCGGCGCGACCATATTCGTGAACACAATTTCATTGGTGTTTTTCTTAACCAGTTGAACATTAAAATCTTCGCAGATTTTATTTGATTTTAAAACCTCCATAATATTTGCCTGTATTCTCAAATGTGCGTAGCATTTATTCAACGTTCGAGATAGGTCCAGTAACTTTCAAACCAGTGCATGAAGAGGTTCGAAATTGTGCACATTTTTGCATTTTATTTGCACAACTTCTGTACTGATTTTGATATACGAAATTGCAAGAGTTCGCTAGTTTGAGAACCTATCACTAACCACTCTCTAAAAGCTTAAACTAACTTGATTTAAGTTTAAGCTAATCCACCAGTATTAAATTAACTTTCTAGATTAACTAAACTAACAGGCAGGTTTACGCTTAAACTCATTTAAAATTTTACATTTTTTCAGTTTAAGCTAAACTTAATGAACTCTTAGATACAGGGCTGCACTTGTTACTTAAACTAAAAATAAGTTTACTTAAACTCGTGTTAAAACTTAAAAACGTGTTAGTTTAAGTAAAACTTAAATTTCTAGTTTAGTTAGTCCGTCCAGCCATTTAACTTTTACTTAAACTGATATTCAAGTTTAGTTAAGCTATAATTGAAGTTTAATTTTTTAGAGAGTAGAAATAAGGGCTATACGTATTTGAGAATATGAGCCATTGATTGAATTCGCCGAAAACAATTACATTTGTATATTTAACAAATTTATGAAACGACTTTTTAACTCTACCATTTTCAATACGTCGACTGAACAATAATATTTGTTTTGTACTGTCACTACTGTTACATAAATCGTGTTAAAAATTCATTTCTAAAGCTAAGCTAGTTTTTGGAATTCAATTGTAATGATACTGCGTAAATCCGATGAACATTCGAACCCACATATTTGAACTGCAGAAACCTAAACCAATACTTCATCGTTTGATGAAACAATGTTTTTAGCCTGGTATAGTTCACAGAGACACGATTGCAGCTCAAAATGCAGTTACGTATGTATTTGTTAGTATCTGCTGATGTTTGCACTAAACAAATTGCAACCTATTTGAAATTTCGATCTAGCGACCTATGATCTCTAAGACTGGATCGCAACAATATCAACGAAGAACGCGGATAGCGAAAGCTTCGAGCGATATACGCTCGAAAAAGTGCCTGAACAGACTTCTAAAGACAAACAGTGGGAAAATTTAAATTCGACACTGATACACAACTGAAACTGTGTACAATTTAGAAGTTGGATTGACACAGTTTGCTAGTAAAAGTTAAATTTGAAACAAAATTATCGAGGCGGCAATTGTCCTCACAACATCCCTAGACAGGGGCCGGCAAAACCGTTCTTATCACGCGATTTCAGAAATATTTCCGCCTTAGACGTATCTTGTTCACCCAATCTATTACTGACCGCATTCATGGGTTGTGTTGTGATCTGGGCTCATATTCTCGGGCCTGCCATTTACAGCGCTTATCTCGGTGGGACCTCCATGTCAGAACTGCGCGGTCGGGACGACCCCTTTCCCCAAAGTACAGCGAATATAATTGGTTTTTTCCTTAGTTTCTCCGACAGATATGGCCACGCCGGGAATCGAACCTCGGACCTCTCGCTCGCGAGTCAAGCGCGCTACCCATTACACCACGCGGCCGATATCCTAATTTCCTCTGGTGGTATATGTCCACGAGTATGTATATGTCTTAACATTACACACTCTGCACATACACGAGCCGCGTATACTCACAGTCATCAGTTAGTAATAAGTTTTCAAACTTGCGAACTATTGTGATTGTTGAACTCATTATCGGTATTCAAAAGTAGAGAAAATCATATGCGAAAAATGTGCTGAACTTTGAGCCTCAGCGTTCACCGTGTTCGAAAAGTTTACAAGACCTATCACCAACTGTTAATCAGGTGCGAAATATGCTAAATACAACAAAAGATTACGGGGTCTGATTTAAATTGCGTAAGCGAATTAAGTCATACTTTTCGTCGTAACAGTTTTTTTCTTAAATTTTCAGGCTTTGAGCTTAGGCTTAGGTTTAAGTTTACTATGATGTGTAGGTTATATTCTTGGCTTAGGCTTAAAATCACCGAGGAAAGTGTACAAATACTGCATTTTTGTACTTGGCAAATCGGTTAATTACGTTTATTAAGCTTCAAATACGGTACGTAAAATGCGTGACGTCTTGTTTAGTAATTTTCTTAAATCTTGGCGTTTTAATTTGTTTTATTTCAGAAATACTTTGTCTCAAATAAGCATATGACCGAGAAAAATTGATGCAAGCGCCAGCAGATATAAAAACCAAATGTTCGGATGCGAAATATGAATAAATTTACTGATGAAAGCCATAAAAACATCGTATGATAATCAATATATACAGGATTTGCCACGTGTTAATATAATTTTGATGTCTATTTTCATGGAAGTGGCTTCAGTGTGCGGCACACTATCCCCTCAAAACTTACCTGGTGTACGTATAATATTGCGGAAATTGCGTACGAAACACTGTCAGACTTAGGCATAGGTATAGGCTTATGTTTAGGCTATTCTTTAAGCTTACTTGACTGTTGCTTATAATTAACATTTGACGAAAAATTGATAGCTAGGTTATTAATGTTTTTTTTATTTTTGATGGTTCGGTGCAGGGTATTTTTCAAATGTACGACGTGTGCAAACATATGTGCATTTTCAAACTGAACTGCTCATTTAGGAATTCACTTGTGCATTTTTTAGCTTTTTATATATGACGACTTTTGATTAATCCGCATTGGCAAATCGGCATTATAGACATCGGCACTGACAAAATTGTCAATAGTCTTTACACTTGATAGTGAGCTGGAACGTTTTTGTATACTTATTTGGTATATTTATTTCCTGATTAGTTATTTGGCATGTTTATTTCCTGATAACTGATTTTCGGCTTCGCAGCATAAGTTACTGTGCATTTCGATGTGCATTTTCAAACATCTGTGCGCATTTTCAAGCAAACGTGTGCAAGTGCATCGTAAAATGTACAAAAAACTCTGGTTCGGTGTATATTTTTAAGCTCGCCACCAGCTAACCTTGTATTTTTCATATTTCGCCAAATATTGTTCAGTGCAGCTTCCTTCAAAGCCACAAGAGCTCGAATACCAGACGGGGGTGCAAACGGCAAAACTGAACTATGGGCATAGGTCAAGACTGGAACCGCTGAACGTGAGGCTGTACCATTGTCCGAAGGCTTACTAAACTATATACAGCAAAAATCGGCTATATATCTTTGGCATAGAACAAGTATATACGTGAGATAAGAAAAATTAATAGGAGGGTTTAAGCGTTTTAGACTCCCTGAAAATCGGCACTGGGGCCCGTATGCCCCCAAATTTGGATGGTGCTCTCAAACCAAGTTAGGAGATATTCAGATGCATGTTTCAATTGAATTTTCCGTTATTTTGTTAACAATTTATATAATATATCCTATTTAGTCAGAGACTTAAGTATTTACTTAGCACGCTTTTAAAAAAGACAAAATGGTTAAACAATTACTTAGATCGAATTACTAAGACGAGCTTAAGTAGGGTTTCGGAAACCCAACCAATGTGTGTTGGACTGTTGAGTTCCACGTTAAGGCCCATGTAAAAATCAGGGCGGAACGATTTTCTGTGGGACTAGAAAAGTGCTAGTTTAAGCTATAGACTGATTTTTTGCTTGGCTTAGGCTTAGGCTTAGGAATATGCTTATAATACTGTTTCGCCCCTATTCTTTACATTGCCCCAAGTTCGGAGGGAAAGCAGAAACAGTGTTCAGAATGCAACACTTATACTATTTGATTGCAAGTGCGTATATGTTGAATGTTGGCCAAATATACGGCTGACCATTATATGCCAGATAATTATTCTGCGCTGGCTAGTGAATTTCACTGGTTCATTCTTTGCTAAAACCCAAGTTGAAATTTGTTCCTTAAAAATTGTACCAAAAAACACAAACCTGTTATTATTTTGAAATTTAAAACCATTTCACGTAATTTCATTTTGCTACACAAACTATTCATTTTACAGTTGCCCCATCAGTCACAAAAACGGTTTGAAAAATGCTGTTTAAATCGTGAAAAACTGTTATAAAATAATGTTTTATTTTTAGAAACGATTTCTTATCGAATCACGGTAATTGATCGCAGATTCGGCCAATGTTTACTTTAAGGGGTGTAACAGTAGATTAAGCGTAATTCTTTTCCTAAGCCTCAACCTATGCGTTGCAAAAACGTATTTCTAAACCTGAGCCTAAGTAAAAAAATGTAATCTACAGTCTAAACCTACTCTTTAATAGACTTACCACAAACTTGAACGCCTCTAAAAGTAACATGGGCTTGCAAATTCTATGACGGGACGTCTTGTATAGAGTTGTCAATATCAATAGAAAGATTATCCTACCTGGGACTTATTTTACCGGGTTATAGGCCCATGTATAGGACAGGGCCGGATCGGTTTTCGGAGGTGTTATAATAGAGTCAGTTTAAGCTTTAGACTATTTTTTTCTTAGGCTTAGGCTTAGGCTTAAGCTTAGGAATAGACTCATCTATACGTTTAGGCTTATGTCGAGACTTAGGCTTAGAAATATGCTTATACTACTGTTCCGGCCCTGTCCTGTTCTATACATTGGCCGGGTTATAAATACGGCCATTTTGACAATGTACTAAACCATTCCAAACGGGGTTTATGATTTCCCACAGATGTTTAGAAAGTAAACGAAGGAACTACAGAGAAATGTTAAACAAATACGTTTTCTAATTAATTTTACTTCAGAGTTTTATCTGCGTTATTTCAGAACCAAATTTCAAAATTGGCAAAATATTTGCGCAAAATATTCGTTGTGGTTCTTTTACGTAGTATTTATTTACATTTTCCAATAAAATGAGGGGCCATTTGTTAAGCTTTGGGAGGCAATCTTCTATGCAGAGCTTGTATTTTAGTACGGTTGATGTTATAGTTTCAGTACAGCAAGTATAGCGAGCACAGGGTTTAGACTTATCAAATATTAATCAGCAATTTGCGATGGCGGGATGGAAGTCCATTGCTCTCGTACTGGGTAAGTTTTGGCACTTTAAAGCGCGCAACCGAATATCCGTTTCAGTTTCCAGTAAAAATCGGTGTCGGTTTCCGTTTCTGTTGTAGAAATAATGGAAATTCTGTTTAGTTTTTACGTTCAAAATTAGTTTTGCATCACATATATAACTCGCAATTTTTAATTACAGATATGCTACAATAATTTGAAATGAAAAAAATTCAAAATTCATCCGTAATCTTAAACATTTCGTGCATAGGCCGTTTTCTTTCCATATTTTTGAAAAACCGGTAAATATATGTACGCTTCAATTGTGTTGGCAGAAAAATAAAACATTTGTGAAACTTTGGCCAATGTAAAGAACAGGGGCAGAACAGCATTGTAAGCATGTTCCTAAACGTAAGAATAAGCCTAAGCATAAACCTAAGCTTAAGAATGAGCATATTTCTAAACCTAAGCCTAAGCCTAAGCAGTCCCACAAAAACGTTCCTCCACTTATCTGTACGTGGACCGAAATTCTTATCCGTTTCCTTTTCCGTTATTTTTACTATCCGTTTACACTCTGTCGCTTTGTGCGCTTCTCAGTTTAATCCTCTGCTGCACGAATATTTTCTATTTCATTTGAGATCAAATTTCAAGCTGAGATTATATCTATGGACTTTCGAATGAGCTGTTACCAACACTACTAAAATAAAGCCTAAGCCCAAGTTTAAGCGTAAAAATGAGCTTATACCTAAGTCTAAGCCTAAGCGTAAACAAAAAATTAGTATAAAATATAAGCTTACTCTATTGCACTCCAGCAGAAAAACGTTGCGCTCCTGATGTTTTCATGGGTCAACATTTTGGTCTATTAATACGCTTATCTCAAACTGTGTGGTGTTGACATAGATTTTAACGGAAAAATTTTAAGTTTACTGTTTTTATTTCTTATTTCAATATTTAAGCATTTCTTTGCGTAATTTCAAAGTCAGCTTCAACTGCAACATCACAAGACACGTTTCGTTGCATCAAATTCTGTGTTAAACTGTCAAAATTTCAACTGAAAACATTTAACGTGCAGCCATACGATCGTGATTGTGTTCGCTTTAATTTATTTGAAGATTGCACGAGACTGCAGTGTGACGCTGATTGGGATTTGTTCGAAAATAGCAATTTAGAAATATTACAACCTATTCGAAGACATTGTGGTTAAACTTTTACGCTATACTTTTGCTGTACCGGACGCCGCCGCACGCCGCCAGACGCCGCCGCACGCCGCCAGACGCCGCCAGACGCCGCCGCACGCCGCCAGACGCCGCCGCACGCCGCCAGACGCCGCCGCACGCCGCCAGACGCCGCCGCACGCCATCAAACGCCGCCGTGCATTGGCGAAATTTGTTTAGTGTCGTGCGACAATTTTTTAATAAACAAATTTCATTGCGCAGCGCACCGCGGCTTGTGGCGGCGTCCGGCGAGTATAACGCAACCCTTAAATTATGCTTTTTTAAAATTGTGTAACCTTTCCCACGTACCACACTATATCATGTGGAAGCTGCTCGGACTCGAGCGTCGGGTTTGTTATCGTCGAGCGGTGATGGTAAACGCTTCCTACAAATCAAAAGAACTGGTTTTCAACAGAATTTTGACACTCAACTGTGCATAAATTTAAGCATTAGGGTGGCGCATACTTGTAATGCATCTCGATCGGTCGCCGCACGTCACCGCTCGTCATTAAACGGTTCGTAAGGCGACCGATTTGTGTTCGATACCGCGCGATGACGCACAATGACGCACGGTGACGTACGGCCGGCGATGGATGTTATTAAACATTTTGTAAAAGTATGGCGCCAATAGCATACGCGGCGTATTGCCACAACTAACGTACTGCATTCTGTATCAATGCTATATTTTCAAATGTCTGTAGCATTAATTATAGATTAATTCGACCAATGTATAGAACACGGCCGTTACAGTACTTAGTATAACCATATTCCTAAGCGTAAGCCTAAGCGTAAGAATGAGCTTTATACCTAAGCATACGACTGAGCACAAAACAGGCTAAATCTTAAGCTTATTGCAGCCCCGCACAAAAACGTTCCGCCCCTGATCTTTACATGGGCCGAACTTTAAGCGAATGAACAATGGTGATTATTATACTGAGCACATTATTGCGCTTGAGTTTGATTCTTTTAAACAGTAATTGTATGTAAAATCAACTTCATTAGTGACACACATTAAAAAACGTGAATTTCTCAATTTCCCATTTGCGTTGTTTTAAAATCCCAGAAGTGAAAAATGGATTTTAATTGATTACTCAATTAACCACTCGGGGTTTTGCATTTTGTGGAAGTGGGAAATTGGAAAAGTTAAAAAACCCAATTTGCAATTACTATGAGATTTTCAAAAATCGTCGTTGGAAATTGGCGTTGCAAATTTCGCCACAGCGGGCACAAGATAGTGGATGATGCATAACACTCAAACACTGCGCAGCGGCAAATGATCTAACAGGTCCCAATTCAAAACTAAACCACAACAATGGCACACGCTATAAGAAGTAAAGTACTTGACTAGACGTATAATATCAAAAGCAAACACTGTTTCGTACAACTTCCACAATAATCTTGCGTGTTCATTTGGCATAATTTTTGTCTAAACACTTGTTTGTGGACAGCTCGACTACATTTTGGCAGTTTGTATTTGAGACAGGCATCAGAAAACCTGGAGAGCTAAGCATCCTCTATTTCGCTATGTTCACTCAACGTATCAAGTCTACGCTGTTGGCTTTGGATCGCGCTTTCATTGGTTACTGAAAGGCTACTTCGGCTTGCTGAAGTTGCAGTTTTCTCGCGTTCCAGTTGGCTAGTTTCTCTTGACGCCGCTGTCGATATCACATTCTCATCGGAATACGCTAGCTGGCCAAACACAGGCTGTAATTTTTCACTTTCGTCGCTTTCTGATTCGGTACTTTTCGACGCCCGGCTTCCGCCACCAAAAAGACTTTTGAGCTTGGATCGCGCCCGTTTTTTTATTTCGGGTGGTTTTTCGGATGGAACGCTAGTCGCTAGTTCGCTACTAGCCTGGCGGCTAGGTTGTTCGGTTTCTGATTGGCTACTGACCGAAGTGTGTTCGTGATGACTTTCAACGATTGGTTCAAGGGTGCTCGAAGGTGGCAGTGCTTCTGAGCTCTCCGTATGTAACTGGCTGTGTTGTTGTGTTGCTGTTGTTACAATTGACGCAGATTCGTCAGGTTCTTTAAGCGATTTTGATTGACTAGTGGTTGAAATTGTGCTTTTACTGGCACCGATTGGTTCTAGCTTCGGTAACCTTTGTACTCCAGATGTTGAAGGTTGTTGCGAACCCCCGTCTGAAATATTTCTGCTTTGGACATTTGTAATTTCACCTTGGACACTTGTCGGTTTTCGTCGTTGCGCTGTGATTGGACGTTGTGATCCCAGTGATGATGATTGCTCGCTTCTCATTGGCTGGTCCGATTTTGGGAATTGAGTTTCAGCCAATCGTAGCTTTTGTTGAACTTCGCTAACAGCTGATTGGACCGCTGTAGCAGAGCCTTCAGTGGCTTCAGTTCTTGCGTCTTCCGCCAGACGTTGTTCGTCAGCGTGCGGATCTGTGGTTGATGATAAATGTGATGTGGAGTCAGGTTTTGAGCTTGACGACTGCTGAAATTTGCACTCAAAAATTCTGGCAATTAACAGGTTTAACCCATGTTTATTATCAGGGTCTGCCTGCCAAGTTTGAGAAGAGAGCGTATGACTGAACATCAGCCTGATCCCATTCAACCAATTGCCTTCGGTTGGAAACAGCGTATTCGATATTTAGGCAGCTGCAATGAATTACACCATAGGCTAAGGTTTAGGTTTAGACTCAAGATTATGCTTTTTTAGCTTAGGTTTCAGCTTAAACTTAGGCTTAATAGGCTTATAGGATTGGCTAATAAAGTTACCCTTCGTTGAGCTGCGGTTGAAAATCCAGTCGACGGCAACGGATATTCGCTGATCATGCGAACTGATTGCTGTTGAGTGTCGAATCCGAGACGTTTCATATCTTTGACGACAACGTGGAATGTCACTGTCACAAAGCCTAGGGTTCGAACCCGGGTTGCTGAAAAATGACGTCATCCTATTGAAATAGGGTGGTCCTATACATGTCGTGTAGCACCGTCCGGCGCCGTCCGTCGCCATCCGTAACCGTTCAGCGCCGTGCGTAACCGTCCGTCAAGTAATTTGCGTACGATGCCGTACGGTGACGGACGGCGCTGTACAGGTGACGGACGGCGCTGTACAGGTAACGGATGGCGCCGGTCGTCATCAATAGTATAGCGCCACCCTGAGGGTCACCGCGACAGTGACGAGCCTGCCAGGAGCTGCGGTGGAGTGCCGTCGGCAGAGATTTGTGATCAGAAAATTTTGAACACCAGCCAAAACGTGGAAAAGAAAATGTTATCAAAAATGAATAAGCTAACAGGATATCAAACGTTTTTAGTTCCCTAATTTAATCTAAATAGTGCACAATTTAGGAAAACACGGTAACAGCCATTAATATCAGTAACGAAACCGGTAAGCAAAATGCAAATCAACAATTTTCATGGTATTCGAACGGCCTCATAGGGGACACTGGGGGTCGTGTCAATCAATCTTTTGTACCCCCTCGACTGACTAAAAATCATACAAAGATATGTTTAGCTTTTATTAGTTGCCTCAATATAGCAACGAGTCAAGCTCGCATATCACTCTGAACCAAGATTTTGTGTTGTCGAGCGCTATAAAACATTTTGTGACATCGTTGACAAAATTATTGTGAACGGCACGTAAATGCAGTATGCACTATATTTGCAACTGAACGTTGCACAGTTTACCTTCTCGTCCGTCTGCCTGAGCGACAATACGTGGATCGATAAACTCAGGCCGTCGGCCAAGGGCCCAAGCCATAAATTGTTGAAACGGTGATGAGGATTGTGGAACAAACATGGGAACACGAATAGATTTCCTGAAATTCAACACGGGGCGTTATTGAGCGAGCGAAAAGTCATGATTTTTTACTCAGGAGCGGTACAAAACTCAATTCTGTATGAGTGTAGCCCAAGCTCGTAGTCAGAGGCCGGCCAGGGGGCGCTACACTTCCCCTGGATGAATTTTGGCCCACCCTACAAGTTTTTTTAACCTTGCTCGTATTAAGTCATCGAAAACCCTTGTATGCCGGTTCTGAAAACTTTTTAGCCCTCCTAGCAAGATGACTTGGCTACGGGCCTGGTGTAGCCAGCCATGAAAAAATATTTTACTTCAAAGATATCACAAACTAAACTCTATTGAAGCCGGCAAACGGGTCTATTTAATGGAATATCAAAATTTTTGAAGACCACGGGTTACCGTATGCTAATCAATGATTTTGAAAGCTTACGTTCCAGGACTAATAGGCACACGTACGGCACCGTATCCACGCACTACATCATTACCAATTAAATCTGTCCCATAGCAACTGATAACAATTTGTGGCCCTAGAAATAGAAAAATATGCTCAAATACATAGTAAATACTAACTTATTTTGGCATTACAACATTTTATTTCGATAATGACTGGGGTTACAGAAGCATAACTTAAGATTACCTTTAACATTAAGCCAATGTTTAACTCAATTGCCCATAAAGGCTTGCGCTATACTTTACTGAGCCGGACACCGACGCGCGCTGCCGCACGCCGCCGCACGCCGGCGTGCGTGCCGCGCCCCGGCGTACAGCGGCGCACGTTGGCGTCCGGCGGCGTCCGGCGGCGTGCAACGTCGCGCGGCGGCGTCCGGCGGCGTACAGCGGCGCACGTTGGCGTCCGGCGGCGTCCGGCGGCGTGCAACGTCGCGCGGCGGCGTCCGGCGGCGTGCGGCGAGTATAGCGCAACCGTTACTACTCTGGTTTGTCGTTTTGTGTTTAGCATGCAGTCACTAAAGTGAAAGGAATTTCCATAGTTTTACAGCGTCTACCTCAAAGTTATAGTCGAGGTTTTCTCAGTGTTGACTCCGGAAACTTCCGATACCGGCGTTCACAATATGCTGTCAAAATACATCGTGAGAGTAGCGAATAATGAAACCAAACGCAAATTAGCGGCCCAACAACTACAAACGGTTGAAGTTGCTGGCTACCGGACTGCAACCATCGTTTCGAAAACTTACATCCGAATGGATTCGATGATTTGAGCGTTAGTTCAATTGGAAAGTTCAGCGAATAAACGCTAAGATATGGCAGTGGATCGGAAGATGTCAAAGGCGTATACGCTTCAACGACCGCTGGGACTGCGTCGTTGGCTTTTGCAACTTGCGATAATCCTTCTTCAATTCCCTAAAATTGCAGTTCATTTAAATAAAGTCATTCCAGGGTGGTCGTCGTAGCCAGATGGTGGCCAGGGAGGGCTCAGCAGCCCCCACAAAAACAAATTTGTCTCCTCAAACCAATGATTTAGCCCCGGTTGTATATACTCGTTGTTTAACCACATGCCCTGGTAAAATATGTTCGGGTCCTCGATGAGGGTGAGCATGGCAGCGGGCGTGAGTTATACCCTCAAACATGAAAAGTGCTTGAATGCAGAATGATTTCAATTAATTCTAATTCTGAGTTTTGAAAAATCTAATTCAGACTCAGTGCATCAACTCATTCTGAATTAAAATCAATTCACACAAAGGTACATTGTATAATATCCACTTATAATATCCACTTAGCAGTAGAGAAAAGCGTTAATAACCGATACCAAACTGCTCGCTTATGCAGTATCAGCTTTTCGGGCTTCACGTCGAAATTCAGATTCAATTAAAGCTAAGACTACTTCAGCGAGAATTTGCCAGAATGATTAGTGTCTTAAACGTGGCTTAAAGCTGCTGTTTTCAGATCAAAAACAAACTCGTTGTCCCGGAGGACGTCTAAACCATTCATTGTTCGTTAGGTTCTTTCATGGTCAAAGTTTATCCCAACAGCCTGTTATTTTACCAGGCACGTAACCAGCTCACCTTGCTAGGAGGGGATAAAACTATTTCAGAACGGGTATTCAAGGGTATTCAATGACTTACAAGCAAGGTTGAAAACTTTCTAGGGTGGCCAAATATTTTCCAAGGGGGGCTAAGCCACCCTGGCCGCCCACTTGGCTCCAGGCCCGCATTTTACTACAAGTGCATTGAATATTAAGACTTGGTTTAGGATAATCCAATATTACTTTAGCATAATCTGCTTGTTTTCTGAAATGGAAAGAAAATTTTGAAAAACACAGCTAAGGACGGTCGGGTATAAATACTCAGGCTTTATCATGGTATATATGTTCATTAAAGATTTCTGTCTTAGATGTAAATGTGAGAAAAAAATGAATCTGAACCTGAAATTGAGCCTACAATGACGAACCTGTAAAAAGCGAGGGTCGGCAGCTGCTTAGCTCCCGCAGAAAAGATTTAGTCACCCCAAAAAGTGTTAGCCTGCTTTTAAGTCTTGTGAAATTTACCGTTTGCCTCTCCTATAAAATGGTTCTCCTGCTGACAAATGGAGCTGGTTATACGGGCCAGCTACGACGGAAATTGTTTAGCAAAAAAGTCTGAAAATAAAAACATTTTGTGCTACGCAAATTCGTTGGTAAAGTTGCATATCGTTGTTTAAATAAACATTCTCGGCTCTTAGGGGTCACGACCAATGTATAGAGCAGGGCCGTAACAGTAATAAAAGCATATTCCTAAACCTAAACCTAAGCGTAAGAATGAGCTTTACACCGATGTCTTAAAGCCTAAGCACAAAATATCTAAAGCTTAAGCTTATTCTATTATACAGTGCCGTAGAAAAAAACGACCGCCCCTGATGTTTACGTGGGTCGTGGTCACTTACAGAAACAATACTCCAGTCCGTACCGTACACAAAATAGTATTTACAGTAGACATTTGGGATGTCGGCAAACTGAAATATATAAATTTGTCAATAAACAAAGAAGCGATTTAATATTTTTTATATAAATTCTACGAAATTTCAATTTTGCAAGCCTTATTTCTGCAGTGATTATGAAAAATACAATTAATTGTCTTTAGCATACCTTCGACCAATGTTTATAGAACCGATCCGCAATGGTGGTATAAGCATGTTCCTAAGCCTAATCCTAAGACTAAGCCTTCGCGTAAAGCAAAAAATTAGTCTAAAGTTTAAGCTGACTCTACTGCAGTTTCGCAGAAAAACTTTCCGTCCTTAATCTTTACATGGGCAATACTGTTATTTTTCCACCCTTATTACTGTTATTAACCCATTTGTTCCCGAATAAATTTTTTTCGCACGAAAACAAAATGCTTTAGTTATTTTTAATAAAAAGGGTATTTTTCATAAAGTTTTGACATTTTTAGCCCGATTATTGCCCAATCTGCGCTACTGTGGTTTGTTCCCGTTTTGGGAAAAGTGGGAACCAGAGGCTACACGGTTTTTGGAATTAGGAATTAGTGTACGTGTACTAAAATAACTACTACAAAAACCAGTTACAGTTTAAATTCTGTTCTAAAGTCAAGTTCAAGTCACTTAAATTTATCAGTATTAATCAATTTTCTGTTTATCCGTAGCCAGGATTTTGAAAAGTTGGAGGGTTTACGTTCTATAAAAATTTCCATAATCGTGTTCACTACTCAACGTTACTTGGTCCAGGAACCGTTTACACACTGCAAGATATGGTGAGACAAATTGACTCACTTTGAAGTAGGCTTTTCGGGACTACACAAACTGGGTCAAATTCAACTCCGCCAGAGGCGAAGTCGACTCACTGAGCGACACGAATGAGTTGATTTGACTCTGCCGGAGTCGAATTTGACTCAATTTGTGCAGTCCGGAAAAACCTATTTCGGAGAAAGTCAATTTGACTAGCCATTTGTTACAGTGTATAAATGGGTTAAACTGTTAATTATGAACCCGATCTAGAAAGTTTGCGCTTTGTCCGATTACAGGCTCTTATCGGGATTTCTACATCTATTGATTCAGATGCGAAATGACGATCCAGGACTTTTATAACCACAGTTCCACTCTTATTCGGGTCACTAAAGTACCTACGGGCGGCCAAAAACGGTTTTCAGCTCGCTCGAAATGGCCTTTAAAGTTATATGCCTTAAATTTTGGCTATTATCACAGAATTATTGTCTGTTCTGTAGCATCGTATCATACCTGAGCGTTTTCTATTTGGCCAGTGATCATCACCAAAAACACTGATCCATCATTGGCGTCTAATCCGGATGTTTCGGTCATTCGAACTTCGAGAGACAATTAATATGCAAGATTAATTTTATTAAAAAACTATTTATTTTAAGTAATTTGTCATTTTCAATTGATTGTTATTCTTTGCATTTATCGTTCAAGCTTTTGATATACAACAAATTAACATTTAAGTCAAATTGCAAACTAGGGTCCATATTTTAAAATCCGTATAGCGCCGGTCAACATAGGAATACGACAAGCCAAATGCGAAAAATATGGACCAATGTAAAAACAGGGGCGGGAGAGTATTAAAAGCATATTCCTAAGCCTTAAGCCTAAAGCCTAAACCTTAAGCTTAAGAATAATCATATTCCTAAAAGCCTAAGCCTAAACCTAAGCCTAAGCCAAGCAAAAAATTAGTCTAAAGGTTAAGCTTACTCTATTTTCGTCCCACAGAAAAATTCTCCGCCCCTAATCTTTACATGGGCCTAAGTATATTAATTTCAAACATCTACATTCACTGGTTCAAAAAGTGTTTAAATTTTTCACAATCAAATATTAGTGTCATGCGTATACCGACTAGAGTTCCTTGAAAAATCACGAACAAAAATCACCCACAGCTTCCAGGACAACGCCCTTGGTTGCTACAAGTATCCCTAAAATCCACTTAGACCTTTACGTATATAAAATAAAACATATATATGTAATAAAATTGAAACCCTAACCTAATGTTTAGTTTAACCTAACACTAGGAAAAGCATAAAACAAATTAAGCGTTCAATTGAGTCAGAAATAGAGCGCTGGAGATTCAGGTAAGCTATCGACGTTAACATTTGTTAAAGTGTGACCGTTTACTACTGTTGCTAGGCGACTCTTTATTGCTCATTGGCAGTTATTGTGTTGCTAGGTAGCATGATGATCAATCCTGAATGAGCTAAAGTTGAAGCTTGGTGGTTAGCGATACGTTTTCGAGCTGTCGACAAACTCCTGTAATTGCGGTTTTTACAATTGGTACACAGTTAGAATAAATCAAAACGAAAAACGAACTATTTTGGGACCCCACCATTCATAGCTCGAATGCCACAAGACATATCGCCAACTAATGTAAATTGGTAGAGATGTTTGAGAATTATGGCCCAGATATTGAATCCTTTAAAAAAAAGAAAAAAATTGCCGCATATTCGACAGATTTTGAATTGCGTTTGTATACAAAGTTTAGTTTATGAAGTTTTTAACTTAGTGTTGCTTGAACAGAATACATGAACAACGGTGCGCGATGTGATATAAACGTACTCATAAGTTTGATTTCATTTTTTGAGGCCGCCAGCTATGAAGGGGAGAACCCAGACTAATAGTAAAAATGGTAGCGTTGTGTGAAATCTATGACGATGAGATAGGGAGAGTACTGTCTGTCTCTAAATCTTCATGCTCTCATACCGATCAGTGTATAGTAAACGCTTTAAATACAAGGTTCTCGTGTTCAAATGCGAGTTTAGAGCAGATTCTATCTGGAGGTACATTGGTTTATACACAAATTTTTATTTTAACATATTATCTTAGCCTAAAGCATAAAACTGATATCTAAGTTGTTGTTTGCTCTGAAATATGTCGCACAGACGATATTAGGTGTTTTTCATTTCGAACAGATTTTTTGTAAGTCTGCAATGCTAATTGGTTGCAGTTAAAATGTACACTTTTCTAACTTTATTCGGTAATTTTACTGTGCAAAAACGTGTATGTCCTCATAGATACCAAGCTAGTGGAATATTTTCTGTTTTGTTCAATTGCGTGGCTTCGCAGGGTTCTCGAAAGAGGCTCAGCTAATCTAATCAAGTGATGTCAACATATGGCTGCCAGAGTTCCAACAGGAACTATGTTTCACAGGAGGCAGGAACAGAAACCGGTTGTCTTTTTTGTACGCACGTGTCAAGGAAACATGGAATTTGAAGGAAACAGAGATGTCAGTCTAGGTAGGAACCGGGGCTCCAGACTCAGGCCTTTTAAGTTAGCAGCAGGGTGGCACCGAATCCACGATTTGACCGAATCCGAATCCAGTGCTAATTTGCCGAATCCGAATCCTGCATGTTGCAAATTTCAGAGATATCTATAATTTGTTTCAGAATATCACGCAATGCCAGCCGTATAACTTTTAATACGTCAATATATTTCGTCCCGACGTCAGTTCTGAGATTTCTCACCTGAAATAAAAAAATATTGATTTTTATAGCAGGGTATTTATAAATTTTATTGCTTAAAAATGAAAAAACATGCCGAACTTTGTTGGATTCGGCTTTTTGATTCAGCTTTTCCACAACCGAATCTGAATCCGAACCTGAAATATTTCCCGAATCCGAAACTTTGTTGTCACCCTGGTTAGCAGCTGGAAAAGTGGGTTACGGGTGGTTTCAGACTAGCGTACCACTGCGCCACGTAGCTCCCCTCCAACTACGTTTCTGCTGACTGTGTCAACCGTATGCTGCTTGCGAGCAAACTGTACTACACAATATGCATTACATATATTGCATATGCACCAGGACAAGCATGTCTTGTCACATGCTTACAAAAGAAATTGAGCCGACGAAAAAAAGGAAAATTATGGGTTGACTTTATTGGTGCTTCACGTATTTCTACCAGTACGTAACAGAACCCGAAATCACACAGAATGCAATTCGTCTTCAAAATTGAAAAGTTTACCAACAACAGCATTATTGTTAAATAGTTTTGGTGAAGCTTTGCAATTGCGGGATACGTCTATGATATTATGTTATTGGAGTTGGAATACCATGGTGTACACGACCTCTGCTCGAAGTTGACTGTACCCAAATTACTGACGCATGCTACCACTACACCATGGCATCGATTGCAACAACTGCATATTTCGGTATATGCACACATGTATGGCAATATATGCTTTACGCACACTCACCGTGCACATACACCAAGTACTGACATGAATTTAACTATTGGAATCTATGGGGTTGCTGTTTGCAGTGCCCATCTCGGTGGAACCTCCGTGTTGGAAAAGCACGGTCTGCCTTAACCCTACTCGAAATTTTGCCCAGTGTTAAGGATGACGCCGGGAAGCGAACCTCGACGTCAAGCATGTTACCACTACACCACGCAATAAATTGTAACAACTTCATATTCCGGTATTACCGACACACATTGGATCATACAATGTTTTTCGTAGTTGGCGGCAGGGTGCAACCGGAATTCCGGTTCCGGCATTTTTTCACCTTTCGGTTCCGGTTCCGGTAAATTTTTACCGGATTTAAAAATTCCGGTGTTATAATTTGGCCGTTTTCTTAACTTTGCTAATTTTTAAGAATCTCTTTTGAAAGCCACTTGTACTCCGAATATAAGCCATTGATGGTGGATTTCACTTCAGTCGATGATGAAAATCTAAAATACAACAAATAAAATAAATACCTATGTTCGACTAAGGTTATTTCACAAATAATAGAGCAAAAAATAAGATTAAAATGAAATTTTTGGTGAAATGCATTTTTCATTTTCCGGTTCCGGTTCCGGTAAAATTTTCAAATTCCGGTTCCGGTTCCGGTAAATTGTAATTCCGGTTGCACCCTGGTTGGCGGATATTGTACGTATTTCTATACCGCTGCTGTTTACATGAAATGTCCCCCACCTAACAACAGAAACAGAATAGGTGTGGAATAGCTGGAAATAGTATGCTTGAAAATTTTTGTACTCAGTGTCCAAATTTAATCTTCTACCGAAATTTGACCTTTCATCAAAATTTGATTTTCTCTGCAAAGCTTAGGAATTCAGTTTTTGCATGAATCCCTGAAGGAGCAATCAAAATAATTACGTACGTAGTAACTTTTAAAATGGTTAAATTGCTTTCAAAGCTATTTATTGTGAATAAGTTTCTCTGAAATAATTTGACAAAATTGAAGCGTGTTTTAATGTATTAATATGCGTACGGTACCGCTCCAATTAGGTTCCGATAAAAATTGGCAGCTTTATATGTTTTGAGTTTGAGCATTCTTCATATAGCCTATGATTATTTTAGTGCATTAATAATCGGTCATATGCATTTCGCTACTTGTAAAGACTCTGTCGTTAGATACTGGTATTTGTTAAATTGTATATAGCAGTAAAGAAATTGTTGTGTTTCGTACTTGATTGTACTGAAAATGGCAGACGATCTTGACAGCTTTTTTGCTAAAAAGAAAGCCAAACAGGCAAACAAGCGGAAGAAGGTTGGCGTGCAAGACGTTCAGGTACGTAAATTAGTCTTAAAACTTGCGTAGTGTGGAATATAGCAACGTTAGGCGAATTTTCTTGACATAGATGGATTTACGGTTAGACTGTGATTGCAAATACTTATCAATCTTAAAATCGTTGCTTTAATAAAGTCACGTTAGTTTGGGTTTAGGTATTGGCGCGTCAATTGGAACAGACTGTGCGGGAGCAGGAAGAGCTCGACCGCCTTGAAGAAGAACATAAAGAACAGATTTTGAAAGAAGAAACTGCTGCCAGGGTGCAGAATGCTGTTGCTCAAAAACAGGTATATATAAAAGGACTGATCACTGATATTACGCCGTCTTAAACGGAGCGATACCTCTACGAGATTGATTGACAACCTAAATATTTTTTGTTACTGAAAAAATTAATGCCGAAGGTGAACGTAAATTGGTTTTTAGAAGCTTAGGTGACATACCTATGCGTCAGTGTTTCACCGGAACCTACTAGTCGGAATCATTATACTGTTTCACTAATTATTAGGGCTACTGAAGGGTTTTTGCCTGCGAGGAATCTTAGTAAATTAACAAACCTCCAAAACTGATAAAAGAATAGGTAGCTATTAACTAAATTTGCATGTTAGCTTAATTGCTTGATCCTTAACCTTAATTAGGATTTTATAAATTATTCCACTGATTAGTAGGGTGCAAGCAATGGAAGTACCTGATGGCTTATGAATAAAATTTTTCTGTGAAATTATGAAATTTCATAGTTACGCAATAATTGCGAGCAGATTTTCTGAAAAAACACAAAAATGTCAAAAACATAAAAAATACGAAAAAAGCATTAGAAAATAATTTATATATATATTGAAAAATTTAATTTTTTGGTGATGATCAAATATTGACCGAGACGTTCTTGGCAAGTCTCGGTAGTCAATATTCAGTTTTCAACCGAGACCGCCCATTGTAGGATGTAGAAAGGAATTCATCTGAAATTTCAACCATGCCCTAATCTAGTAAAAACAGAAGTGGCCGGTACAAGTAGGTCTTGTACAGAACGATTCACAATATACCAGGTCAGGGTGCAACCGGAATTCCGGTTCCGGTTCCGGTTCCGGCAATTTTTCACCTTCCGGTTCCGGTTCCGGTAAATTTTTACCGGATTTAAAAATTCCGGTATTATAATTTGGCCGTTTTCTTAACTTTGCTAATTTTTAAGAATCTCTTTTGAAAGCCACTTGTACTCCGAATATAAGCCATTGATGGTGGATTTCACTTCAGTCGATGATGAAAATCTAAAATACAGCAAATAAAATAAATACCTATGTTCGACTAAGGTTATTTCACAAATAATAGAGCAAAAAATAAGATTAAAATGAAATTTTTGGTGAAATGCATTTTTCATTTTCCGGTTCCGGTAAAATTTTCAAATTCCGGTTCCGGTTCCGGTAAATTGTAATTCCGGTTGCACCCTGTACCAGGTTGAACCAGATATGTCCGAAATCTGGTTGGTTCATACCGGATACTGATATAGGTTTTTCCCTTATGTTAAGCCGATTCCGGATATCCCGTCGCGCCGTCGCCCCTGCTATATAACCTACTTTGCTTGTACGGATTACAGTACGTTACGCAACACATTATGTTTGCTAAATTCCAAGGTGCAAATGAAACTCCGATTCAAATCTAGTTCTGAATCCGATTGCGAGTATCGGAATCGCGATTTTTCATCGCTTTATTTACAATATTCCCCAAAAATTTTCTGTAGTTGTGTTAGAACCCTTAAAAATGGGGGCTTATATTTTAGTTCTTTTGCTGGAACAGAAACAGGAACCGAAAATTTAAATAATTTTCAATATCGAATTACGTACTGTTTTTCTTTTTAGTAAGCCGGTCAAAAACATACCGTCAGCAAAATTTTCACAATGTCTTTTTCATTTTCATACTCGTACAAGTACAACATCATTCACCAAACATATTTCTGTTTAACCGCTTATAGCTAAACTGAACGAGAAGAACGCATCAAACTTGACTAATTGTTTTGCAACTATAAAATCTTTTAATGTTTAAAAGATTTGACATAACACCGTTAAAAATTCAGATTCTTGCGTTCTCCAACTAATGTAAATTCTAGTGTATACCGATTCCGGTGTAAAATTACTGTTTTAATTCCTGTATAATTTAGTCTGGTTTGGCACCCTGCTAAATTCTCACAATATGTTGACGATCACGTATAAATATATACATACCGTGTGTATATGTACAAGTCCCATTATTCGTGCTGTTTAGCCAAATGCTCACGAAGATTCCGAATGGATTGAATATACCGAAGAAGTTGATGTTGATTTGGGCAAACTAAATATTAAAGATTATGATCAGGAGTAATCCTATTTTATTTTTCATTTTCACTAAGCATTGGGTTTGATAGTTTAAGATAGTTTTTACCTTGTTGACAAAGTCCCTGTAAGCTGATTTAATCCAAATAGAGGTTAGAGTATCTGACTGAAGTCTCGAAAATCTCAGACTCGAGCAGTCTCAGCCTCAACTTTCGCAAATCTCATGTTTATAAGCTGAAACTTTCTATATTGGTTCTAGCAAAAATGCGAATACTGCACATATATCGAAAATGTATCCATCCAGAGTTCTATTTTTTATCTTTTTAATGAATTTGCGTAAATTGACTTATTACGTAATTATATAATTATATACAGGAAATTGTTAGAAGTTTTGTTTCTGACTTTTCGATGTGCAGATTCGTTGGCCAGTTCATTAAATTTCAGGCAGTAAATTAGACACGTGTCGTTCTTTGTACGCATTAAAAATTAAACGGCGTAGCATACCAATAGGCTTAATCCACTGTGGGAGTGATCCAGAGGGATCTGGACAAAACCTTAATGGTTGGTGGATGCGCATAGCGGCCCTAGGAGCCGCGCGGTAGCGCACTAGGTACAAAACTTACCCGGGTAAATTTTTGAAACGATTTTTGGGTGAGCAGCTTGCGATATTGCTCACTGGGGCCACACACTTTGTTAAGACCGGTCCTGTTGGTCCGAAGAAATAAGACGTTCAGAATTTAACACAAGGATTTTCTGAGAAATATTTCAGTTTTCAGTCTCAAGCACATAGTCTCAATATCGGTCTTAACTTGCTATTGAGACTCCCATCCCTGTAATAAATAGGTTGCATTCTAATTGCAGAGATGTTCAACTTGCTGAACTGGACAATGCACAGACAGTAGCTCAGCCGAAACGATGGAATATAGACATGCCAGACGGTTAGTATAATTTAGTTGCGAAGTACGTATTTTACAATGTTTTGGTTTTGCTTTCAGAAAAAGGTATGTATTACCTGTTGGATGGATATACTAATATATAACCAATTCATTCAACTTATATAATTCCGTTTTTGATGCAGTATGGCACAGTTGCATTGCAATGTCTTAGTTTCAGCATGGTGTAGAGCGTACATTAATAGTGGTCATTTTTCACAAAAATTTCATAATTGAAGATAAGTTTGCTTTGGGAGTGCATATTATGTTGTTTTGTTTTTAGATTCTAAGGAAACGGTGAACCAAACGGTTGAAAATGGAAATTTGGTATCGGCTAGCAAAGATATTACGAAAGATGATAAAATCGCTGAAGGCAACAAAGATACAGAAAAACGCAATGTTCAATCCGGTGAGCCTGAAATCGAAGCAAACAAAGAATTGCCGCCAGCTGTTGTAGCGGAACCGAAAGTACAGAAATATCGACCGCCGCACGAACGCGGTCTCGCAGCAACGTCGCCGCGCGTACACGCAAATTCGACTAAAGGACAAGGAGTTGGTGGTATGTCGGTGGTAACACCAAATTTGAGCGACGCAATGCAATTTCCGAGTCTCGGCGATGCTGATACGATCGAAGCCGAGGAGTTTGAGAAGCAACAGAAAAAAGTGTAAGTCGTCGAATTGAAGGTATAGTTACCCCGCAGCCGGATCCGTTGCCAACCGGGTTAGGGAATATTCTGTAAGAAACTATTACGTATGTTTTGTCGGGTTTTTGAAACCTTGCATGAATATTAGTTTAAGCTATGCTTAAGTAATTACTTAAGAAATGTACTTGAGTAAATACATACTTTTCTGAGTAGAACACAGATATGAATTTTGGTCAGTGATTTAAGTATTACGTAGCTTAATTATGCTTTTAGAAACGATAATGGTTAAGTACATAATTGTGTAGCACATGCTTAAGGATGAAGTCGTACTTAAGTAGGATTTCAGAAACAAGGATATTGTATTGTAAATTTTTCATTTTAGCATGCAACATGTGCCAAATCCGGCGCTGCCGGGAGAATCGGAGGCTGCCGGGCAATCACAAACCGCTTCTAACGAAGCAACAACTCCATGGTCAACCGCAAATAGACGTACTAGGTTAGTTGGTGGAAATAGTAGCCCGAACACGGGTGATGGTAGCGGTGGTTCATATCTGACACGTGATCAATCACGGGTGCTGTCATCTGGTCCTCCACGTCGTCCAGCGGCAACAATAACTGCTGGCGGAAATATGCCATCTGTCGCTGTTACTGGTCAATCACCCGGAACCGGAAGCGATTCAGCGTCATGGCGTCGGGCTGCACAGCCCCCGTCTTCACCGCAGTTGCAATCAACGAGCACGGCTGTCCCGGCACCTCAAAAGGAAGGCGTCTACGTACCACCTCATAAACAAAAACCGACGACCCACAGTGAGTCACCGCAACCGCCAGCGAGTAGCATGCGTGCAGCAGCAACGACTGGCCCAACGACAGAAACTTCGAATCGGTTCTCAGAGTTGAGTACGTTGAGTAATTAGGGAAAAATACGGAATAACAATTTAATTTTTGTTATGATTGTGGTTTGGTACAATGCCAGGCGCGCGGCCAGGTATTGGGGGCTGGGGGTTCAACATTTTCTGTCACTCCTCGTTCCATTGACCTATCCCAGTTAAAAATCCTGGCTATGCGTCTGTGCTATAATGATGTAATTTGTGTGGCAGGGGGTACGATTGGTATGATTAAGTTGTGACCAGGCTGGTAGTGTACTACCACCACAGTTTAGATACAACAGTTTGGTGGCAATATGTGTGCTTATATTATGTATTGTTGGTATGTTTGGAATATAAAAATATATCGCCGAGTGAGTTTTGCTTAGTGTGACGAAATTTTATAGTTCTAGTTTTGAACAAATAAGATCAATGTTTATAAATTTACGCAACAAGTTGCTAAATTGAGTGCTGTCGAATGTCGATCGTTAACTTATTCCGATGTGTACCGTAGGGAATGGGCTCAAGCTTGAGTAAAACTGTAATATCCCGTTTCAGCCCAGGTATATTTTTTCAGACAGTCAACTAAAGGCTTGCGCAATATTATGTTGTTTTTTCCATTTATTGGCTAAAATCTGAACCCGGGACTCTTGAATAGTGCTGAAACATTACATTGGTGCAGTTTGTTCATTTAATGTGTGGTCATTGTAAGTTTTGTTTTAAGCGGACATTTTAAAATTTGTATACAACCAACCGGCAATTTGCTACAATCTGGTTTTGGGAGGCTAAGTTTCAAAATTGATTTGTTATGCCGTGAACTTATATTTTGTTTGTTTTTGCGTTTGATTTTTCACTTAATTCTAAAAAGTTATATTTAAACTTGTTCAGCAGGAATTGTATATATATTTATATATATCCAATTTGTCAGTGAGATTTATGTTTCGAAAAATTTCTGTATGCTAGATGAGTCGGCCGGTGTTAATGTTGTCCACATTCTTAGTAGTGATAGTTGTCTTGTTTCAAATCCATTAACTAACTGATGATAAATGCTATGCACAGTTGACTACACAGAACTGTTCTTGTATGGGAACGTGTATTAAATGTACTTGAAACTTTATGATTGTTTACGGTCATGATTTTGTATAAGACTGTTGTAAACAGTCTGGCTATGTTCGTATTGTCATTTGTGAGATGCTAACTTGTGAATGTTCACAGTAGCATTGAAGCTAAAGCTACTGTGTTTAGAAATACTGTTGTTTTTAGCTTGTCACGAAGATTTACGGCGGTGTGGCTACAAATTCTATCTCTAATAGCAAATATGTTGATAGGTAACAATATTGAATCGTATAAACTGCTGATATAACAGTATTCATGATTTTTCGGTGAAAAGATCCTTGAATAGAGTGAACCGTACGTAGTTTAAGGAATGGGAATAACATGGGCTGTAAGTAAAAGGCATTGTGGGTTTTTCGACAGATACGTTGCGTAATTAGAATTAGCGCTCATGACACAAAATGATTGATGTATGCTGTATATACGGAGCCTCGCGGGCAATGTTATTTTGTTATGTGGTTATGTTTGCTTTCTCGTGTAATAACCGATTCTGTGACATTGGAACGTGTTTTATTAAGTGCATTTTAATGTTTTAAATTGCGAGATGTGCAAATAAAAGAGATTTGCAAACTGTGGAGTCACTCTTTTCGAGCAATATTTGTTGTCTCATATATTTTGTTGAAAACTTGCCGCTTTTTGTTTTTTATTTGGCTTTTTTGAAATTTTAAAAATTTAAAATTCATAAAATATAAACTATTACAAATAATAAACTCGGTCTACCGGTATATATGGCTTAGTAAAACGGTGTGGTCTGTGAAGTTTGTGTTTTTGTGATTTTGAGACCTTTTGTGATGCAAAATCTGAATAATTGTTTACTAATAACACAGTGATGGATACTACCACTAATTTTAGGAAGTAAACATACTTAGTGTTCTTGTATTGGGAGCTAATTTGGACGTATGGTGTGTTGGCCTGAAAAATAGTGGCGGTCCATGTTAACATTGGGATCGTCCTAGTTTCTGGTGGGGACAGCGATACAGTAACAATTGTCTGCATACTTGAAGTAACAACCAAATCGTTCTGTTATATGATACTAGGATTTGCACATTGAACATTTTAGAGCGCTTATTTGTATAAATATACATGTACATATAATTTATATATAGGGTTCAACATTTGATTTTAGTGCCGGTGGGCATTGGGAGGTAAATGCAGGTAATTATGGTGCGCCGTCCCCATTTAGCTTTGCGACGTCTAAAATGGCAAGGGGTTCAGGTGACAGCCAGGGGCGCATCCACAGGGATAACTTCTGCTGAGCCTTTACGAGTGGATAACGTCCAAGCATATCAGGTTTAGCGTACCCTTCTGCATAGTTGATGTAAAAAATTTATTACAATATGAGGGGTCAACGTTTAGTGGCGTAACAGTAATTTAAGCGTATTCCTAAGCCTAGATTATATCCTGCATACTGAAGCATTTTTGGCTTCAGCATCCTGGACGGACGTTGAAGCCAAAAAGCTTCAGTGTGAAGGATGCTCAAGCAAAAAATGCTTCAGTGTCCAGGATACTGAAGCTTTTTGGCTTCAACGTTCAGGATCCTGAAGCTTGTTTGGCTTCAGTTACCAAGACACTACCCCCTCAAAAGTCACTTGGTGTACGCAAGTTGTTGTGGAAATTGCATTATGTTCCGGCGTAAATTTTCATAAAAATTAGGTTGTCGTATAGAAACACCTGGACTTATTTGTTCTGATCTGCTTCGTTTAACTTGATTAATATCCTCGCATACCTAACTGAAATGTTTAATATTGAAAGTGTTCTCACGCAGAAAAAATGTCATGATTAAGTTAATGTCTGGTGTTCCTTTCGAGAAAACATAGGAACAGTAGCAGTATGCGCTTGGCAATTATTTGCATTGCTAATATGACAAAGTTTCATGTTTCGTTCGGTAAACAGCAAAACATAATAGGTGTAGATATATTTTCTTTATTTTATATATATTAGCTTAACTTTTTTTAGGTTTTTCATAGTGTTTTGGGCCAAACTTTTAAACGAAAAATATATCTAAACCAAGCATCACTTTTCGCTCCTTATTTTTACATGGGTCGACTCTTGATAGCATTAAATTAAAACGCGAAACGGAACACGAGCAAGGGTAGAGGGGATGAAAGTTGTGGAATAGTTGAAAATTGCGGCCCAAGTATAGAACGGGGCCGGGTCGTTTTCCCCAGGGGCTATGTTAGAGTCAACTTAAGCTTAAAACTAATTTTGTTGCTTAGGCTTAGGAATAGGCTCATCCTTACGCTTAGGCTTAGGCTTAGGAATATGCTTGTACTTCTGTTCCGGCCCTGTTTCATACATGGTCCAAAATTGCGAAGAAATTATTGTGTTGCTTTTTTTAATAATTCGTGAACTCTTGAATTTTCCGTTTAGTTTGATAATGTTGACCCGTATTCCAAGCTCCGGTACTACGAATCTTCTTTGACTAATTAGGACTTTTTGTTTAAGTTTTCGACTGCTAGTTGTGTATCCAATTGAGTATTGTAGATATTTGGAATACATTTGATTTTTTGAGAAAACCTACTGCCACAAAAATGTCAATATTTACTGTTATTAACTCAGAAGTAACCAGAAATAACTAATTCTGTCGCAGTTAATTTAATTAACTCACTGGAATTTACAGTGTAAATAGTTTTTCAGTTTGTAAACCAACACAAGCAACCCCCTCTGAATAATTGGTATGGAACGTTTTTCTGTGGAATGGCAATAGAGTAAGCTTGATCTTTAGACTATTTTTTGCTTAGGCTTAGGTTTAGGTATTTTTACGCTAAAGCTTTACGCTTAGACTTAGGCTAAGGAATATGCTGATACTACTGATACGGTCCCGTTCTATGCATTGCATATTCTACTTTTACGACTCGGTTTTATACATTGGCCGATACTTTTATAGGCGATATCTTTTCTGGTCCGTAAACGAATTGGTTTTTAAACATTTACCTTAATTAATGTAAATCTTAATACTTTTTTATCTACAAAACATCAGGCTGTTTTTGTTTTTATTTCTAAATAATGTATATGTTGTAGGCCAATATGCTATTCAGGCCAATTACCAATTGGCCTAGGCTTGTCTGTTATTTTATGTAATAGCAGTTTCAATTAGGCTAACGTTAGGCTTAGACTTAGGTTTCATTTTTTCTACAATTAGGCTCAGGAGTAGTCTTAGGCCTCATACCGTTCTGAAAATTTTTTAACCCTTCCTAACTTGTTGCTGAGCTGGCTACATGCCTAGTTTGCTGTAGGGCACATGCTGTGGTGGCGAGAATAAGAGTATGGGAGAATAGGGAGTCCCCATTTGCAGTTCTAATCAGTAGGAGCCTGAATTCATAATTAGAGTCCGGTGGATAGAGTCCATAAATTCTAACAAGAATTCATGGAACACATCAAGGCCGGAGAATGGCCTACTCTGCTCAAATATTAAATTCAGAAAGAGATTACCGGTCATGACACAATTCACAAAAATGCTTCGGAGATTCGCCCAAAAGAACAAATGTTTAAAGGGAGCAATTATGGGATAAATTAAAAATAAAGAGCAGTCCGTAATCAGAATATCGAGGAGAGTATATACTCCCTGGAGAAGCGCAATAAATATCAGTCCCCTCTCTTATTCGAGTCACTACAGTAGGCGTTGTGAATATTGGCATGATTTCAAATTGAACAATGCTACGAGTCAATTTTGTACCGTTGGCATTTATATACGGCACAAATCAAACAGTTTTACGGTGTCTGGTGGTATTCATGGGTTTAATTATATTGGACTGAAATGAACTCTGAGACAGCCAACTGATCAGCCGTTGCCGTTCTACTGAACGGCTAATAAAGATTAAACGCCTGCCGTAGTGATATCGGTCGAACTGAGGGGATTGCCAATTTTTTTAAAAATTTAACTAATTTTTAATGTCAACAATTTTGGTTTGACATTTTGTGACGATAATGTGGCAAAGTTACTGATTTTTGGCAAATGGTTGATAAAATAACTTGGCCCGTGTCTCCAACTGGTTAACATTGTATGCGTACACAATAAAATGTATTTATGAACCATTGTACCGGTCATATACCATGATTATTACGCTTTTTTCACGTTTTCAAGTCAAATTGGGTAAAACGGTTTCTTTTTGTATTGTTAAAATGCAATTAAAAATTTTATACTTCAATGTTGGAACCTGTATGCTATTAGGTTTTTTTTCGCGTTAAACTCATAGGCAGGTGGGTTTGCGAATCGTTTACGGTTTAAAGTATAAGGCAGAGTACAACCGGATGTCCACTTCCGGCTACAGCTCCGTCAGAAAATCGACCTCTGGCTCTGGTTAAAAGTGAGGTTTTCTGATATGGTTCAGAATTTAGAAAATGAGACCCATGTATAGATCACGACCGGATCGTTTTCCGGCGTGGCGGCAATAGAGTCAGTTTAAGCTTTAGACTAACTTGTTTGCATAGACTTAGGCTTAAGCTTATTCTTAGGCTTAGGAATAGGCTCGTTATTACGCTTAGGAATAGGCTTAGGCTTAGGAATATGCGTATACTACTGTTCCGGCCCTGTTCTATACATGTTGTGCTTATTTTCATTTGACTACTATAGGAAAATGAAACATGAAAATCAAAGCTGATATTGGAACAGGATATATATCAGGGTGTAACCGGAATTACAATTTACCGGAACTGGAATTTGAAAAAATTAGCGGAAACGGAACCGGAAAATAAAAAATCACCGAAAAATTCATTTTAATTATTTTAATTCCGGTGAAAATTTACCGGAACCGGAAAGTCAAAAATTGCCGGAACCGGAATTCCCGTTGCACACTGATATGTATAGATCTATATATGTATATATATACATATATATTTATATATATTTATATATATTGTACTGTATGTCTTGAACATTACTTGCTGGCTCCGCGAAAGTTTGAATGATTACGTCAAGGTTTTTATTACCTTTTAAGCGAACAGTTTATGGTTGGGTAAGCAAAGCAGATTTGTTTGAGAAAAAAGCCGATAAAACTGCTTCTTGATGTATATTGCATTGGTATAAGCTTTTTGGGGCGTTTCTAGATGCTGTCCTCTATTTTGGATTGATAGACAGTTTTTAGAAATATTAGTGTAAATGAGTGTTTTTCCAATTGACGGTATGACAATATTTGCATTCTAAAAGCCTGCACCAGTATCCTTTGCTCCATTTGGACCTGTGACTTGATTTCATCAAAGTGCATCTAGGACTAGTCTATTGACAAGAAAGTGTTCAGCGGAACGGTGCCGGCAATCTTAAACGTCGTGCGTACCTTGGTCAGATTTTAGCCACATGTATATTATACGAAAATTCCTCATGCCTCCTAAAATTTCTGGCCTCGTATAATTTTGGGTCCCTCCATAGCAAACTAAAAATATCTTGTGCTTAGTTTTCTTATCATTGTGAGAAGTTCGTGATTTTGCTAGTTAAAGAGCCCCCTGAATCGCAACTCTGAATTTGTCCCGGTGTTATGCGTATCACTCTGATTCAGTGACGCGGCCGGTAACTGTTTATTGCCCCACCCTGATACCGATATAACACCGAATATGAACAAGTAAGACATAGGTAAAATATTCAACTTGTAGCCTCATCGGAAATCCTTGTGAACTGTGCTTAAATTTGTTTAATCCAGCCACTGGCTCACAATTTTACCAATATTTCCGAGTTCCCCAGTAAACTGTGCAATCCTAACCCCGTTAGAATTACACTTCCAAAATTACCAACAAATCAGAACCGTGCACTTTAACCTCGTTAGAGATACACCAAATTTCCGATCAATCTAACCCCGTTAGAGTGGCTTAAATTTTATGTAGAATCGCAAACCTAACCCGGTTAGATTTACTAAACTACGCTTCCCCAGGTTTCCTGGAAATCCCAAGCTTTCCCGTTATTCCATAACACCAGTAACTTAGTACTGCATATCCGCTGCGCCCTGCGCATTGCCAATAACACTACAATCCCGATTTCTTTCCTTTCTACTCAGTGCCGGAGCAGACTAAGATGCCCCCTCAAAATCGGAAGTGAGAGCCCCTTGCGATAATCAAATAGTTTTCAATTCTTAGGGTGGCGGCCCTCTTTGAGATGACCCCCTAGGTGGGGGCATGGGGTACTGCTCCGACCCTTTTCTTTTCAATGTTTTGTTGTATATACCGTCTGTATATATGTATATATTATATATTATATATGTAAATATAGTGGTTCCTTGGGACTACCGAACCCATTTGCTTAATAATTTAAATTCAGTTTTGACGGTTTTATAAATGATTTATTCCATAACCGTGGAGCAATACATAACAATAGTAAGTTTACAAATATAACCTCGCAAGTAGTCAGCTCAACTCGCTAGGATTTGGGTTTAGAAAATTTCACAAGGGTAAAGTCAGGATTGCATAACAGGCTTAAAATTGGTTTTGGGGGATAACTGGCTTTATTAGGATGTCAGCTGGTTACAAGATGGACTTTGCTTGATTTGAATAGTATATAAAAAGCTTCGGTTTAATTGCTTTGTTGTGCAGTGTTTGCAGAGGCGGAACCAAACGTTTTGACGTGGGGGCGTTCTGGCGATATAATGAAACGCAAAAATTGTAAGGTAGGGACCTCATCAATTTATCACTAAAAATGCACTGAAAACGCGTTGTGCGGACTGAGAGGAAATATACCAACTGCGGAGCTCAAGATTTTACGTTAGAGATATGTTTCGATATGATATGGGTATGTTTCTAGTTAGTATGTACAGGTACATTAGGCCAACTTCGTCGGCATAGTTGAAAACAGGTATGAGCTAAAAATATCGCCATCAAACGGCCGGCGGTTCTAAGAAATGGCATTACGACAACATTAATCTATATCTTAAACGATTTGTATTGTTTAGATATTGGAGATACTTTTAGCCCATGTAAAGAATAGGGGTAGAATGTATTTTTGCGGGACTGCAATAGAGCAAGGTTAAGCTTTAGACTAATTTTTTACTTCGGCTTAGATATAAGTTCATTTTTATGCTTAGGCTTAGGCTTAGGCATAACCTCATTTTCAGGCTTAGGCTTGGGCATAACCTAATTCTTACAAGCTTAGGCTTAGGTTTAGGTATAACCTCTTTGTTACGCTTAGGCTTAGGCTTAGGCATAACCTCATTCTTACGCTTAGGCTTAGGCTTAGGCATAACCTCATTCTTACGCTTAGGCTTAGGTATGACCTCGTTCTTACGCTTAGCCTTAGGCTTAGGCATAACCTCATTCTTACGCTTAGGCTTAGGCTTAGGCATAACCTCATTCTTATGCTTAGGCTTAGGTTTAGGCATAACCTCATTCTTACGCTTAGGCGTAGGCTTAGGCATAACCTCATTCTTACGTTTAGGCTTAGGTTTACGCATAACTTCATTCTTACGCTTAGGCTTAGGCTTTAGCTTACGAATATGCGCATACCATTGTTACGACACAGTTCTATACATTGACCATGCTTTTATAACTGAGGTTGCAGCAAGCCATGTGATCAAATTGTACATACTGTTTTAATATATTATTGTTGTATTCTTGAAAGAAACTTTAGACCAGACATGGAAATTAGATTGCATTTTTCCTAGCGGAAACGGTACCAAGAAGAAGATGATGTATGAATTTTCACATGCAACAAGCAGATCCAGAAATTTGTGACCAAAAATGCGGTGGGGATTAATTTATAAAATTGCAATCCCAAACGACTGACAATGTTTCGAAATTCACAACATTCATAAAAATGTGACACCCAGCGCGGGGCAAAACCTTTTTGTCATATACAGAGAGGAAAGATTTGTCGTCGACAGAGACTGGGAAAAATTTGGCATCAAAATATGAACCAATTTCATCTGTTTATGTCAAACGAAAACACAAACAATTGCAATAATTTTGAGTAAAAATTGACGTGTGTAAATTTTTAATTTGGCCAAGCGTAAAACACTACCTTATGACACTTCTGATCACCGGGTGACAATTTGTATACGTCGTCTTAGCATGATTTTCTGGCAAAACCTTCAAACTTATACAGTGTAACCTAAACCAAGTTTGTGGTGTGGATTCAGGTGGGCGGTGGGTACCGTTCAGTTGTATCTTCTACCAAAACTGATCGAAATTTTTCGCTACTAAGATTGTGTATGGTTTCTAGCTCGCTTCGCTCGTTAGCTTTTCCGCTATTATATATCGAGTGAGGTCTCGGCCAGCAGAAGTTTCTGGATCCGCCACTGAAACCAGAAGTAGTAGCTAAGGTTGTAAATATTTAAAAAGGTTTTGGCTTTTAAAAACACCGTACCACCATTTATATGCGTGGCCGAATAGCCTTCGCTTCTTGAACAAACGGCGATTTAGGTTTACTATTTTGACTAAGTTGATTAATGTGTATTAGGCAAACTTTAGTGCGTGTTTACTGCATAATATATCAGGTTTAGTACTGTTGCATAGCTGAACACCCCTGTTAAACCCCAGGGCCAATGTTAATTTTTGGGGTCGTAACATTAGATTAGGCGTATTCGTAACCTTAGGCTAAGCGCTGCGTAAAATGTGTTCCTAAGCAGCAAGCCTAAGCCTAAGGAAAAAATGTAATCTAGAATGTAAACCTACTTTTTATAGACCCACCAGAAACCTGGACGACCCTTAAAGTAACATGGGCTAACTCCAGAATGTGACAGAACTACACACAGAAAAGTATTCCTGAAGTATAATTCAGAAACGTATAAATTCAGCGACTAAACTGAAAAATATTTCTAATTTTAAGACAATTTTTCTAAAAATAGCCGAATAAACGCTTATTTCTTTCTTTAGTGCTACGATTTTCAGACTTCATTTCAAAATTTTTTCGAAAATTTTTTGCATCTGTTAATACAGAAATACTTTTTAAAGTAAACCATATATTTCTTAAATGTAAGAAATTTTTTTAAAATGTTACAAATATTATTTTTTTTGCGAATAATACAAGCTTCAACTTTAGGAAAGACAACAAAGTTGAATGATGGTGATGTTTTGTGCGACTGTTTTGTACGTTTCCGAGTTATATACTGTAAAATAATTTGAAGCGGCGGGTTCAAAAGGGGCTTTTTTTAAGCCTAAGGCATGACTAAAGACGTTTGTGCGAGATCTATTCTGAACAAATAGATGATGCACGATACGCTGCAAAAAATAGGGAGTCAAATTGACTCTGTGGGAAATAGGCTTTTCCTCACTACACAAACGAGTCAAAATTCGACTCCACCAGGGGTCAAATTCGATTCACTGAATCGCTCAGTGAGTCGAATTTGACTCTGGCGGAGTCGAATTTGACTCAGTTTGTGTAGTCAGAAAAAGCCTATTTCCCAGAGAGTCAATTTGACTACCTATTTTTTACAGTGTATATACTATTGTAATTTTATTGTTTTAGCATTGTGCGTTTCAAAAAGATAGTTTTATTAATTAGTTTAGTCTTTTTTTTGCAAATGTTTTGATTGTCGAATTTAGCCAGTACATTAAGGGTCGAGTTATGCGTTACTCTGTTGGACGGCCCCGCGCGTCGCCACACGACGCCACGCGACGCCGTACGTTGCCGCGCGCCGTTTCATTCCGCTATGCGTTGATAACAAAAATATGCGCAAAATGTCTTTGGTGGCCAGCGGTGGCGAGCGGCGGCATGCGGCGTTTTTTAACAAAAAAATTTCGCCATGCCGCCCGGCGTCGTTCGGCGTCGCACAGTGAGTATAGCGGAACCTTAACTGCATGAATCGCGTACGAACGTATGGCCTGGGCGACCACGAAAAAAATTTTTAGTTTAAAAATGCCGTGTTCCCACGCTTTATGATAATTTGTACTTTTGTGTCACTATAAAACTGCGTTTGGCTTCTCGCTTGTATGTCGCTCGATTATCGAAACGTTTCGTTCAGTACGAATGTTGCGAGCACATCCTATTCCGAAAATTTCCCCTATTTTTGACCATCCATAGGTCCATGCTTTACTCAACCTGGGCATTTGAACGTGATCGTGTTTGAAAGTGACTCAAACATGCCCGTATTCATCGGATTTTGCTCGTTGAGTTAGACATTTTTGTCTGAGGGGCGATTCAGGTGATTTCGATGACTTATCAGGAAAACTTTTCGGGTAGGGGGGAAATTCTTCCAGAGGCCGCTGAGTACCCCCCTAGCCCTCTGCTCATCTGGCGGTGGGCCTGAATTCAAATTGAAACCAACCTTGGAAAATTGCTAACTAGATGTAGCAGCACATTAAATGATAGAAGAGTTTCGCTTGTAACGAATGTTTATTAGCTATGTATTTGATTACTGGTTTGCCGCTTTTTCCCTTAATTAAGTGAAAAACTATTCTGTCAAAGTTTTTTCTTCGCAAATAATTTCATTAGATGGAAACGATATTCGCGGACTTGCTGTCTATTACGCGGAATATCAGTTTCATGCCGAAATATATAATCAAAGTTTTTTTGATGTTTATAAATACATTGTTAATATTAATAATATGTTTGCTTATTTCGAGGTGTTGTTTGCGCAATTGAAAAGAATGTTATCTACCTTATTAAAGCTGGAATGTCCCACGTACGTATTTTGAGCAACGTGACAGCTGTTGTAATGATTGTTTCATATATAAACAAGAAACAGCATATATATGCAAATAAGAACAGATTGTGAAGAAGTTGAAAGAGAAATATTTCAGGGTTACAAATTTGCAACCATGTTGACTAGTAAATATTATTGCCAAAAAAACTTGTGCTTAATTCAGGCCCTTTCAACAAACCGTAGCGTTTCAGTTATCTCCTCCAGTCGCCGTTTGACGAAAAATGGTGACATTTTAAAAAATTTTCCATATTTAAAAGCTCATATCATTCGACGCAGATTGCTGAGTTGAGCAGAGTGATGTGTATTTTAATACAGCTATTCGACCAGTTCATGGGATATGGTCAAATAACTGGTTTGATAATCTGCGAATGGCCTGGTACAACGAGAACGGTGCTGAATCAGTTGTTTCGTCGTAGCTCAAGACCTGACTGTCCGACATCAAAAAGATTAACCCTGTTACACTTAGCTCGGTAAAGGTGGTCCAACGGTTTGTAAATTAACGCTTCTGAGACGAAATTTTCTGCAGTCTCTGGGGAATTCGGGCCTAATTTTGCAAAAATTGAAATTTGGATGTGAAATGACAAGCTAATATTATTAATATGCAAAAAATTAAAATCCGACAATTTTTGGGCAAAACACCGACTGAGAAAACAACGGAATAGACCCTTTGGGCCCAATATGTTCGTGCGGGGGCCGAGATCGACATCAGGCCTGTAGCCAGCTGACCTTGCTAGGGGGAACTAAACATTTTTCCGGAGGGGCATTCAAGGGTTTTCAATGAGTTACAAGCAAGATGGAAAACTTTCTAGGGGGGGACAAAATTTTTCCGGAGGGTTGAGCCCCTCCCTGCCCCCCTTGGCTACGGGTCCGAGCGACATTCAGGGATTTCGAAGCTAAAACCACTTCACTGATGTCAGCGAATAGTAAATATTATTTGTGGCTGTGCTTCGTTGATCCCATATTCTAATTGCCTATGAGTTTTCACATTTTACGATGCTAAACAAATTCCAAAAGACTTATTTTGGCTCATATATAAAAACATTAAATTCAATTTAGGGGGGATTCGGTTCCAGACACCAACAATCAACTAAAATTATCGACGTTGAATTAGATTAGATTTTCTGGCCTAAATTTAATTGTGATTCCCTTACGTGAAAAACTAAACACAAACGTATAGTTTTTGGTGTAGCCTGTGTTTCCTAGTGAGTCCGTAGTCATTGGGGCGCCAGGGGGGGACTCGCTCCCCCCACCTGGAAAAATTTTGACCCCCAAGAAAGTTTTCAACCTTGCTTGTAAGTCAACGAAAACACTTGTATGCCGCTCCTTGAAATTTTTTAGCACCCTTTAGCAAGGTGAGCTGGCTACAAACCTTTAGTCAGCGCGCCTGGATAGATATTGAAATTTTGGTCAATGTTACTTTTAGGGGCGTAACAGTAGATTAAGCGTTTTCTTAAGCCTAAGCCTAAGCGTTGCAAAAATATGTTCCTGAGCCTAAGCCTAAGCCTAAGCAGAAAAATGTAATCTAAAATCTAAACCTACTCTTTTATACACTCACCAGAAACCAGAACGCCCCTTAAAGTAACATGGGTCGAAATTTTTAACCTCTAAAATTAGAAAGTTATTCTAAGCCTGTTAAAGTAACTTTTTGTGGGGTTGTTTAACAACCGAAGGGAGAGATGTGTTTGAACTGGCTTGGTATACACCCTTGAGCCATGTTAAATATTAATTGTGTGCCAGTTTTTATGCCCCTTTTGGACAAAACGAATTAGAAATATATACCTGTCGATCAGAAAAATGGTACTAAACGGGTTCAGTCCAACAACCAAGGCATGCCAAGGGTCCGAGGTGACCCTAGAGAAGTTTTGCTCCAAACTAAACAGAATTCTCGCATGGACCCCCACTTGAAATTTTTGGGCTGATCTATTAATATTTTGGTACTGCAATCGGTACGCTGAGATCACAACAAAAGATTCGTTTAGGTATTTGCCAAACAGCCCTGCAAGCAGGGTTTCTTTGGTTCAACAGGGGTCTGCCCGTTCGGAGACACGGAGACCGGTGGACTTAGTTGGTAATTGTACCAAATACACGGAATTCATATTTTTAGGTGGGTTTCTGAAACCCTACTTAAGCTCGCCTCCGTATATTTGAGTATATACGTACTAAGTAATTACTTAACCATTGTGTCGTTTTAAAGGCGTACTTAAAAGTTAAATAAATACTTAAGTCGCTAACAAAATTTAATAGATTACAGATTAACCGTTCTGGCATACTAAAGTTTGGTCAAGTTGAAATTGTAGACTCATGATGCCTGCTTAATATAAAACAAAATTATTACTTTCTTGGTATGACCATGGCTAATATTTGTCGTGTTTGTTTTTGCTCGAAGATTTAAGTACTTACTTAAATCGGCGACTTAAGTAATTAATATAATTATAACTTTAATTAAGTATATACTAAGTAAGATTTCACAAACCCAGTCAATATTTTCTACCTATCAAAAACGTTTTGGATAGGGGTACGCCGTGACCTTTGACTCCCCTCGTCAGTGTTTTTGTGATTATCAAAAATTATACAAGTCTGCGATCGCATTAGCGTATCAGCGCCGCTTAGTAACTGGTGATAAGTGTTATCATTTGAGAATACACATTTTAAATACAAAACCGATGTTAATATTGTACACCAGGTTTGATCAGAACAATCATTTCGGGTTTCAAGACAGTGGTTGTTGCCGATATGATTTATGATAAACAACTTGAACACTGTTGTTATGTTTTTAAAATTTAAATTAATTTTGTTGAACTGGAACGGTTTCTGTTTCTGTAATGTTGTATTTTATGCAAAACACCAGTGCTCTGTTGCTAACTTAATTCGAAGCCACGGAGCGGCTCCGCCCTACCCCCTACAAAATTTTCAACCTTGCTTGCAACTCATTAAACAGCCTTGAATGCCCCTCGTAAAAAATTTTTAGCCCACCCCCCCTAGCAAGGTGAGCTGGCTACGGAACGACTTCCTCGTTAAGGTATACCAAGTGCATGCAATGTTTAATTAAGAAAATTGCATTTATGACATATTGGCTGGGTTTCTGAAATATTACTTTTAAGTCGGCGACTTAAACAGAGTGTGCACCTGGGTACATTTTGTCTATAAAAAAGAATGTATGCTGCGCACGTTGCGTTTTTGGCTTAGCCCGCCCATCCTTGTTTCCAGGGGGTCTGTATGCAGATTCGTATAATACTCTGTAGCAAAATATGGGTCTTTTCCGTTATCACTCCCAGCCCGCGATTGCCAAAAATGATTCGATTTTGAAAATTTTTGCATTTTTCAGCTTCTCACGACATCCCCTGATCCTTCCACTCCCAAATTTCAGTTATTCGACCATAATTCGTTAACCAATCGTTTGAATGCAAAAACAATTAACAAATTATTAACACCATTACACTCAGCTCCTCAGGCTGCATCGAATAGTATATAATTTGTTAAACTTTTTGACAAAACAATTTTTTGGGTCGCGAGCGGGGACGGGGATCTTGGGACCTTAAAAAATGGAATTTTTCAAATATTCAAATTTGGGCGTGGAATGATCAGGGGAAGCCGTTATTGGCATTTAGCTTGCGTAAACCAGGTACGCAGCCATGATTTCTAATTAGCACTGGTTTAACATTACAGTACAGTTATAACACTTTGTAAAATCGACACACATTACTTTTAAAATTATATCAAGCTATATTCTCGCTTTCCTTGCGAATTGTTCAAAATTCAATGTGTCCCATATGCAACTCCAAGTTGCCTGGACACCATCCATTTGAAAATCCTACAAGTGGACTCTCCAGTCTGTGTTTAAATATAATGAGCACACGCTCCACCCCAATGTTAATGTTGGTTTTTATGAATAGGACGCTCCAGATTCCTTAAAACCTCGCGATGAGCTACGCGTCCGCATGTATTATGTGCCTTGGATACTAATCGCAACAATTTTTCTGCCATCAAATGCAAGCAGAAAAATTTGAAAATGATTTAAAGAAACCATTTTAAAAAACGACTGCGGTGACGTAGAAATGTTGATTTTGTACCCCGAGTGAAGTGTGATTGTCTTGTTTTCTGGTTACCTTAGCGTCGTTTATTTTCCTGATATATATATATATATCTGATATATATATATATATATATATATATATATATATATATATATATATATATATATATATATATATATATCTGATATGTTTATATCAACAGGGTTATAGCCAGAATTTCATTTCACGAGGGCATATCATGTAATGTTTGTGCCATGTGATCAAGCATGCTTATTTCACTTGATAATCCAGCCAGTTATTCTATGCCTGCAAAAAGTGCCGTTTTCTTGTCTCTCCAGCAATTTTGGACAAATATATGCATCCCTGTATTCCGTTTTCATAGGTTCCTGGTATATAAATTTATATTGGAGTGATTTATTATTTGAAACCCGATGTTGTACAGACACGATTGACCCAATGCAGGGTCGGCTCGTAGCCTGAACAACAGTTGAGCCGGGGAAACAGTATAATTTTAAGGGTGGAACTATGATTTTTTTTATAAATTTGGCGGTTGAAAATTTTATTTGCAATCTTACATTTAAATATTTTAAAACTCTTAAATAATTCACACGTAGGGTCAACAGTCGTTTACCCTGGTACCCGCGATTGGCACGCTCAGGCTACCAGACATTATCCTATGATGCTATCTTTAGCATTGGGTGGTAGCCGAAAAAAAGTTAAACAAATGATACAAATATAGGTTTAAAGGAAAGTTATGTTTTAGCTTGGCGACCGCTTTTGTAATTTGTTTAAAAAAATTAGCCAAGATATGATTTCAAGTGGACATTACATAAAACGGTAATGTATTTTTTGCGAGCAAGCATATTTGAGCGAGAAATTTATTTTAGAATACACCAGGTTGTTCTAACGCATGTACACTAGCGGATTGCGGGGGGCGGGGGGCGTACGCCCCACCCACTGTTATAAATTTTTTTGTGTTAGGTAAGGTCTCTTCTATCTTACAATTTTTCCCCTCAGAAAATTTTTCGTAGACACACAATTTTCTGTCAGAATTTTTTTGTGATGAAATGGTAACGTCCTTTACCTTATAGTTTTTTTGCACTCAGAAAATTTTTTGTGATAATATCATTAGGTTCCTACCTCACAATTTTTTGCGTTTCATAAGATTCGCCTGTCCGCCTATTCCCATCAAAAAATTTTGGATCCGCCTCTGTTGTTTGAGCAAAAGGGTTCATTGTTCTTGTGTTCAATGTCTGATCAGGCTCATAGACGCAGGGGGACTGACGTTTAGCTTTGAAATTTTGCCGGTAATAACGCAAAGGCGCTATTAATCCATGAACATATATGCAGATCAGCGTGCAAACGAAACTGCATTAACAATTATTGTTTGGCTCTATAAAGCTAAACTACAATCATATATTGATAAGTGAACTCATCGAAAACAATTTAATTAATACGTAAATTATGCACGGCAAAATATGGTCACCGAATACCCGCCCCCCTTAAACAGCGTGAAATATCAACTTTAGCTAATTTGGCTTTAAAAAATTTTCAACGTAAGCATCTGAGATTATTTGGCGCTTATCACTTAAACAGCATTAAACACGGCCGGGTTTGTCACTTGGGAGCATTCAAAGATGTCAAATCGCCGGTTTTTGGCTATTCTCTGGTGTCTAAAGATGGAAGACACCGAAGTTGGCCTATTTACAGGCGGTTTTTTATTGTGTTTTTGCCTTTGATTGATATCGTTGAACCGGCGAATAGATATAACAGGGCCGTAACAGCAGCGTAAGCATATTCCTGAGCCCAAGCCTAAAGCGTAAAAATACCTAAGCATAAGCGTAAGCAAAACAATAGTCTAAAGTTTTAGTTTACTCTATTGCGGTGTACGCAAAAAACGTTCCGCCCCTGATCTTTACATGGACCATTGTATCAATACCAGAGCCACAATTTTAGCTCAGGACGGTGTAATATTTTATATAAAAGATAATATTTGACCTATAGTGTTTAGGTTGTTGTAACTCGTGGTAAACGTGTTTTTCATGTCTTTTGAGTACTTTCGCGAGTGAATATATTCCGTCAATTTCTCCGCCTGTTCCCTTGGACCTGGTTGGCATGCAAGCGAATACAAACATGGGTGCATATCATGGATGCTAAACTGGGATGGTCATCGTCCTGCCGTATACTCTCGCTACATTAATAGTTTGCATTTTTGAATAATTGCAATTAAGTGTTGCAGTTGAAATTACCTCTGAGTGTGGTCAAATTCTGACTATCCTACATTTCTCCGTGCAAGCTTAGGATTTGGTTTAGGTTTAAAAAGGATTACATTGGCCTAAGCCTTCTTCTAAGCCTAGCTTTAAACCTTAAAGTTACATATTGTGCGGAGGTTTGCACCTTCTTACCCTGGCGGCTGGACTTGCTCCCTTCGGGGGCTTTTCTCTGATCGACCCGGACAAATGTTTAGGCTCATTTCTGAATATTTTAGAATCTATGACAATTCGTCGCTCGATACAACTTGTCTCCTGACAAGTCGTATGCAAAATCCTAAGGAATAAGCCAATACCCAAGCTTTAAGCACAGTGATTGGCGACAAATAGTTGTGTCCGTCAGACTTCGGATTATCAGTTGTCGGTCGACGAGTTGCCGGGTGAACTATGTTTTAGCTCAGAAAGCAATCTTCGATTAAATTCCTTCCTAGTTTCTGTCAGGAGCGTAGCCAGGGGTGGGCATTGGGCCATGACCACAATGGTTTTGGAAACATTTCGTTTTTGAATAAATTGAAACTATTATCTCCTGTGGATTTCATTCCCACGCACGAGTTGTTGGTGTTATTCTATTCTAAACCGAAATTGCTTTAGTGGCATATGTAGCAAAATTTATTTTCTCATGCGTTGTTGTGTTTAGTGACCGTTTCTGTACGATTAACACGCCGGATATTCAAAGTATTTGTGGGCCCCTGCCAGACGAAAATCCTTGCTATGCGATCTACATGCCATAATGTGTATTTGTTGTGGGTTATGTTTCGAAAGCGTTTGCTTAGCCAATCTAATTTGGCTTGCGTGATTTATTTTTGTTGTTTCTATAATTGCATATTTATTTTGAGCTTACATAAATACCAATTTTAAAAATGTCGTAGTTTACTGGTTCAAATCAGGTAATCAGGCTGACAGCGGAACAGGCCAGGAGCCAGCTCACCTTGTTAGGGGGCTAAACATTTTTAGGTAGGGCATAGAATGGTTTTCGATGACTTACAGGCAAGATTGAAAACTTTCTAGGGGGTGCAAAATTCTACGACAGGTGAGCTGTGCCCCCCTCTGGCTAGTGGCTACGTTTTGAAGTTTATTTATGTACTGTAGAGATACTGCGTTATTGACTTGAAGAGAACTAAAGAAGTGGTACGTTTGTCTGGTTCATGTTAATATAACTCAGGCAGCTTGGGACCCTATTTTTCTCTGGTAAGAAATTATATAACATTTTGTTTGCTTGTATGGATCCTGAAATATTGAAAGGGAGCAATGTGATGTATAACAGTCAAAAATGTTCGCCAGCGAAGCGATCGAGAAGCCAAACGTCGCTTTAGTACTAAATCTTGGAGCTATGATTGAAAATTTTTTTGCATATTTGAGCTGCTCTTAAACGGTCTGCAATCCGATGATTGGTTAACGGAGTTGTGATCAAATACGCTGCCAGTGATTTGGCACGGCGCGAAACAAATCGCTTATTTGACTATAACTCGTTACCTATTTGAGGAAAATGTAACATTATTCGACTCAGGTTCGCAAACGGCGTGCAATGAAATATAACTTACCGAACTTTTTGGCTAAATTTTTATGTCTTATGGGCGAGAATCTTGGGACCTTAAAAAATCGAATTTTTAAAAATTCAAATTTCCGTGGGAATGATCACGGTACGCCATGAGAAGTCCAGATATGCAAAACATTTTCAACGTTGGAACATTTTGAACAAACGTCGGCTGAGATAAAATAGCCAAAAATATTAAAAATAAGTTTTTTAGCTAAAATTGGGTGTTTGTTTGTGTTAATAAATATTTCTATTTCTTAGCTTAACGCGTGAAAAAGTCGGAATTGCAATGTTGCAATGGTGTGCGGCCACGTAGCCAAAGGGGAACCAGAAGAAGGGAGCTAGCCCCCTCTAGAAAAATTTTGGATACCCACTAGTCAAGTTTTAGCCTCGCTTGTATGCCGGTTATGACAGCTTCATGCCCCTCCTAAAATGTATTGCGTCCCCCTAGCAGTTTGAGCTGGCTGCGGGTCGTCATTTGTGTCAGTGCTGTAGGGATCCCACTGGATCCGTGACACCACTGATTTGGATTTTTTTCTGCGGAAACTGGAAATACGCTGAATTTTAGCGTGTAGGATCAAAAACCCACCACCAGCTTATAGATTTTAGAGCCGTACTGGAGTGCTTACCTTCGACCTATTTTGGGACCAGTGTTAATAGCTACGCTAGCAGTGGATGGTTGCATATTCCCATCCCGAATTCGATTGAGCGGAGTAGCATAACTAGATGCTTTAGCCAATTTCGATCAACCATAAGGGGTAGCCGCCAAGAATGGGTGGCAGACACTTTAGTCCGCGGTTACCAACCTTATAAGTGCGACTTGAGTCGTAGTACGTCTGTTTGAGCGGTTGTAATATAGCGCCATGAATTCATTTTAGCTGTGTTAAACAATGGCTGGGTTTCTGAAATTTTACTTAAGTATTTACTTAAGTTTATGCTTAAGTATTTACTTAAGTCGACGACTTAAGTAGATACTTAACTTTTTCAACAAAAACAAATAAACCCAAATGTGAGCCATAATGATAACAAGACAGTAATGATTATTCTTTATATTAAGGAGGCACCATAAGTCTACAGTTTCAGCTACACCAAAGTTAATACGCCTGAACTGTTAATCTGCAAATAAATCAAATTTAATAAGTGACTTAAATATTTGTTTAACTTAAGTACGCTTTTAAAAACGACAAAATGTTTAAGTAATTACTTAGCCGGTACTTAAATACTAAGTTGTACTTAAGTAGGGTTTTGGAAACCCAGCCAATGTCTCATTGGTTACATTTGAACCTTGAAACTTGAATATCACTAACCATTACTCTATTTGGTTGCTGGTTTTATATACATAAAATACATATAAAAAATACATTATAACAAAATATACAAAACAATTTCTGGAGCCTTCTTTCTATTCTTGGTTTGAGCCAAAAAACCTGCCCTTTATAGCTTTTAAACCCGTGGGAGTTTGGTTCTGCAGCCAGTTTGTTTTGTACTCATAAACAGGACCGTCGCGATCTAAGGGGGGGGTGGCAACAGGTACCCCCGCCATTACTAACTATGCGTCCGCTGCCGGCAGGGCAGTATTCTTTAATAGCAGTCGAAAAATTTCTTAGTTTGGAAAAAAATTTCAACTCCCCTCATCAATTTTCGATTTAGTAACAATATCTGGTTAACTGGTTACGCTCACAATGTAGCCAGATGTTTCGGCCGTGTTCACTACAGCGTTTGCCAAATTAGATTTTGTTTACAATTTTCTAACTGTCGGCACACTGTCTCTCTACAGACCTGTTATTTGGTACCTACCTCATTAATGATTTGAATACTAAACACGCGGAACATGCTGGAGGGGGTTTTTAATCCAGGGCCAGAGCCGCCACTCCCGGTATCCTTACTTGGACGGGGCCACTCCAAAGATGAGTTCCGACCCTAACAAGATTTAAACAAAAATTTTGTAACAAAAAATTTGGTCATCGCAAGCGGCCCTCATCGCCGAATTTTTGGTGGGTCCCTGGTCCGGCACCGTTTGGATCCGATTTAAATTTGGATGTCGCCAAGTTTGATATTTGATGTATTTTAAATGCTAATTTTGCGTTTGAAAACCTTTGAATCAGAAGATAATATTAGTACGAGTTGATCAGCGTAAAAATATTTTATTGTAAACGAGGTTATTCCATGGATATATCGATGGGCTGGCATCTGCCTAAAAATGGTTGGATTTTGAAAATTTTTTGTACATTTGATAAACTGAAGCTAATTTAAAATCTTCGAAGCTTATTAGTAAAAAAGAGTTAGCGGGCTTAAAATTAGCTAAAATTTAATTAGTAAAATAGCTAAAAACGGTTTTAGACTTTACGAAGACTGTACCTTCAATCGGTAGTGTGTAATAAGCATTTTTAAAAGATGCAGGTGTTTTTCGACGTATTTTTAAGCTCTTAAGGTTACTAATTTGTTATTATTAATATAATTATTGATTGCTTTTACTTGAAAATAAGCTCATATCTGGAGTATCAGGTGAAACCGGTCACTTATCAACGGTATCGAGGCGATCTTTTGCTTGTAGCAGTTTTATTTATTCAACTTATAATTTAAAAATTGAACAAATTTCAGCTGCAAGACGTCATATATTAAATAATATTTTATCTTAAAATTATTTTCAATAATCACTACAGGTGTGTAGCTATGTTATTTAATATCTTATAATGAATAGTTTTTATATAATTAATATTCCTAAAATTGCAGAACAATTTGACAAATTTTTTTCGTTTTTCGCTTTAATGACTACTTTACAGCAAGGGCGTCGCCACAGGGGCGGCATTGGTTGGCCGTGTCCCTCACAAATTTGGCTGGTGCCCCCCCCTCCAAATAGACTCGGTCTAAAAGTAAACAATCTTGAATTACAATTCTAGGCCCCCTCAAAATTATTCGTTGCCCCTCAAATATAATTTTATGCGGACGTGCGGACACGCCTGCTTTTCAGCCGCTAAAAGCGTACAATATACAGTTTTTACCGAATACCTGTAACTTTCAGGCGTATGAACAATCATGCTTGGTTAGGTAAAATTGAGCAGTGTCCACAAAGCATATTCTGTGCAGAAGAGAATGTACCCAGCGCGTGCTGCGTTTTGCCGTATCGTGAATAATGTTTTTCTAACAAATTATTACTGCATCTCTGGTTTTGAAATCCATTATGCGTAACTTATTCTTGGCATAAAATGCCGCGTCCGATTCCATGAAAATTATATATTTTTTTTGGAATCGCAACATAGACTCTTATTATTATTATTATTATTATTATAATTGTAGCTAATTTACAACAAATACGCAATTACATAAATTGTCTGCGGCAAACTTTTAGTTGGACTCTCTCTGGCGCAGGTGTTTTAGGTTCTTAACAGATGCCTTTGAGCGTTCATTCTGGTACGTGTGTTCCTTGATATTTAAAAGAAACTACTATTTTCACCAAAACCAATGGTCTATTGGTCAGATTTGTCTTAGACTTATAGGGTCATCAGCTGCTTGTTGCAGTCATAGATATATAGTTTCATGAACACACAGGCTTAATATTGCAGTTTATTGTAATTTATATCAAGTTTTTCTTCAGTAGTCCCTTTTCAAATTTAATGAGCATGGTGAACTATTTGAGCTGAATAATGTGACACTGTGCCCCCACCAACTCCAGGGTGTGACCTCTAAGCTGGCGAGCGAAGCGAGAGAGAAGCAACACGCATTTTAAAACTTGGGCGGTTTTTCATTCAACCGGTTAGGGCGAGGGCACCTTTAGGGGTTGTGGGCCCCCAAATGGAGGGTATGGGGGTGGCTGCTCCGGCCCTGGTCATGTTACAACATAAGCGGAGCAATAAATTTGAATGCCCCATCTGACTGAACGTAAATATTTACCAGTCGTAGTGGGACTACATGTATTGAGCGAAGCTCGAACACACTTTAGCAATTAAGCTAATATGCAAATTAGTTATTAGCTAACTATACATTTATCGGTTTTGGAGGTTTGTGAACAATTTATTCAGGTTCCTCGCACCCAAAGATCCTCAAGATTGCAAAAAGCCCTAATCTAGGCTTATCAAATATGCTAATATGCAAATTAGCTATCAGCTAACTATTAAATTGTCGGCTTTGAGGGTTTGTAGGCAAACGATTCAGATTCCTTGTACTTAAAAACCCTTTATTGTTGAAATTAGATTGCTTGTAAGCCTAAAAATAGTGAAGTATTGTAAAGAGTCCTTATTGTAGGATAATCAATTATGCTAATATGCAAATTAGCTATTGGCTAACTATTAAATTATCGTTTCTGAAGGTTTGTAGACAATTAATTCAGATTCCTCGCACCCAAAAGCGTTTATTCCTAAAATTAGACTGTGTGTACCCCTAATAAATGGTGAACAAATAGTCCTAATTTAGGCTTATCAATTATGCTAATGTGCAAATTTGCTATGAGCTAACTATAAAATTAGCGGTTTTAAAGGTTTGTAGACAAGTTATTTAGATTTCACGCACTTAAAAACCCGTTTTTGCTGAAATTAGATTGCCTATATCCCTAATAATTAGTGAAATATCTTAAAAAGTCCTAATTTAGGCTTGACAAATTATGCAAATTAGCCTGTAGCCAATAAACGGTTTATAATTATAAAACACCAATGTGAGGTTAACACACTTGGATAAGAGGCTTTCAAACAAAAAAAGTTTATCAAAATCGGTTCAGCGGTTCCCGAGATTCTTTTCGGACGGACAGACGTCGAACAGACGAACATCCACCTTTCGACCCCCGGACGCCGTGAGGCTGGTTCAAGTGTCACTGAATCATTCTGTGATTTTTGTTCGGTCGCATTATGAGCTTTTACTGTTGTAAAACACAAGAAACCCCTCTTCAAAATTTTTATAGCACATCGTACCTGCCGCTCTGATAGGCATATACTGATACAGTAGCTGAGTTATAAGTAGAAAAGGCAGCGTCTGCTTTAAAAACCGATTCAAGGTAAAATTAATGACGCCCATGTGTACTTTGTTGTTTTTGCTTTACCTTCAAAAACCAGGATTCAGATGTGGAAGCTTAAAAATGTTTGGTTTATGCCTCATTGAAATATTTAGCTCCGGTTCGGTGTTGCAAACGAATAGTTTTTCTATCAGTTTCCTGTTCGCCTATATCGTTAAGATGCCAATGGATACTACCCCTGGTATTCGGTTACGGACTGTTTATTTTTAATTCGTCGGATTTTAGACAGAGCCAACACCCATCATAAAATGTGACCCATGTAAAGATTAGGAGCGGAACGTTTTTGTGTGAAACTAGAAAAAAGTAAGCTTAAACTTTACACTTATTTTTTTGCTTGGCTTAGGTTTAGGCTTTAGGGTTTACGGTTTACGTTTAGGAATATGCCTATAATACTGTTCCGCCCCTGTTCTTTTCCATTGGCCATAAAGTTTATGGTGATTGTCTGATTGTCTGTTTACATATTTAACTAGTTTAGGCCATTCTTCTACTTTGATCTGTTTTATGGACTCGAATTAGAACGTATGGAGGCTATCGACTTTGCGAACTCTGGTTAAGGGATACGGACTACTATTGATTGGGACTCAAAATGAAGACCGCCATCTTATTGTCCTCCTCTTAATTAACGAGGGTTGCAGTTAAATTAGCTTATTTTGGGTTTTGTATAACATAAAGCAGAGGTTGAATAGCCAGCTTGTTCAAGCACAATTCTTTCATATCAAACGGTGGTTTAGTTAAGCATCGGTGAAGGTTGAAAAAAAAAACAATTTCAAACTTCACCACCTAATCTAAGCTTGTTTTTTACGTTCCATAGACAAAGTTTTTTATCTGTAAAAACAACCTAACTTTAAGTGATATTTGCGAAATTTTTCAAAACTATAATTGACCAAGTGATTTCAAAATAATGTGCTGCATCTACATCTAACGCCCATATTCTCAGATGTGTGCAGCACCTATCAACCAGTTGTTGATAAGTCTTGTATCTTTCGAACCAGTGAATATTGAGGCTTAAAATTTAGCACATTTTACGTCAAACACAAAACCGTATTTTGATTATTGTTGCAGATGCACTAGGTAAAGTATACGTTATTATTCAGCAATGTGCTGTTATTGTTTCATGAAAAACGCACATTTTTGCTAAACGTTTCAAATCTGAATAGCATCGTCTAAACCATGCTTTCATGTAACCCCGGGCGACAAGTGCCTACACGGGCCCGTACACACGATCCGGAACGCAACCGACGCCAAAATCAGCTATCGGAACCAGTACACCACAATTTGGGAACTGCTGATCATTCCATGCATGCCATACGTTCCATATACGAGCTTACATTATTATACTGTATTGCGTTTCTATGTTTATGTCGAACGGGGGGTGCGAGTTATGTTTCAATTGACGGAGATTTAACTCTTGGAGTTTTAGTTCCAATGCACGAGTATAATTTTACTTCCGGGTCTTGTTCAAAGCATGTAATGACTGACGGAGTGTTAATACTGGAGACCATACGGTATACTCTTGATCAAGAGGTCAACGGCAAAGGCTTGCTGCCTGGCTTTCGAATGGGAGCGGTCGTTCTCGATACGTGCGAATCGGAAAAGTTTTCGACCCTTCAGGCAAGTCGCAGTAAGCGGAGCCAGGCCCGTAGCCAGCTCACCTTGCTGGGGGGGGGGCTAAAAATTTTTCAGGATTGAGGATGACAATTCAAGGGTTTTTAATGAATTGTAAGCAAAATTGAAAATTTTCTAGGGGGGCCAAATTTTTCCAGGGGAGGTTGAGACACCCCTGGACCCCAGTTGGCTGCGGGCCCGAGCGTAGCCCCCAGTAAGATAGTTTTTTTGTAATCGAGCATGTATGCATGTGAGACATGCTTATCCGTTATGTGTACATGCAATATAATACAGGGCGCTGTATGTATGCTAGCTGGCAGCATATGGTCGACATATGGTCGACGATAGAAGCAGTTGGAGATTCGGGTGGCGTGTCGCATTCGAAGAGCGTTAAAACTGTTAGACGGTCGCTAGTTCAAGCCGCCGCTGTATGCCTGCATATTCAGTTGTTTAGTATAAACGTCTGAACACATTTGAGTGCTAAATCTAAGTACATCACTGTAAATTCCAGTGAGTTGATTTTAATTCAGAATGACTGGAATTCACTCAGAAATCTGAGCTCTGAATTACGTGTTTCAGAGCTCGGAATTCTGAATTGTTTGAACTCAGTCGGAGTTGATTAATCAATTTACCCGGAATTAAATCAGCTTAGAGTGAGTTAATATTCACTATTATCAACTCAGGACTAACTAAAAATAACTATTTCTCTCTGAGTTGATTAATCAACTCATTAGAATTTATAGTGCAGGGTTTTGATCCCTGTATGCTGTCGTAGGCCTAGGTCTTGATGGGCCCGCTTGGACCTGTCAATGGTCATTTAAACCTGTGTGAATAAATACACTCATGTTTGTGTCTTTATCAGTCTTGTCTGTAGTTGCTTTTAGGCTGTCACTCTGGTGCTACTGAACAAACTTTTGCCGACCCCCAGTGAAGCTGACGCCACCAACGGTGACTTTACATCGTCGCAAGCGCAACACCACCCGTCGACAAAGCATTTAGCTGATATCGTCAACTCCAAACTTCGTATTGTTGATCCAAGTGACAACAACAACAACGAAGGCGGAAAGCGAGCGATTGTTGGTGTTGTTGGACCAATGACGAGCGCCGCTTCGATTCGTGTCGCCAATATTTTGAGCTCATTTGGAATGCCTCAGGTACAAGCTGGTGCCAGGTCCGTAGCCAGCTCACCTGAAGGGCGTAAACTTTTTCAGCAAGGCATACAACGGTTTTCGTTGATTTACAAGCACGGTTAAAATTTTACAGGGGACAAAATTATTGAAGAGGGTCTCAGTCCACCTGCCCCCCTCCCTTGTCTACGAACACGAGCTAAAATATTTAAGGTTTTAAATATTTATTCTATGATTAATTCAACGTAAGCTGGGTCCTCGAAATCATTTACAATGTACAATTGAATTTCACTATTTCTATAGGGTTTCAGGTAAGTTACGGCGCAACAACCGAATCACTCAGCCGTTCGTCGTTGTATCCGTATTTTTTTCGTACTGTACCTTCTGATCGATATCAAATTGAATGTCTTGTTCAAATTATTAGGTAAGTCATTGGCCAATATTCTCAAATGTGTATAGCAACTATCATCAGTTTAGTAATCGGTTTTCAAACTGACTCACTATTTAGCCGTTGTTGAACTGAAAATCGATTCTGGAATACAGCAAATCATGTGTGACAAATGTGGCGAATTTTCAGCCTCAGCATTCATTGGTTTTAAAAGGTACAAAACCTATCACCGACTGGTGATAGATGCTGCACACATTGGAGAATACGGGCCTTTGCTTCAAATTTGAGCTTTAATTTTTGAATTTTTTCTCAGCTTTGTAAAAATGTTGCTGAAGAAATACGGATCAAAAATGAACCAATATTTAGCCATATGGACCCAGTTTAGTTACTGGTGTCTGGTTTCCACACTAGGCAACACATAAAATAAATTGTCTTATAGTCAAGAAATATTGTCTGAATTTTGGAAAGTTAGAGTGTTCAACTGTGCAAAAAAAGTTTTGTGTGCAGGAATAGACAAGAATTAGGATTTTGATTCAGGATTACTTTTAAGTTTTGAAATTAATTTCGTAATATTTTAGACATTTCGATTGGAATTTTGTAATTGTTCTGTACGAAGAATCAAAATATGGTCGAAGCGGGTTTAATCGCTTTCGAAGGCTTGCGCACGCGAGTGGAATTTGTTTCGCAGATGCACGCATACTGGATCCAATAACATATACAAACGAGTCTTTGAGTGCAATGCTTACAGAAATGGATTCGTATAGCAAAGCGAGAGGTAAATGCAACAGTAACAGGTGCACATTGTGTGGCTGAACCAGGAAGACTGTGAATGCTTTCTGTTAGCAGCAGGGAACAAACGGATAGTGAAAATAACGGAAACGGATAGTGGTAGAAATAACGAATACAAAAAACAGATATTGAAGTATAAAAAAGATGTTTTATTATTCTGCCAACACAATTGAGACATGCATGCGTTGTAAAATTTCAAAGAAAAAATGGCAGATGCAGTAAAATTTTTAAGAATTTGGATGAATTTCGTAATTTTTATTAACTAATTTTGATCGCAAAAATAACGCAATTTCCGGTATTTCTACAACAGGAACGGAAACAAATACCAATTTTTACCTGAAACGGAAATTTGGTTAAACCCTGCTTGGCAACCATTTCGTCCTAGAATTTTGTGATGTAAATTGTTCATCCGATATGCACATTTTGTGTTGATATGTACTGCTAACAGGGTTCAACCTGGAATGAAAATTAATCGGATTCGAAATTGAAGTCGGAACTCAAAGATTTTGTCTAAACTCGAATCGGAATCGGAATTAATATAGTTTTAGGTTTTATTGTTATTTGATTGGTTGGTGAAAAATTCAAAAACATTATTAATTGTTTTGTTTGTCAGAAATAACTTTAAGCACAAGCGTAAAGACCTGAAATGATATGTAGGACAATGTATCATTTCTTTCATACAAGAAACACAGAATAAGTGTTGCCAAGTAGCCGTTCAACTCAAAATGGGAAGATAGTTGATGCAGTTGCGAAAAAATCCTAAGTCTGACTTGGAACCGGAATATAAATTTTGCCGGAATTTCAGTCGGAAACGTAATTCTTTTTGAAACACTGACCGCTATAGATTGGTCGTCTCAGGTCAATACAACCGTAATCAGCTGATGCAATATTTATTGCAGTTGTGGTACTAATTGCAACTTGGAACACTGTTCACCCATTGTTTCGAAACGTCAAACGCAAAGGTTTGTCAAATCGGTTTGTCTGGGTCGGTACTGACGGTTGGGGGAGTAGACTCGTTCCAAAAGTAAGTTTTTCTAAAAAGTTGTTTTTTCTTCTTAAAATCATAAGTTCGAAAAATACAAATAAATATTTTTAATAAATTGATTGTTTATATCAAGATTCGATGATGACCATTTGGACAAGAGTGTGCTACTTTAGGAAATACGCTTGGCATAAAAAGAACCACACCCACGTTGCGATTTGACCATATTCCCTTTATTTAAGGGGGGTAAATTGCATACAGAACACAGCTAAAGTTGAATCAAGAATATCAACAGACAAAGGTCGACACTGTGTATCGCCGAAGTATTTGTCTGTTTTCAAGGTATCAACATTCCCTTAATCTGTGGGGGAGGTAAGAGTAAAGTGCAACGCGCGCCGGATACATTCATTCCTACACAGAATACCCAGTTGCATACTCTTGTTGAAGTATGCATCATCCACTGTTGCTTATATTAATTGGTTATTTGGGTTTATAATGTTTGGCAAAAACCCTTCATATTAATTTTATATTGGCTGATTTTGTTGAGGTTGTAGTTTAGGCTGCTTCGGGCATGAACTGTAATATTATATTAGCCGAACTCGAAACCGAAATACAAAATCTTGGTTTTGATCCCTGTTAGGCAGGTCTTAGCCCGGTGGCACCCCCCCTTTGGATCCGTCACACTTAAGCCGCAGACCGGATGATTGAGGATTTGTTATTTTTTTCAGGACGTTGAGGATGTTGCTGCCGGATCGCTGACAACCCATCCTGTGTACCGGTCAATGCCTGACTTCGAACGCTACTTTCTTGGCCTTCTCGATCCGGCCTCGGGTCCTTTGGATGAATTCGCAACGCTTAAATCAACTCTGCAACGCGAGAACCCTTGGTTCGAATCGTTTTTGACTCAAAATCAAATTGCGCACAATGACGCATTTCAATTTCGTGAAACGTACAAATTGCTGACAGAGTTTGGTTTTGCACATTTCACACGTAACGCTGTACTTGTATACGCGTATGCAGTACGCGATATGCATGCAACGTATTGCAAAATTGCTGATTCTGCAGTACGTGTCGACGGTATATGCGCGCAGATGTGGACAGCGTTGCAACAGCCGAACGCACTGATTCCGTTTATAGAACAAGCGAAATTTGAAAGTAAATTAATTCACTATTTTATCAACTAATATGTAATTTTGTAATGTTGAGTTTATTCAATGAGTTAATTAATCAACTCAGACGGAAAATTAGTTATTTGTGAGTTAATAACAGCAAACTTTAACTCATTTTGAGTTAAATTTATACCCGCCCTGAGTTGATTTGAGTTCGGAAAAGTTGATTGATTAAATCAGAATGAGTCATATCAACTCAGAATTACGAGTTCTGATAGTTCTAACACAGATTGTTCTGTTTGGGTTGTCTCTTTTTGGATTTTCGGTGTTCTGTTTTCGCAGAAATTCAAAGATGAACCCGTTTCTGCCGTAGAGTATACTCTGAGCAACTTAACGCAAACTGTGCACGAAAATTTTGCAAAGAATGCGCTATCTTTGAACAATTGTTACGCGTATATGCAGTATGAAATGTCCACAAGAAATGAGTGCCCAATAAATTTCAAGCACCAAGAATTCGTTGTCTAATTTTATTTCACTATTTTTAAAAATGTGAAATTAAAATGCCGGCGCTATTTGCCGTCTTTGAATTAGTATAAATCGTCGTCAATTGCCAATGCATTTTTCTACACGGTGTACACGAGATACTGTGGACCACGCATAACCGCGTAGCCGTTTGAGTATAGAAGCAAAAGATTGACACGCGTGATTTTAGACGGTAAATGGGTAAATTTTAGCTGAAGACGAAAATCGATTTGAATTTTATAACGAGAAAAGCGGCGAGCCGTTGTACAGCATTATGAATTTCAAGCGGTACCCAGACGGCGCGATGAGCTGGATTGAAGTTGGACAAATTTCAAGTATATATTTATTCATTTATTTATTTTATTTCATTTATTTATATATATTATTTATTTATTTTATTTACTTATTTATTTTATTTTATTTATTTGTTTATTTGGTAGGTGAAAATTAAAATAGTAGGAAAAAATTAACGTTTAGTAGACAGCATTTTGGACACGAACTTGAAAACATTAACAGTTGCAGCGAATAATCCCATTGGCCATATAACAGTTACAGCGAATAATCCCATTGAAGCGAATAATGCCATTGGATATTACAGTTTGAGCGAATAATCCCATTGGCCATAACAGTTACAGCGAATAATCCCATTGAAGCGAATAGTGCCATTGGTTATTACAGTTAGAGCGAATAATACCATTGGCCATAACAGTTACAGCGAATAATCACATTGGCCATAACAGTTACAGCGGATAATCCCATTGGCCATAACAGTTACAGCGAATAATTCCATTGGCTATAACAGTTACAGCGGATAATCCCATTGGCCATAACAGTTACAGCGAATAATCCCATTGGCCATAGCAGTTGCTGCGATTAATCTCATTGGCCAAAACATCTTGTGACAAATGCCACTTGATATATTAGGAATCGAAGAATACCTATTAATTGAAATTGCCAGCTTTAAATTTATGTACGAACCTAAACCCAAGCCCGAACTTTAACCAAGCAATAGATTGAAAAGTTAAAGTAAAACATAGCGAGGAAAAGCAACCGGCTTTAAAAGCATATGATTTGCTGGCACTTCTCGTTTAATATCTACATTCGTCCCTTGCAACGAAACAAAATTTCCCATATATTGGCACCCTGTATGCAAGGGTGTAGGCACCATTTTTTTTACTTCCCCCCACACTTAAACTGAAATGTGGGGAGCAACTTTTCAAAAATGTTTTGTAACAGAACATCTCTGCACTGATTAGTGCGGACACAGATTAATTTGATTGGCTCCCTTTGTTCTGTCCAATCAGTGGATTCCCGTTGTCTTGAACCCCCGCAATTTCAACGGTCCGTGACCAGGGTGGGAGAAGCCGTCAAAGGCCCCCTACGCTAAGCGTATAATAAACCACGAAGACCACAGTATTAAAGTTGTTTTATTTGAAATTTAGCTGTTTAATACTGAATGCGCTTTCGTGTGGGGATTTGGGGTGCGATATCTCCCATCCTGTTCAGGGTATCTTGACCGTTTGGTTGGTTTAAGGGCGGCGGCAACCCCCTGAGAACCCAATGAAAGAAAATGTTTCTATAGGGAAAGTTTTCCCTTGTGGAGGGGACAGTAAAATATTACGGGGGTGTAGCAAGCAATCTGAAAACGGGGTACCGGTTTGTTTTTAAAATCTTTGAAGGAAAAATTTCTTGTCTTTCCAACTGAAAGGATTCCTGAGCGCAGCTGCCAAAAATCACAAAACGGGGGTGCTTAAGCCCCCCTCTGCCTCTACCTATACCAGTAATATTCATATACTGCTCTAAACTCAAAAGAACATTTATTAGTCATGTTCGATCTCTACCAATATTTATGGTACATTATTTGTTTTTCATGCGAAATCGATTCAACATCCGTCAATCCGCCGGTATTTTTTCCAAACGGATCAATTTATTTCAAACCGGATCTACGAAGAGCATCGAAACATTGGCAGCCAGTTCACAACAGCACAGGTTTCAGCAGTGGCCCCGTCGAGCTGGTGACCACAGTTCCTGAATCTCAATGTGGCATTCCATGCGCAGCGGGCGAAGTGCGCAGTTACAATGATCGACGGCTTAAATGTTGTTGGAAATGTGTTCCGTGTCGATTTTTGCACTACGTTGATACGTCCGACATCCCTGCGTTCGAATTTGAACCACAGAGCTATTTTAATTCGCGTCCGCGTGGAGGCAGACACCGAGCTGCGACTAAATATCGAATTCGTCATTTACGAGATACGTCCGTGAATGAAATTAGCCATTGGAATGAGAGCTGGCTAAACGTGGCGTCGAGGTCAGCCAATCAAAATGAAGGTGACCAATCAACGAAGCGTTGGTTATTTTCAGAATCGCAGTTAACGCATCAAATTCGAGACGTTAATGAAATTGACGAATCAACCAAGAAATGGTTATTTTCGCAATCAAAAATAACCAATCAAAATCAACGAAATCAATTTAGCGTTAGCCACAATTGGTACGCTGATTTAACTGCAGCCAGTCAGCATCCAGCATCAACCTTGATTCAAGCCAATCAAATTCACGCGTTACTCCAACGAAATGCGGTGATTGGTCGAAATTCGCCTAGATTTCGTAGACGTGCTGGGCGGTCAGATGACGGTGTTTCTCGCAGAAATGGTGGAAGGACTCGGTATTTTAATGTTCGACGATTTCAACAAGATCCACATATCGGTAGTGATGGTGTTTGCCGTCGTTGTCCTGATTTTCACGTTGCTTCAGCGAATAAAACGTCTTGCGAACGCGTTCCGATTAAATATATCTTTTACGATAATCCGTTTGTTTTGGGAATAACAACTTTTGCCGGATGCGGGATTGTGATGACTGCTTGTGTTACAGGAGTATTTGTGTTATTTAGTCAAACGCCTGTGATTAAGGTGAGTTTGGGGGAGGGGCGACTAGCGTTTATATCCATGGGCGTAGCCAGGATATTGCAAGTAGGATTACGTTCCAGAAAAATGAAGAAAGCAGGGTTGTTGTGGTACCAACTGAAAAACTTTCTAAATATTCCTGTACAAAAAATCAGAAAGTAGGGAATAGGTGCCCTGCACAACAGTGACGTTATACGAAACATGTCGGGACGTATTTTAGAAGTTTGGCACCACCGAATATAGGTTTTAGGACTCTTGTACACCTTCCCCTACAATTAAGCTAAAGCCTGAGGCTTAAGCTTGCGAAGCCTAAGGCTAAGCCTAAGCCTGTGGGGCGGCAATGTACAATAGCCGACTTTAGAAGCTATCGAGAATTATATAACAGTTTAGCCCGGTATCAGCTCTACTAGATTGTATGAGGTTAATAATCGTACTGCATGCAGGTGTTAACTTTTAAGCGATCATCCGGAACGGGGGGCGCATTATGCCATGGTTCAGTATACATACCATGGAATAACATAAGTACAAGTGACTGATCCAAGTTGTGTAAATTTCCATTCACATGTGCAAGTTTTTGCAGCAAGAACTTCCTGCCGTCATTTGCGCATGCCAGTTTTTGCAATAAGAACTTGAGGTGCAAGTTTTGTAATGGATTTTTACGCAAAACCTGCTGCAAGTTCTCATTGCAAAAGTTTGCACATAGAAGTTGCAGGAGCAAGTTGTTTGTGTCAAAAATTTGCACGTGCAATTCGTAGGTGCGAGCTCTTGCCGCAAAAACCTGCACATCAGAATACGGCATAATAAATTTAGTTTATGTCTTGGCTCATGTTACTTTTAAAAGGGCGTATCGTTTGTTCGGAAGACTCCAAAGAGTACGTTTAGGCTTTAGAGTGATTTTTTACCTTAGGCTTAGGCTGAGGCTTGCATAGTGTTTAGCTATTGGCTTATTACAACACTGAGGCTTAGGTTTAGGAATATGATTTTAATACTGTTACGCTCCTCAAAGTAACATTGGCCATTTACTTTACACAGGTTTAGGCTTAAGAATATGCTTATACTAACTGTTCACCCCGCAAATTAACATTGACAATTAACTTTATAATTATTCAGTTGACATTCTATATTGCAGGCATCAGGTCGGGAACTGTCACACGTCCTTTTGGCTGGCATTTATTTGTCGTATTTAGTCGTATTTACAATTATGCTCAAACCAAACGTAGTGATGTGTGCGTTGAATAGATTTTTCTACTCAATGGGATATACGATGTGTTACGCTGCGATTTTGACTAAAACCAATCGAATCGCAAGAATCTTTCGCCGCAGCGAGCAACGAAATCATGGATCTACAACAAATTTAGGCCTTAACTTAAACGGCGGCAGTGCTGCCTTATCTGCGCCGGCGGCGTCGGCTGGAGGCGCCCCTAACCAGCGGCTTAGATATATCAGTCCTAGCTCACAGTTATTCATTGTCGCAATGTTACTACTGTGTCAGTGTGTTATTAACGGTATTTGGCTTGTTTTGCGGTTTCCGACCCCGGATTTACGTGAATACATTGATTTCGAAACTCAAACTGTTACAGTGTATCGGTTTTGCGAGGCGTTCGAAGATGAAGATATGCTAATTGGGCTTGCATTTCCGTTAATATTAATGTTGATGACTGCAGTTTGTGCGTTTCGTGCACGCAAATGCCCTGGTGCGTTTAACGAAACGAAATACATCGTTGTGACAATGTATACTACGTGTATTATTTGGATTGGATTTATGCCTGGATTTTTTGCCACCAATCAGGTACAGCAAATAGCTTGTGGCCAATCCCGTTGCTGTTGTCAGCGACCGTACCAGACTCAGAAGGCGGTTTCACGCGCTGTCGGATAAATTTAGGCACATTCTCGCAACAAATTATACAACATTTTGGTCTATTAAATCCAACAGACATCTTCTATGAGGGCAAGTCACCTGTAGTGTCCTTACAAAGGTTCCAGTGCATATAAGTTTTGAATTGGAAAGCATGTCAAAATCACAGAACGCAATATATTCGAAATAGATCAAGATATACCTATATCGAACCGGAACAGGAACAAGTACCGGAATTTGAAACAGTTTTCATCACCGAATTATACTGGTAGGCTTGAGCTAATTGCAAAAACACAAATTTCCAATATTTGAATGATCATTAATAATTCCGTAGGAAAATTCCGGTTCCTGCCACTTTAAATGCATGAAAAGGAACAAGAATTGAATTTTAATGCAGGAATTTCGGCCAGAACAGGAATTCCGGTTGAATCCTGAGCGTCGTCTTTAGTTTTTTTACATGCTGAATTTTGGACTGTTATTTTTTCAGGTTCCACTTCGAATATTTGCTCTCACCGGTACACTGACTTTGAATGCAACAATAACCCTATTCTGTATGTTTCTTCCCAAAGTCTACATTGCAGTTTGCCGACCGCACAAAAATACTCGTCAAAGTGTCTTAGGACGTGCCGCTCAAGGCGTGACTACGCTAGCGCCACAGCCCATTCGGCAACATAGTACACCAAATCGCATGCAGACATCAACAACGTCTTCAGTATTCAGCAGCGGATGTGGTGGATGCACTATCGATCAGTCAACCAACGGTGGTAAATGCAATAATTGCAACTGCAATAAATTGCATAAACAATCTACTGGTGGCAATGCTGCAAACTCTCGACGGGGGCACAATAGTGCTGGAACTATTTTCGAAAAGTTGAAATGGCGTAGTCGCCTAGGGTCTGACGGCATAGATCCTTCCGAATGTTGCGAAGGATTAACAGTCGCGAATAAAGCTGTTCAAAAGCGATCTGCAAGTGAAGGGAGTCCATCGTTGGAAGACGTTAGCACTAGAACGATACCAACGGCAACACCGACAACATATCAAACGTTTGTTCAATGCAACAACACTGCGCAACTGAAGTCGCAAACGCAACAGGTACAAGGCAGACAGCACAAGAAACAAATCGCAACATCGGTGGACGAAAATCGAAAATCAGCTAAATCAGGGATACTGGGTAAACGGTGCCAGTTTTCGTTGAGTTTCGCTGAACTGCCAGAAAATAATAATAATAATAATAATAATAATAATAATAATAATAATGAACCTGTTGCTGGTCAAAGAACGGTATCTTGTCAGTCAGACTCGTATCACAGACAGTCGATGCTTCAAAATAACCGGAGAAGATCGAGTGTGGAAGATAGTAAGTTTTCATGCGTAGGGGTGCAGTTAAAGTGTACAAATGAAAAGACTAATGGAATTACTAATTGACCTTATTCTGTGCAAATAGCAGTATGGTCTTGGCCAAATAGTAATTGTGAAATATTGCAAAACAACAAAGGCTGATTGGTTAATATCGGCATTGCGGCCGACGGTAAAATCAAACCTGATTGGTCTATAAGTCCAGTCGCAGTTAGCCTAAACCAAACGATGGCCTACGACAACTGGTCTATAAGCCCAGTCGCAGTTTAGCCTAAACCAAACGTTGGCCTACGACAACAAACATATGCATACGGTGTGTATGTTACCGTGTCACAGTTAGGCACTAAGAATATCTAAACTGTTTTTATTAAGAAACCAGATTTTTGTATAGTTTTAGGCTTAGAAAGCGATGAAATTCAATCGTTGACTGGCCGCGAATCAGTGTCGAGTTATTGCAAATATGATCGTCGAGGTTCAATTCAATTATGAACAGCGAAACCATTGAAATTGTAATTTGAGACATTTGTTGAACTCAACTTTGTGTAAAAAAATTTTATTTCAACAAGGATTTCAACCGCTACAATTTAGACAATATGATACAAGAGTATGGAACTCCTGTGGTTCTGCATGCTATACAATGTATCACCGGGCGTTGCATTTTTTGGCCGACCCACTTTATTTAGGTGGGGGGTGGTTATTACATGCAATACATGGAAATTATAAGCGAAGCAGTTTTGATGCCGGATACATAAAGTACCATAGTTTGCACAAGTTGCAGCCCAGCTCTAAATATAAGGGGGTTTAAGCCAAAAATGCAACGTGCGCTGTCTACATTATTTTCTACACAGAATGTACCCAGTTGCACAGTTTTGTAAAAAAACAGTCATTATCGACTCTTATTAAAACTATCCACATTAAGTAAACAAGATTGAGTTACACTGGATCCAGGAATCGAGTTTCACCCACCGGACCGACACATACGAAGTTTTCAACTGGGGTTCAAGGAACCGTATCAAAAATCAAATCCCGTTGCATTCGGACTCAATTCTGATTGGTTGACGCATGTTGTCAAGAGAAAATTTAGCGAGCAAAGCCAACGAAAATGACGTAATATAGTTTTTGATTAAAATCATCTTTGGGGATACACGCTTAAGTCGATTCGCTTTCTTTTCGTAAAACTGCGACCAACGAAATGACGGTTAATAGGCTCGTGTCAAAAACTCGGGAAGTCAGGCCGAAACTCCAGCTGTATACAAAATCGGCCAATGTAAAGAACAGGGGCGGAACAGTATTATATAAGCACATTAATAAGCCTAAGCATAAGCCTAAGCGTAAGCTTAAGTGTAAGAATGAGCATATTCCTAAGCCTAAGCCTAAGCCTAAGCCACGCAAAAATTGAGTCTAAAGCTTAAGCCTACTCTTTTCTAGTCCACAGAAAAATGTTTCGCCCCTAATCTTTACATGGAGTAGAAAATCTCGCTTGCGACTCGAGGATGGTCATTGTTTCTGCATAAAATTCTTTTGAAGATACGCGGCTCATAGGATTCACTTGATTTGCAAGCGTGAGATCGAATCTTTTCAGCTTTATTTATAAGTTGGGCCCATGAAAGATTATGGGCAGAACGTTTTTCTCCGTGACTGCAATAGAGTAAGCTTAAGCTTTACACTAATTTTTTGCTTAGACTTACACTTAGGTGTAAGCTCATTGTTACTGTTAGGCGTATGGTAAAGTTTAGGTTTATGCTAAGGTTTAGGTTTATGGATATGCATATACTAGTGTTACGGCCGCGACATTTGTTAAATTTGAAGCAAATAAATAACGATTTTTCATTGGTCATCGTTGTCGTCAACGAACGCAGTGTCAGCGGTTTCCAATTGGTCAGAAAATGGAAAATTTTTCGACTGTATACATCTATAAAAGTTACAAAATAAAAAGGGTATATATTGAGGTCACATATACCTTTACTTCCAGCACCGAGGGCGTATCCTGAGTTGAAACTGAACTAGAAAGTTGGAAGATTGTGTTGTCTTATTTGAATTAAGATTTATAACCGAATGTAACCGACAGGACATTAGGATTTAGCCGTTTAGCCTAAAAAGGGTGTCTAAAAATGCTTCCCCCCTCGATATAAACACGGCTTGTTTTGTACCAGGGTATAGCCAGATATCTGTTTCTGTTTTGGTTTTTGGTGAATTTCGGTGTCTGTTTCTGTTATAGAAATACTGAAAATTCGGTTATTTTTATGCTCAAAAATAATTCTAAATCACGTACAAATAGTGTTGAAACTTTTATTACACTCCAATATCCGTTTTCTGTTTCCGTTACTTTTATAATATTCGTTCCTGCACCCTGATTGTTATGACGAAGTTAAATTTTTTAATTAACTGCATGTCATATCAAATTTTCGGCCAATGTATAGAACATAGTGTCCAGCTTAAAGTTTTAGACTAACTTTTTTGCTTAGGCTTAGGCTTAGGCTTAGGATTAGGCTTAGAAATAGGCTCATCGTTAAGCTTTTAGGCTCGGCTTAGCTTCGGATTAGGAGTACGCTTATACTACTGGTCCTGCTCTGTTCTATACATGGGCCTAATCTTATCATTTGCATAATAATCCGGGCACAGGTTACTTTTAGGTGCGTAATAATTTTTTCGGGACTGCACTAAAGTAAAGCTTTATCTTTAAACGAATGTTTGCTTAAGCGGCTTAGGTATAAGTTTAATCATAGGCTTATCCTTACACTGAGGCTTAGGTTTCCGAATAAACTTGTACTATTGTTTTTTGTCGTCTCATTGAACCAAACTGGAATGTGAGCAAGGATTTTTACTCGACCCACGCTTCACCCGGGCAAAGAAGAATTTTTACGGACGCGTCTCCCCACGCTAAAACGATGTACCCACGACCCACCTTTACACTGCGCCTGAAGTTAAACCATTACTTTAAAGACCGCTGGTGATTTGCACTTTAATAAAGTTTGGGCGTTTTAGAGCTCCAATGTCTTTTACACATGAAAACTTGCTAGAAACAACAAAATTTCAAACCTAACTAGATAAAGCAGAAAACTGTTGCTTTTTCAACGCACAGTTAGCTTAGTTAAAGGGTATGTTTTGGACATTGACACTTAGAGATTTAGCGAACGGTAAATACTACAATTTTTCACCCGTGTCATACAAAGTCTTTACCCGCGAGTATACCCGCGGCTGACCTTTTTTACCCAACCCGAGTTGTTTACTCGCGGGTGCCCGCGGGTAAACGCGGGTCAAGTCCCACGTGGCATTAAACGTTTAACGATTGGAACGCGACTGTAACTCTGTAGCAAATTGAGTCGTTAATTATTTTTCAAAGAGCATCAGCTCTCTATCCTACCGCATGCCCATGTAAAGATCAGAGGCGGAACGTTTTTCTGTGGAACTAAAAAAGCGTACGCTTAGGCTTTAGACTTATAGGCTTAGGCCTAGGAATATGCTTTTAATACTGTTCCGCGCCTGTTCTTTACATTGGCCCTACCGCACACATCAACGTTGGTTGGTCGCTGTAGGACTTTATTACCATCGCTGCGGTTGTAAAATAGTATCTTACCGACGAAACGTAAAAATCCGTCTAATAGTAAGTATGCTAGAAATTGCGTTCATATCATCTTGTGCAATTTCAAAATCAAATATCTAAAATTAAAAAAATACCGGGCTATTTTTAAATAACGCTGTATACTAAAGTAATAATAGGGGTTAAGATCTGTTGTATATATAGCAATTGGTGAGTTAGGCATTTTATACAGTATTGGAACCAGAGCGGGACTTTACCCGCAGGTACCGCGCGATTACCCGCGGGTCAGCGCGAGTCGGGTTAAGTATTTCAAACGCTGGCATACCCACTGGTAACGATTTTTATCACGCGGGTAAATATACCCGCGGCAAACATTTAAGGTGGAAAGTCTACGCTATTGTCTGTTTCATTTCCGGTCAAGTGTGGCCCGTGCGTTATTTAGTTGGGTTTGAAATTTTGTTGTTTCTAGAAAACTTTCATGTGTAAAATTCATTGGAGCTATATAACGCAAAACTTCATTACAGTGCAAATCAACTGCACTCTTTAAAAATACTGGTGTAAAACTTCAGGGGCGGGTAAAATGTGGGTCGTGGGTAGATCTTTTTGCGCGGGTATACCCACGGGTAAAAAATTCTTGTTTGTTTGCGCGGGTAAAGCGCGGGTCGGGTAAAACAATTCTTACCCACATCCCACTCTGGTTGGGACTATACCACCATCGGGATTGAAAGCTGATTAATGACTGCTTGGCGGGGTTAACTCAATCCTCTTTAGCCTGGATCGCTTTTAAACTTACATTTGCGTTCCTCGAAACTGAATTAATTTATATGAAATTTAGAAGAAAATATTAGTTTGACTGTATTTTTGCATAACGGTAGGTTTCTACCAAGGTGCAACCAGAATTCCGGTTCCGGTATGGAAATCCGGTATTTCTCACTATCCGATTCCGGTAAAGAATCCAGTAGCTTTTCACCGAAATTTTCTGATATTTTCGGTATTAAAATTTTTTCTCATTCTTGTTTATTTCTCTAAAATTGTCTGAGAGCGTGTATTGCCAAAATTTTCAATTTGTGCCATACTCCATAATTTATCATATGTTTCCACCTGCTGCATTTGTTTCAGAATTTTAGCATTTTAAATGGTGCGTTTGCAGCATTAAAAGCGATAAACAGCGTTAAAAATAAATTTTTGGTAACAAGTGTTTTTTATTTTACGGTTCCGGTTCCGGTATTTTTTTACCTTTCCGGTTCCAGTTCCGGTATTTGATATTAATTCTGGTTGCACCCTGGTTTCTACTATTGCACTAAATCAATTGAACTTTAGCTATATGCACTGTTGTTTACATTCTATATTTTTAAAATCTGATCAAAGAAATTACCGAAAAGTTCTCTGCGAGTCTTGCAGGTGTTGCTGACTTTGGAAGTGGACAAATTCCACGTTCAACCAGCCATCGCAAGCATATCTGAAACATATACAAGTTTAAAGTTGAAACTTTATAGACACAAATCACACGAGCATTTCAACGTTTGTGTTTTAGTCCTAAATTCTTTTTACGTTAAGTAATAACACCGAAGCAATAAACGTACTTTACGAGGTAGTTTCTTCCGAGAAAGTGCGCTTAGAATATCTTGCATTTCAAGAGACGTTTCGGGTTTGTGTTAATACACCACCCTACAGGCGTTTGCCCAAAAATGGTCGTATTTTAAAAACTTTTGCGAATATTTTTGAGTTTCTCGGCCCCCCCTTGATTTTTCTACTCCCAAATTTAGATTTTTTGTTAAAAGTTTGGTTTTTAAGGTTCAAGGCACCTCTCGGAACGCAAAATTATTTTGTCGAAAAGTTAAATCGAATTGTATACTATTTGCGGCAGCTTGCATAGCTGAGTCGAATGATGCAAAACTATCTGCGATCAGACGATTGGTTAACAAGTGATAGCCTAATAACCGATTTCGTTCGCTGCCAGTGATTTGGGAAGGCGTGAAATCAGATATTAGACTTTAACTTGTTTAACCATTGTCTGATTTCAGAAAACACCATTCGATTCGACTGCTCTACATCAATGATATAATATAGGTTGTCTAACGTTTTGACAAAAAAATTCAAGTCGAAACCGGAATGAAGACCTTAAAAGCTTTTTAAAAATCGAAATTTTGATAAATTTAAGTTTGTGTGTGTCATTATCAGATGAGGTCATGAGAAGCTCAAATATGCAAAACTTTCCGCCGTTTTATGGCAAACGCCGGCTGGGGTAACGGAAAAAATCGTTTCCAACCAAAAGGATGTCAGCCTGCAAATTCTACTGCGTGAACTTGTCGTTATAAGATATTTTGTAAAATAGTATGGAATCTGCTCCGAAAGACGTACCATTTATAGCTGTAGGACTATTTTACCTGAGCAGGTGTCTTATTTAATCTTGTTGCGATTGAAATTATAACTGGATCCTCAAGTGTTCCTGCAATCCGTTCTTCATCTGTCATACTTCTTCAAATAAAACACGAATTAATACCAGGAACGTATGCCAGAAGGAACAGAGGCAGGGCGCAACCGGAGGTGTACAACACCAAGCTGAGGCCGGAGCCAGATGTCATCGAAACTTGCCGGAGCCGGAACCAGAGCCGGAACCGCAGGTTACGCGAAATTAGGTGGTAAAAATGATGGTTAATTAGTAAATTTGAGCCAATGTCTGCAATATGTTGTTATGTAGTTTGGTTTTTACGCTCATTTTCTGAGACATTTCTCAAATTCTTTGCTAAAAATTGTGACAAAAGTAAAACGAAACGCGCTAAAGGAGGTAGAAGTAAAAAAGTACTTTCAACAAACTTAAATCAGCTTGATTTTGGAGGCAAAAAATTTCCTTTTACTGACATGTGGTTATACCTGCCCAGACGGAAATTCTGATACGCCCCTAACTTGGTTCACATGACCACGATTAAATATTTTCTATACATTATGATGCAACCAAAGATGAAGAATATCGAAGCCAAAGCCGGAGGTCGACAAAATTTGCTGGAGTCAGTGGTGAGGCAAAATTACATAGCTAGAATGATGCTTAATTTGCTAATTTGAGCAAATATCTATGCGCTATTGGTGTTGTTAAACCTTTAGTATTAAAACGCATATTTTTTTACGTGTACGAAAGGTTGAAACGAAACGCACCAAAGAAATAAATTTTCAACCACTATACAAAATTTTACCTCTGAAATTGGTCTAACCTCTTGCCGAATTTCAACCTGGGCCGGGACGGAACCGGAGGTTGATTTTCTGATAAAACCAGAGACGGAAGCAGACTTCCGGATGTACCCTACCAAAACACTCGATGCGATGAGGAAATTTGACATTGCATATCACTAGTATACTGAACAAAATCTGAAACTTTAAATTTGTGTGAGAATCTCAAAGCCTAAGCTTCGGCCTAACCTATTTCCTTGTTGGGAAAAATTCCAGGACGTATGATGTATGATGGTGTAAGAAATATGTTTCTACGTAAATTAATTATTGTTCGTTCACGAACTAGACCACGGGAACTATATTTAATATTTTTCATTCACTGTAAATTCATTTCCTTAAACCACATCATTCTAAAATTCCAGTCAGTTGATTTGAACTTAGAATGAGTTGAATCCACTCAGAAGCCTGAACTCTGAATCAGGCATTGAAGAACTCAGAATTCTGAGTTGATTAAACTCATTCTGAGTTTAGCTCGCCCGGAATCAAAATCTGCTCAGAACGGGTTGATGTTTTCCGTTACTAACTCAAAAATAACCAGACATGACTAATTCGCTCTCTGAGTTGACTAATTAACTCGTCGACATTTGACAGTGAACGTTTTAAGAGCCAATAAAATTAGCTACCTTCCACTTCGACCATGTGAAACTTTTGGAGATCCAAGTGGTCCATAAGCTGTCATTGCAATGTTGTTGTGGTCACAAAATTGTTTCAGTTTAGTTTGTGGAAAATGGACGTGGCATTCCACCTAAATGTAATAAAAAGAATTAATGAAAGTCAGGGTGTGACCGGATATTCGTTTCCGTTTCCGGTAAAAATCGGTGCGGTTTCCGTTATTTTTACTATCCGTTTACAATCAGATTAAAGTATTTTCGTATAAAATAGCAAATTTGTATACGTATTAAGTTTTCACCAAGTTTTGCTATCGTATCATAGAAAAGAACGTCAGAAATGCGATTTGTGCGGGCGACAGTAATACCCTACAGCCTAACACAAGTCAAAACATTTTCTAAAATTACCGCTCTCGCAGGTAAAAATGTTATACTCTTAACTACATTGCCAGAAATGGTGAGTTAAATTGACTCTCTCCGTAATAGGCATTTCCTGACTACATAAACTGAGTCAAAATTCGACTTTGTCAGAGTCAAATTGAGTCGAACTGGATTCTGGAGGAGTGAAATTTTGACTCAGTTTGTGTAGTCAGGAAAAACCTATTTCGTAGAGAGTCAATTTGACGCACCATTTTTTGCAGTGTAGACACAAAAAGGTCTTAAAATTTCAAGACTCTACTTTTACAATTTGTAAAACTAAAATGTCTAAAATTCTAAATATTAATAGTCTTATAAACAGCTCAGCAATTCGTAGGTCTGAAATGATTAAACATAAATGTCTTATATTCTAGAAATTACTGCTGCCATATTAAAACGAATTGCTACGCTAATATTCTTAAAAGTTTATATAAAAGTAGACGAATGTTAAGAATATTTTGCGTTGAGTTCAAGCACCCCCAACCTAAGTTTACATGTCGTTCTCGGACGTATCTTAGATTGTAAAAGTCCAATTCAGTTGTAGCTTCAGCTCCAAGTGTTGGAGTCGGCTTTCCTAGATTAACTTTACTTTTGACACTTTATATGTCTGAAAAAATACCAAAAGTAGTCTTATATTTCAGACATTTAAAATTATATTTCAGAAATGTTTGTCTTAATCGTTTTATGAAATAAAGTCTAAATTTTCTTTGGAGTAATACATAACTGTGTTAAATTTTGGACAGTATTTCTGAAATATCGCACAATTTGTCCTATATGTAAAGGAACATTTAGGAGAATTGTTTTACCGGAATTTTGACAATTTCGATGGATTTTTTTCACATAATGCCTGACAAGTCACAACACATCATACATTTATGTTACTTTAACGGGCGTCCAGGTTTCTGGTGGGTGGGTCTATAAAAGAGTAGGTTTAGATTCTAGATTACATTTTTTTGCTTAGGCTTACGCTTAGGCTTAAGAACTCATTTTGCAACGTTTAGGCTTAGGCTTATGCTTAGGAATACGCTTAATCTGCTGTTACGCCCCTTAAAGTAACATTGGCCGTAGATTTTATCAGTACCACATTTTTCTTCGCCTCAGGCTATGATTTCAGGCTTCGAAAAGCTTTCGTGGCGTCTGGTTTCTGTATTTCTCACCTCCGGTTGCACCCTGCTGGTTTCATTCATGATTGCGTACAGCAATATATACCTGGAGTACAGACGGTGGAATGCGGCAATGGCTAATTATTCTTTGAAGTTGTGACTGATTGAAATTTGACACTCCGATTGATTTGACTTGCTTTGCGTCGAAAATACACTCCAACTCCTGCAAAATTAAACTTTAACCTATAATTGTTAAACGACTTGGCGATATATCAGCAACAATTATTAAACGTATGTGTATTTTACAAATAAAATTTAAATTAGGCCACGTCGCTCTCGACTCTTATAAATGAGGCAGTTTGTGTGTATACTTGCATACGTGCAAAAAGTGGCCAATCCACGCCTTGCTGGTAGGAGGAATACGTTTATTAGCGTGAATTGGCAACTGAAACCGGAAATATTCTTCGCAGGTGTTGTTTGCTTGTAAACAGTTCAAAGTAGACGTAGTAAATAATGTTTCAGTTGATCCCGTATAGAATACGTTCGGTCCATATTACTTTTAGGGCCGTTTCGGTTTCTGGTGGGTCCGAAAAAGAGTAGGCTTACATTCTAGGCTACATTTTTTGTTTAGGCTTAGGCTTTGGCTTAGGCATACGCATTTGCAGCGCTTAGGCTTACTTAGGCTTAGGCTTTAGAATACGCTTAATCTACAGTTACGGCCCTAAATGTAGCAACATTGGCCGAATACGTCAGCGTCATAACCACAAAATGGCAAAAGATTGTGAATAAAGTACTTGCATTTCTGATAAAAGTTAAAGATTAATGTATATACTATTTTTTTGTTGTCATACTGTATTGCAATGAGTTGATTTAACCAACTCAGAGAACGGAATTAGTCATTTTTGGTTATTTCTGCGGTAACAGTTAAACATTAGCTCACTGTGAGCTGGCTTTATTCCGGGGGAGTTGATTATTTAACTCAGAATGTGTTTAATCAAGTCATAATTCCGAGTTCCGAAAAACGTAATTCACAACTCAATGATTCAACTCGTTGAAATCAATTCACTGGAATTTACAGTGTATTACTCGAAACGTTATACCTTCCATGTGTCCAAGTAGTCAACACTGTCATCCACCGGAAATGGCATATTTGGATTTGTCGTTTTCCGATCAAATTCCTGAAAATAACTTTTCAATAGTAAAACAGATTTTGCAACAGCATGGAAACACACTGTAAATTCCAACTACTTAATCAACTCAGATTGAAAGTTAGTTATTTCTGAGTTAACAACCGAAAACTTTAGCTCACTCTGAGTTTCGTCGATTCTTACTCTGAGTTGAGTTAATTACGAGCAAAATGATTAATTAAATCAGATTAAGTTGAATCAACTCAAAATTTTAAGTTCTGATAGTTCTAACTCAGACTGAATTATTTAACTCATTCTGAGTTATAATCAACTCATTGGAATTTACAGTGCTCTTAAAATTGCAGTGATTTATAATACAGTAACTACAACCATTAGGTGTATGCTTTTATTTGCCAAAATGCTTATGTTTGGATCATCGTATCTCTAGAAGCATTTCTATAGGTACTTACCCACGTCATTGGTCAATATTAAACTGTAAATTTGTAACTGAAGAATTATTCCGTGGTACTAAATATACTAACGGGCGTTGCGTTTTTGGCCGACCCCCCAGATTATGGGTGGGGAGTGGTAGTTAACGCTTCATACGTAGAATACGCATGGATTTTGAAAGTATTAGATGGAGCAACTTTACAATATTAGAATATTTTAACATCTAAAACCGAGAAAAATGTTCCATTGCACCCCTCATAAGGGGTGTAGGCCAAAAACGCAAAGTGCGCTAAGTTCATTTTTTTGTACACGGAATGTTCCCAGTTGCACACTCTTGTTGAGATTATCCGCTTTTGACTAAATCAACGGGTATATTTCACCTTTAGCGCTACTGGTGAATGGATCAGTACGCAGTCCATGTAGGTTAACCTTAATCGCTGTAGGCTTTGCCGGACTAACTTTAGAACTTGATCTGGTCGTTGCATAGTTGGGTTTATCTGAAAAATAGACATGTGTTTTCAAATATGAAAACAAGATTTGACAGGCCGTAGCCAAGGGGGGCCAGGCAAGGTTCAGACCCCTGGAAGAATTTTGGCCCCACCTAAATTTTTTTCAATCTTTATTTCATTTCGACAGACTTTAATCAAATAGCATTTCGACGTATACTCAGATAAAATAAAAGTATTTCTTGCAGGAAATTGTAGAAGTCAAAAGTTGTTCTGCTTGAACCTCACGTTGATTGGATGGTTTTAAATGCATCAGATTGCATTTAGCATCCTACAAAGTTGAAGGTTACCTTCGAAGTGATGAATAAATCTTCTCGACAAATTTTAGCTTCTGGATCAGAAAGTACGCGTTGAATTGCTTCACCAATCAAATGTTCGTTATCGTAGCAATGAGCTGTATCGATATGACGGTAGCCAATGTCTTTGATTGCTGTCACCAGTAAGTCCACTGTGACGTCATCCATTGGCTTAAATTTTAAACCTATTATTTTGAGTATACAATCCATTTGTATTAATTTTATAGTGGCTTGCCCGAAAAGCCTAAAGCCTAAACCATTAACCCGAGCGCAATTCTAAACCAAAGTGTAAGCCTAAAACAAAAACTAAGCCTGACCCACTCACTAAACCTAAAGCCAAAACAATTAACCCGAGCCAAATTGTAAACAAACGCTTAAACTAAACTCCAAGCCTTAAACATTAGACAAAACCTAGAGAACTCAATCAACCAAATCCAAACCAGCAACCTGAGCCTATTATTCAAAGCCTGAGCATAAGCCTAAACATAAGGCTAAACATAGGCCTAAGCCCAGTCTAATCTCTAAGTCCTTCTGTCTTTCTTACTTTCAGCAATGTAGGCCCTGCTAATTGACGCGGTCTATCTAGTCTATCTACTAATATGTTTCTAAAATATTTTTTATCAGCAATTGCTTCAACAATAAGCATTAATATAACATTCGACTTAAAAACATAACATTTAAATCTGTCTTAAAAGTTTAGCCAGTGTATAGAACAGGGCCGTAGCAGTAGTATAAGCATATTCCCAGGCATAAGCCTAAAGCGTATAAACGTAAGCCAATTAAATATCCAAAGCTTAAGCTTACTCTATAGCAGTCCCGCAGAACAATGTTCCGTCCTTTGTAACATTCATTTTTAGTAAAATTAAAGAATTAATATGCCTTTGTTCTTACCAACATTGACGTTCCCATGCCTATCATTGGCATAGTAATTCCGTTCTGAAGTAATTTGAACATTACTGCGACGTTGCTTAAAGTAATTGCGTTTTGTTACGAAATTAAATTACCTACGTATGTAAGCTTGCAGATAAAAATTTATAAACAAACAATAAGTTGATTTCAACCATAAATCAGACGAAATGCTTAAATTTAAAATGTGAACATTTTTGAGCGAAGCGAAACTCCGAGCAAAGCTCGGAGTTTCTCGAAGCGTTTTATGTTTTGTACTTGGGGGTCGAAAGGTGGATGTCCGTCTGTCCGTCCGAAAAGAATCTCAGGAACGCCTGAACCGATTTTGATAAATTTTTTTGTTTGGAAGCCAATTATCCGGCGGTGTTAACCTCGCATTGGGGTTTTAACATTTTGGGCCGTTTATTAGCTAAAGGCTAATTTGCATAATTAATTCAACCTAAATTAGTACTTTCCACAATAGCGATAGTCAATATTTCAAACTTTTACGCATAAAACCTCAATATTAATGTTTCCTGTTTCATTTAAATGAATAGGGCAAAACATGAAAAATGGCAAATTTCCAGATTTCTGTCCCTCCGGATGCTGTGTCTATGGGTGCACTGTGCTAAACCTTTTTTAAATGTGAAGTATACAAAATTTCAATTTTACTGCAGCATTTTTGGTGTTGTAGACAAACAGTAAGCAAGACGCTAAGCAATCCATTGTTTAGATTTCAGTGTTGCGATACGCGATTACACTACTTAACAGTTCATATACATATATATAAATATATATATATATATTTATATATGTGTGTGTATGTGTGTGTGTGGCAGTTTAGAAATTTATTGGTTCTGTATCGCACTGCTTGGTATTTAACTGTGAGCGACAACTTTTTTCGTTGTTCCGTTACTGTTGCTGAAACTAAGACAAATGCGTTCCAAGAAGAGCCAGGGGTACACAACTTTTACCTAATCACACTGACGAATCCAATGGAGGGCATCCTGCCTTAGGTCCTCCAAACATGGGATCAAAATCAAGATTTCATATAAAGCTTAGCGCTAAAGCTCGATTCGGCTTCTTGTCCGCTTCGCTCACGAATTTGCTTCTACGATTCGCTCCCTTTTGGGTATTTCTGGATCCGCCACTGCGCCTAATCCATATGTTTAGGTGCCAGACAAACACACTATTTTAATATAGAACCATCATTAACGATTATAAGTCTAATAGGTTTATGAACCGCCTACCCTCGGCAATTTTTGACCTATGATGATGGAAAATTGTCGACTACGGTGATTTAGGCGATACCCGTTACTGGTGTAGGTAAAAGTACGTTTTAAAGTCACCAACACGGGGAAGTACGATGATCCGTTAAAAAAGCAATCCCCCCGGTTCAACCACATCGAAATGCGGGCACATTCAGGAATCAATGACTTGGCTAATTCTATATAATTTCAGATTTTTTCTGCGACCAAATTGTACGATACGCTACTGGAACATAGATAATCACTGTTGGAACATTTAGCTTCTAGGTCGCTATTCCCCTCTCTTACACGCGGATGTTTAACCTCAAATCTTGAGCGTGGAGTATTACAACTTATCACAAATGAGTTACTGTGAGCAACTGAGAGCAATCTCTGTACACGGCGAATTTAATAAATATACACAGTGAGCAGCGTTAAATAGATTTTATGCTTTACGAATGCGCAGTGTAAAATTTCCACCAACCGTGAAAGCCCTCTCGGACTCGAGCGTCATGCTCCTATATCAGACTTACGATGCCTGCGATTCGAATAATGGCTTGAACTGCAGTTCGTACACTGCAAAAACGGGCGAGTCAAATTTACTCTCTCCAAAATAGGCTTTTCGGGACTACATAAACAAAGTCAAATTCGACTCCGCCAGAGGCAAACGTGCGAATTAGTAAGTCGAATTTAACTCAGTTTGTGCTGTCACGTAGAAACTATTTCGGAGAGAGTCAGTTTGACTCACCATTTTTTGCAGTATATATACACAAAATAAAATATTCATACGAGAAAAGTAAAGTTAATTGGGCCGCCGATGGGGCCCATGTTAGATCAGGGGTGGGACGTTTTTATGTGGGACTAGAATAGAGTACACTGTAAATTGCAGTGAGTTGATTAATCAACTCTCAGAGAGGGAATTTATTATTTCTGGTAATTTCTGAGCTATTGTCAATAAATATTAACTCGCACTGAGCTGGGTTAATTCCGAGCGCGTTGATTAATTAACTCAGAGTGAGTTCAATCTATTCAGAATTGTGAGTTCTAAAAGAGCTAATTCAGAGCTTAGATTCTGAGTGGATTCAACTCATTCTGAGTTAAAATCAACTCACTGAAATTCACAGTGTAAGCGTATGCTTTAGACTTATTTTTTGCTTGGCTTAGGCATAGGCTTAGAAATATGCTTGTAACACTGTTCCGCCCCTGTTCATTACATCGACCGCCGCTAGGATATCAGAGGTCATCCAAAATGGCAAATGCGGCCCCTGATCACTTCAAAAAATTTTGAAAATAGCACAAAACGTGTCAAAATGAACTTTCTGCATGTGAAATAATTTAATTATGTGCAGCATAAAGAAAAATCCTGGGAGCGAAGCGAGCGCCAGGCCAAACGCAATTTTAGCACTAATCTTGGTACAAATTTTGGTTTCGTGTTAATCCGGTGTGAATATGACCCCAGTTACGACTATCCATCCTTGCTTTGTTGAGTTGTAGTCCGAACGTAAACTCAAGGAAATCAAAAATCAGAACAGATAAACTCTAGCGCTGCGCACCGATCAGTAGTGCTCATCTCAGAAAAAGCTAAAAACATTGTGACATCACCGATTTAATATCTTTAACCATATTTAGATTTCGATTCTAAATTTCAACTGAAATCTAAAATGTTGCCTACTGTTATCATTTTGGTCAATGTTCAGATTGAATCACTAGTTGAAACTACTTTGGTTGCAGTTGTATTCTAGACAGCTCCTGTGCACTACAAAAAATTGTGAGTCAAATTGACTGTCTCCGAAATAGGCTTTACGATACTACACAAATTGAGTCGAGTTCGACTTCGCCAGATTAAAACGTGCGACACAGTGAGTCAAATTTGACCCTTGCTTATTCGAATTTGACTCAGTTTGTGTAGTCCAGTAGAGAATATTTCAGAAAGAGTCAATTTCTTCACGATTTTTGCAGTGTGTACAGTTATTAAAGCGGTTCAGATGATTTGGGTTCAATTGCCTTTCAGAAAAATACAGCAAAATCTTTTGCTAGTAAATCGGATTTATATCATCTCAGATTTTCTCACCGGTCAATGGGGTTTTTGAACAATAAATATTTTATAGTTAGGTTCAACATAAATGAATTTATTCCAGGTTTAAGTTTTGTTTGTTTGTGATAGCTACGAGTTGTGCCTACTGTTTACGATTTCAGCATGGGTGAAGAGACATTGCCTCAAAATCTCAAAAATGTAAATCATGCCGCAGGCGAAACTTACAGGTGTAGTTAAACCGGACACAGCATACTCAAAGCCCAAACGGATCGAACTGGCAAACGAAAAGAATGAATTGAATCAACTCAAAATTCTCAGTTCTGATAGTCATGTTTCAGACTGAGTGATTCACCTCATTCTGAGTTAAAATCAACTTACTGAAATTTACAGTGCAAAGGTAGGACCTCTTCTTTAGGGCTCCAAGCCTCAATTTTTAACATCTAACGACCTCTTCTTTAGGGCTCCAAGCCTCAATTTTTAACATCTAACGACCTCTTCTTTAGGGCTCCAAGCCTCAATTTTTAACATCTAACAAACCAACTGCGAAACGTCTTAAGAGTTTCGCGTAACGTGCGTGTCAAAGTTGATATCGAATCTACATCTGTCACTGCACAAATGTTGTTTAATTTTTTGACCATTTAGACGGCATAGACTACTAGAAGCCCATTCGAGCTTTGTTGTGTATCAACAACTTGTTGCTTTTACTCTGATTAAATATTTGTACCGAACAAAATGCAAAATGTAAATATTTACATTTATGGATAACAATTAACAAGATATATATACAATGAGAGGATATACTCCCTCGAAATTTCTGGAGAGAAGAGAAAAATAGCTTTTTTAAACATAGTTTAACATAAACTCCATAAAACCTATGGGTCGAAAAAAATTTCTCGCTCGCTACACTCGCTTGTATACAACCTTCACATGAGGCTGCCCGTTCGCAGCAAAATTGGATACGGACAACGCAACCATTTTCGCGATACCTGACTGTGATGGACGTGTTTATTTTGTTTCTAAACCATGTTTACAGTGGTGTATTCAGAAATTTCTCATGTTGGCCATGCGGTATATTTTTGTAAAAGGAAGCTCGCAAACGAAGCGAGCCAGAAACCAAACTCAATTTCAGTGTTTCTAAATGTGGTCCATGTTAGTTTAATGGGCGTCCAGATTTCTGGTGGGTGAATAAAAGAGTAAGTTTAGATTCTAGATTACATTTTTTGCTTAGGCTTAGGTTTAGGTTTAGGAACTCATTTTTGCAACACATAGGCTAAGGCTTAGGAATACGCTTAATCTACGGTTACGCTCCTAAAAGTAACATTGGCCCTAAAAGGTTAATACAAAATTTCGGTTTTGATTCCTGGCGTCGCCTTTGAGATTTTGATGCCATATGTTAGACACCGCGTTTGATTACTGCCTGATGTTTAAATATGGCTTGTTTTGGGCCCACATTAAATTCGCGGACGCATGTTTACGCTGGAAAACCGTTTCAACAAATAGTATATCATTTACACAATACATATTAGAGCGTTGTTTGTGTAGTGAAAAATACTATTTTTTGCGTATATATTGCTCAACATTCTAGTTAATTTCCTAGGTAGCCTTTGAAAAATCTAAAATTTAGTGTTAATTTTTGTAACTTTTATCGCTTTTTTGGCTTTGTAGATAACATAATATTGTAAAAAAAGAGAAACGTAATGCGAACGCTTAAAATTGATAGTGAAACAGTTGTATACTCATTTTCTGCTTTTTTTTGAGAATTTAGATGTATAATGGAAGCTTGGACCAGGTCCGGATTTTCCTTCAAACTGGTCAATGGTTGGGTTAGAAATTGTGTGCCATTTTTCGTATTTGGTGTAACCTACGATCCACCGCAGTGCCTATTTTAAAATCCGCAATTGAAGCATTTTGTCAGGTTGAAAACCTATCGCTCAACTGGCGATAGCTGTGATCCGTATTTGAGAATATGGGTCCCAGATTCAGGCGATGTTTGTACCAAAATTTTTAGGTTCCAGAAAATTAAAACAACTTCAGTTTTAACTTTGGCGTCCGCGGATTGGAAAATAAAAATACAAAATTTAACAAAAACGCCCTCGTTGAGTTGAATTATTCAGCATGCACCGAAATCACAGTTGTTCAGCCACTGGCATAACTCTGACGCAAGCGTCATTATTTGCTTAACGAAATGTGACCCAGGTTGGCATCGGCCCGGCTTTTTAGGGCCCGTTGCGAGCCCATCAGTCTCGGCCTGGGTCAGGCCCACAATGGCACGAGTCTGCTAATTTTATATACTTAGGTTTGGAGCAGAATACCAACCATAAAACAAATCATATTAACATTACACTATTTTTCATATTTCATCAAATATTGTTCAGTGTGGCTTCGTTCACAGCCACAAGAGCTTCAACGACGGACGAATGCAAAAGGATGCGAGTCCCGATACGTTGCCTCAGATACGCTCGTACTGGCTTACATAACAAACACGCGTCTAGCTTGGATAACAATTTAAGCTTTCGACTAAATTTTTATTCAGAGTTTGGTGTTAGTTCGGGCTTAGCGTTATGCTTATACTACACTGTAAACTCCAGTGAGTTGATTTTAACTCAAAATGAATTGAATCACTCAGTCTGAGTTAGGACTATCAGAACTCACAATTTTGAGTAGAATCAACTCAATCCGATTTATTTAATCAACTTCGCCGGAGTCAACTCAACTCAAAGTGAGAATCAAGTCAACTCAGAGTGAGTTAAAGTTTACTGTTTATAAGCTCAGAAATAACCAACTTTCCGTCTGAGTTGATTAGTTAACTCATAGAAATTTAGTGTGCTACGCCCTTAACACCTTCTCACATTGAGTTGCCTATAGGCAACTCAGCGCAGTGTAAATACGTTAAATAATATATATCGCACCGTGTTTAACAATTGCAACACATATACATAGTACTAAATTACTACAAGACGTTAGAGCCCCCTCGGGCTCGAGCGTCAAGCTTCTATAGTTGAGTGGTCATGGTATACGCCTCCCACTCCAGTCATTGGAGTTCGAATCCTACCATAAAAGTAGGTCTCAGGCAAAATAGAAAATATTCATGTGAGAAAGGGTTAATATTGGCCAAAAAAGTTTAGAGTCTGCCACAGTGCAAAAGCTTCCTATGGACAACTACACAAATCTATGATGGGTTTTAAGGTTTTTAACATATTTGTATATATTGACAAACACTATAAACCACAAGGTTTCATTTTGCTTTGTAGTGCTTTTTTTCTTGCTGTATGTATTTCCAGTCTTCGACATGACCTCAGAGTAAATCAAGACTTATGCCCTCTATCAACTCAATATGTTTGGCGGCTCAAGCACGGTTCATGAGATGCATCATAGAATTTAGCAATTTTTGCAACTGCAGTTTGCAATAAAGAACATGGGCGGAACAGTCTCATAAGCATATTCCTAAGCCCAAGCCTAAGAATAAGAATGAGCATATTCCTAAGCCAAAGCCTAAGCCTAAGCCTAACCCAAGCGAAAAAAATTAGTCTAAAGCTTAAGCTTATTCTATTCTAGTACCAGAGAACAACTCTCCACCCTTAATCTTTACATGGGCCACACTTTAACGGGCAAACGTTTTCGACGGTTCCTTGGCTACGGCGCGGTATTAAAGGCGTATTCTGCAAGGTTATTAAAGGCAAGAAATGGTTATACGAGCCAGCGTAGCTAATGAAAAAATTTTTTAGCCCTACGAAACAGTAGTAGTTTTGTTCAGAACCCTATAAAAGGGCCTTGTTCCTGTTTCTGAAGCAATTTTGTGGGTTATATTTTTGGTGTTCCTTTGTATATACTCAACTACGTAAAACATGAATGTTGTTTAGAACGACAATTTCATTTTTTGTACATGTATGCTTTTACGAGACTTTGGTTAATGTTTACCTCAAAAATAGCACGTACTTGAAGCTTGATATAAGCTTATTATTAGTTTTTACCGTTTTTAAACATATCAGAAAACTCGAAACACATGTATTGTGAAATGCAGGAACCTATGTAAAGTTCACGGGCAGAACGTTAAAGCTTAAGTTTTAGACTTTTTAATAGGCTTCTTAGCCTTAAGCTTAATAGGCTTCAAGTTTGGGCCACAGGTACAAACACGGTTTATAGGCTTAAGTTTAGGCTTAGGCTTAGGCTTAGGCTTAGACTATGAATTGAGGTATTAGATTACAAAAATAAAATTTCTCTGTAAACAGCGCAGATTTTATTGATCCTTAATTGTACACTGCAAAAAATGGTGAGTCGAATTGACTTCCTCTGAAATAGGCTCCACGAGACTACACAAACTGAGTCAACTTCGACTCCGCCACTGTCAAGCGTGCTACTCAGTGAGTCGAATTTGACTCTGGTGCAGTCGAGTTTAACTCAGTTTGTGTAGTCCCGTAGAGCCTATTTCGGAGACAGTCATTTTGACTCACCATTTTTTGCAGTGTAGTTGAATATTGAGTGCATAAAATAAATCGCGAAAATTAAGCTTGAGACTTGAAGGCAAAACAACTGAAAAGTCTATTTTAAATGCACGTAGAAAAGCAACATTTTTAGTTAATAATTAACTTTGATCATGGATAATATGACAATCTTTGATATAGTAACACAAGTGACTACTTATTCTCTCTATGTATCACCTTCGTAAGTTTTACTTTTGTATTTTGAACTTTTAAACAAATATGTCGTATTTGGCTGACCTCAAAACTGCGGCAAAACTTTTGTTTCACGAAGAAAATATTACACTGAACGAGATGGAAATTTGGCCCATCATTGGGTCCATGAAAAAACGGTATATGGTTCGTTGGTCAATACGATATGCTTAACCCTACCCTTGGTGTAACAATTTTTTGCCTTTCTGCAAAAGTATTTGAACAGTTTTGTAAAATTATAAGTAAAAATTGCACATGCACGCAAAAACACCGTAGTATAAAACGGTTAATATATAAATTTGGATAATAAATAAATGATTTAAATTGCATTAAACTTCACCAAGATACCACAGTATATTAAATATATGCGCACATTTTGGTAATCGCTGACTTTTAAACAGCTAATAATCCATCAATTTGCCCATACTTTGAGGGGTTGTACCTTGTTTCAACGGGTCTCCAATAGAGTATGTATGTTTCCTCGGGTGTCCAATAGAGTAAAGCTTTTGACTCTTTTTCCCTTAGGCCTAAAGCTTACGCTAAAGCTTAGTCTTGGGCTTAGGCTTTAGGCTCAGTAAAATGTTTTTATACCACTGTTTCATCCCTCAAACTAACACTGGCTCATTATACTGTAATATCAGTAATGCGTTCATATCCTTGTACACTGCAAAAAACGGTAAGTCTAATTGAGTCTTTTTGAAATAGGCTCTACCGGACTACACAAACTGAGTCAAATTCCACTCCGTCAGAGTCAAACGTGCGACTCAGTGAGTTAAATATAAGTCTGGCGGAGTCGTATTTAACTGTGTGTAGTTCTGTAGATCCTATTTCGGAGACAGTCCATTTTGAATCTCCATTTTTTGCAGTGCACATGACGCTATAGCCCAAGGGTTTCAAACGTCTTATGGAGATTTTGCACAGTAAATACGTGTTGTAAATTCTTAACGTTGCGTATTGTGTGTTAATTCACTTACACAGATTGCTCTAAGTTGCTCAGTCGGCTCTATGTGAGAAGGGGTTAGCGTTTCAATGTTGAAAATTTCAATACACAGTCCGAAGAGTTAAAATGTTCACCGTCAGACGATTGTTAGGCTACTCAAGTTTTAAGCCAGTGTATCCTGCACATAGTGACTATAACAATAAAAAATAGAGATATTATAAATGTTGTTTTTAATTTTCAGCATTACTCTTGTTAAAACCATACGTCACGGTTCAATGGACAATCTATCACCTATACCACTGCTGATGAGTTATCTATGGCAAGTTGTTTTACTCAACAATTTAATTTCAGTCTCTCTATGTCGTAAGCCAATCTGCTATTCAGTCCAATTACCAATTGGCCCAGGCCAATGTGCTATACGAAGCGAATAGCAGTTTGGCCTAGGACAAATCGCGATTGTGAGATGTCGCAAAACAACAGAGAGACCAACGCTGTTTGGTTTATCGGTATTGTGTCTGTCAAAGTAATCAAATCTGATTGGTGTATAAGTTTGGCCTGATTAGCAGATTGGCCTACGACATATATAAGTATACAAGTATATATAAAAGAAAAATAGTGATCTTAAGCCAAGTGAAGGACAGGTTCTCAAGTTCGACGCATACGCTAGGCACGCCGGCAGTTTCTATCAAACAGGTATAAAATTATCTTACATTTCAACGCTGTCTTGCAATCAACGCATATATAAGTTTTACTTGTACTGCAATTAGCAATACAAGCGTTTGGATACATGGCACTTGAACATTTCTATTTCCAGTTTAAACCTAAAACCTAACCCACCAGGGTGCAACCGGAGGTGAAAAATATCGGCCAATGTAAAGAACAGGGGTGGAACAGTATTATAAGCATTATTCCTAAGCCTAAGCCAAAGCCTAAGCCTAAGCCAAACAAAAAAATTGGTCTAAACTTAAGTTCGCTCTGTTGCAGTCCCACAGAAAAACGCTCCGCCCCTATCTTTACATGGGCCAGAATCGGAGCCGGAGCCGGAGGTCAACGAAACTTGCCGGAGCCGGATGTGATGGGAAAGTTGGAAGTAAAAATGAAGGTTAGTTAGTTAATTTTAGCCAATATTTATTTGATTTACGCTAATTTTCTGCAAAATTTCAGAAATTATTTCCTGAAAATTGTGACAAACGTAAAACGAAACGCGCTAAAACAGATAAATTTTGCAAAATTATGCAAAATTTTACTACCGAAATTGCCGGAACGTCCGGCAAAAATTATACCGGAACCGGAGGCCGATTTTCCGCATTCTGGAAGCTTTCAAAGCTGCGCAGTAAGTGTATATTCAAGAAAACAATTATTTTATTATAATGGTGGTTTACCAGGGCAAAAACTATGAAATTTTCTGTAGTATTACAAACTTTATCTGTTTGGCGCGTTTCGTTTTAACTTTTGGCGCAATTTCGATGAAACAATTGCCGAGATTTCCTAAAAAACGTAAAACCAAACGATTTGGCAGCACATTGCAGATATATATATGCTAATATTAACAAATTGAACAACATTTTAACTACCTAATTTCGCCTAACCTCCGGCTTCACCTCAGGTCCGGCTCCGGCAAGTCTTGTTGACCTCCAACTCCGGTGTTTTTCGCCTCCTGTTGCACCTTGGTGCTTACATAATGTCCGGAGGAACTGATAGTTTCGCGAAGTTAGACAATGATTTACATCTATTTTAATAACCATTTTTAGCAGTTTCGTACTTCTTTACTACGGTCTGACAGTTGATAATAAGACACTGGTGACTGTGAACACCGTTGGAACATTATCGGCCATTACATATTTATTCGTGTACTATATATTTGTGATCAACAAAGTAAGAACTTCAATATAGTGAGAATAATAGAATCGGAAAACGGACATTGGCTGGGTTTCTGAAGTCTTACTTAAGTATTTACTTAAGTTATACTCAAGTAATTACTTAAGTCGCCGTTAAGTCACCGACTTAAGCAATTACTTAACTTTTTGAGCAAAAAACAAACAAACGACTATGTGAGCTATAGTCATAAAAAGGAAGTTATAGTTTCGCTTTATGTTAATCAGACTCCATGTGTGTACAATTTCAATTAAACCAAGGTTAGTATGGCTCAACGGTTACTTTGTAACAAATCAAATTTAGTCAGCGGCTTAAGTATTTACTTAACTTAAGTACGCTTTTAAAAACGACAAAATGGTTAAGTAGCACGTACTTAAGTACTAAGGTGTACTGTAGCGACCCGAATAAAAGTGGGACTGATATTTATTTGTCCTCTCCAGAGGGCACCTCCCCCCTTGTTATTCGGTTGCGGACTATTATTTATTTTCAACCAGCACTCGGAAACCCTTTTTTGCTGATATATATCCGGTATTGCAACTATCCGTTAAATTAAACGTTTTTTGCCTTGCATCAAAAGCTTGAGCGATAACGCAAGGTTATACTTTGGAATGTTACTTTCAAAACGTAAGTACTGTATTGACCCGAATAAGAGGAAGACTGATATTTATACAGCCTCTCCAGAGGGTCCCCCTTGTTATTCGGTTATATTTTTAACCCACGCTCCGCCACCCTTCGTTACTGATATATATCCGGTGCTGCAACTATCTGTTGAATTAAACGTTTATTTGTGTTGTGTCAATAGCTTGAGCGATAATGCAAGGTTATACGTAGGAATGTACTTTCAAAACTTAGGTACGTTTCAAAGTTTCGGAGTCAAATTATTTGGACCTGGAGTCATTTATGCGCTACAATTAGGGATAATTGACATTTATAGACTCTAATTAATGTTTAAGGACTCTATCCGCTTACGGACTCTTATTAGGGATACGGACTCCTATTGATTGGGACTTAAAATGGGGACCCCCTCTTATTACTCCCCTGTTATTCGGGTCACTACAATACTTAAGTATTGTTTTGGAAACCCAGCCATTGAAGTATAAAAGTTTCAGTGATATTTTATTTTTCTGCCAACACAACTGAGGCATGCAAATACCTATTCACTGGGCTTCCTAACATTTTAATGGAAAATAGCAAATGTACCAAAATTCATTTTTTACAATTTTGGATACATTAACTTATATTTCTGCAGTATACCTGCCATGAAACAGCTCAAATATGTAGGTGATTTATAGCTAAAATTTTGAGCATAAAACTGACGAAACTTCGATTATTTCTGCAACAGAAACGGACGCCCATATTTATCGGACACGGATATCCGGTTACACCCTGCTTAATATAAAGCTTTGTTTCTAAATTACAGGCAACTGGACGAAAGCACCTTCCGAAAATTTTTTATAAAACTGTAAGGCCCGTCCCCTAGCTTACAAATTTTTGGATTTTCAGCTAGTTGCTTTAAATATGCCTAAGCCCCTTTATTTCTATGCCCCCAGAAATTTTAGGAGAAATTATAACCCTCTTCTATTTCTTGTATATATCGTAGGCCATCTGCTATTCAGGCCTATCTGCTATTCAGGCCAATTACCAATTGGCCTAGACCAATCGGTTATTGGAAGCAAATAGCAGTTTAGCCTAGGCCAAATAGCGATTGTGAGATATCGCAATACAACGGTGATGTAAAACCAGCGCTGATTGGTTAACGGAATTGTGTCTGTCCAAATAATAAAATCTGATTGGTTCAAAAGTTCAATAGCAGCTTGCCCAGGCCAAACTGCTATTACATAAAATAGCAGATTGGCCTACACCAATTAGCAATTGGCTTGAATAGCAGTTTGGCCTACGACATATATATATACGCCACTAACACGTGCTAGAAACAAAATTAAATTTTCAGAAATAATTTTAAGTTTAAAATTGAAATTTATAAAATTTATCTTTAGGTTCGTTTCCTCAAATACCTATCAACGGCACTAATAACATCGGCTTCAATTGTCGTCGTAATTCGCGCACTTTCTTATGATCCAGCGCTATCCATAAATACCCTAGGAATGATCGGAGCAGTTGTGAACGTGATGACAATGGGTGCCCCCCTAACAGAACTGGTTAGCTGAAATAGTTTTTAAGTTTTTACTGCTAAGCATGTTGTAAATTTAAAGGTTTTAAAAGTTTTGAAAATTTTCAGGTACTCTTATAGTTTCCCCCACAGCGGAAATGTTTCCTACAACAACAATTTAGGGGACCCCAGCCCCCCATGAGAAACAAAAATGCAAAATTTTCGCAATTGTTTTAAAAAAAAGAGAAACAAAATATTCTATGGTACAAGTGAAAAAGTTTCCCACATAAGCGTATTGTGGTGTGAACTGCAAAACTGCCAATTTCATTCTCATGAAGGATAATACTTATTCGCATTCACACACACATACAAGTGTATGTCGGATCCGACACCGGTATAAACTTAGCCTGCGCTCCGGAAAAATTTTGACGTTGCTTCTGACAATTTCGGTAGTGAAATTCTTTCGACCTTCTGCGAAAGTTGTTTTATTGACTGCGTTTGTTTGTATAATTGGGGGGGGACATTTTTCGAAAATATTGCCGAAATTTCTCATAAACGAAAGTAAAAAACCATATTTATGAAGCCTGGAAATAACATAAAAGGCATTAACGCAATTTCAGGGGTAAACAAAACAAACTTTGGCCCGTGTAAAGATCAGGTGCACAACATTTTTCTGTGGGACTAGAACAGAGTAATCTTGAGCGTTGGACTATTTTTTGCTTGGCTTACGCTTAGGAATATGCTCATTCTTATGCTTAGGCTTAAACTTAGGCTTAGGAATATGCTTAATACTGTTCCGTCCCTGTTGTTTGCATTGGCCTAAACTTTTAACACTGCACTGCATATTATTGTGCAGTCAGTCTTGCAGGAAGAACCGTTCGTTGTGTCCCCCGTGCAAAACTTGACAATTGAAAGAATGTTGAACTTTAATACTTTGTAGTGTATCTACGCGTACCGAGAGTTCATTTTCGGTAAATTTGATCACTATTGATTTTCGGTATTCTTACTATCCACTTTACAACTTGTAATTTATTGTTTTTAGCAAGAAGTCATAGGAACCAAATCCACTGGGATGCTTCCGTTTCCGCTGATCGTAGTGATGTTTATATGCGGATTTGAATGGTTTATTTATGGATTGCTACTGTCAGATCCGGTGGTTTGGGTGAGTAAAGTTATCTCTGGACGTAAACATTGTATTTGAAGTTAAAGTTAAGACCAAACAAAAGAACGCAAACAAGAATCAACTGTATCTCTATAGGGTTTGACTTAAAATTATAGCAAAAAAATCATTTACTAATAAAAACCGTTTACAGAGAAACGATCAAAGCTCAGCCAACGTTTTTTAGGCGAATGCTCCTCAAAAAACACTTGTCAAGAATTTACTTTATTTCAGGTTCCAAACGGGATTGGCACCGTTCTCTCTGCTGTACAATTGAGTTTGTTTGCGATATATCCGAGCACCTCAATAGAAAAGAAGAGAGATTAAACTTTTTTACGACAGGACAATGACAATATTGCAATGAAAAATCTCCGACCTAACGCGAGGTTCACGTTATAACCGGGGCAGCTTGGGACATGTGTTTGTCCCCCATATTTAGACTATTGGGTAACATTTTGTCTGCTTATAGACCTTTTATATCGGATTCAAAAATTTTGTCTGCTATTATCATGGTGTGAGTCACCTTTTGTTTTTCTATATCATAATTCAACGTAATGTTTGCGAATATCACGATATATTTTCAAATGTCTTCTTTTACTTGTGGTAGCATACACAAATTGTCCTGTTGAATATCATATGATACTAGAATTTGAAATTTGAATTTCCGAATTATGACGCTGTGGATCTGAGCGATTTGTGTCGGAACGGAATTTTCGGGCGTGTTTTTGGTATTTTAATGCAGGCACAACTGCGCAATCATCTGATATTCGTTGTAATTTTGGAATATCATATGATATTCACATAAGTGTCCTTACCACGTGACATCAAATGTACACATTGAATATCTGAGAGCGATGGTCTATACTCTGCAAAAATGATTAGTCAAATTGACTCTCTCCGAAATAGGCTCTACGAGACTCCGCAAACTGAGTGAATTTGACTCCGCCAGAGTCAAAATCGAATCACTAAGTCGCGGGGACAATAAGGGGCGTAAAGGTTTCTGGTAGGTCCATGAAAGGCCATTACTTTTTTGTCAGCGCTTAAGCATAGGAATATGCTTAATTTAGTTAGGGCCCTAAAAGTATATAACTTTGGACAAGTGCTACAGGTTTAGACATAACCAAAATGCAATCGGAATTATAAAATACCGGAAAAGGACAGTGAAAACACGACTCGATTTTTTACCGAAATGAAAACAAAAAAATAATTGTTACCGAAAAATTTATTTGTTATGCTATTTTATCGCTTTTAATGGTGTAAACACACTAAAAATCCTGAAACAAAAGCAGTTAGCTAAAAACCAGGGTGCAACCGGAGTTCTGCCTCCGGCTTCGGTAGAAAATCGGCCTCCGGCTCCGGCAGAATATTTGCCACAGGATCGGGCAATTCGGTAGTAAAATTTTACATAATTGTGCAAAATTTATCTGTTTAGCGCGTTTTTTCACTTTTGTTACAATTTTCAGAAAAGCATTTCCGAAATTTCGCAGAAAATTAGCGTAAAACCAAACAACTTAACAGCATATTAACAGATATTGGCTAAAATTAATTAACTATCGTTTTCACTACAAAATTTCGACTTACCTCCGGCTCCGGCAAGTTTCGTTGAGCTCCGGCTCCGGTATTTTTCACCTCCGGTTGCTCCCTACCGGAAACGTATGATAAATGGCACAAATTGAAAAATTTGGCAATGCTCGCCCAGACAACATTTATAGAAAAATAAGTTAGAATAATATGAAAATTTTTCTTAAATTTCGGAATAGAACAATTTTCAATACCAAAAATACCGGAAAATTTCGGTAAAAAGTACCGGATTTATTACCAAAACCGGATAGTAAAAAATACCGATTTCCCTACGGAACCGGAATTCTAGGTGCACCCTGCCGGAATCGGGTAGTGAAAATAACTGTTACCGCCGAAATTTTCATTTTTTTGGCACAATTTCCGTTCACATATTACTACTATACAAGGTTTTTTAGCACTTAACTCAAAATTGTTAATACGGAACGCTTTTTTGGTTAAACTTTAAACGTTAAAATGATATTTAATGAAACTCTGTGAAATTCTCAGATTTCGCTACCATCGTGCTCTTACTAAGAGTTCTAAAATACGAATTTTGTCGAAATATAACTTTAGCATACAGATATATAATACGGGAAAGTCCGATGAAAATATACAGGATTTCATGTCGGATTTGGACAGTGAAGAATATCGGACTTTGTACCGAAATTCCGGTTGCACCTTAAATACAGCGTTTACAGTTCAGTTTACATCATTCTTGTCATACCAGTTTATTCATGAAAAACACTTCACTTACTACATTATAATTTATTCAATGAACACGCTAATCCATGGAATTTAACGAAAACGATAAACATAATAGCCAATGTTACTTTGAGTGGCTAACACTAGTACAAACAGATTCCCAACCTTAAGCTCCAGCGTAGAAATAACCCTATAACTAAGCCTAACCCTAAGCAAAAAATAGTCCAAAGCTTTAGCTTACTTTATTATAGTGCAGTGAAAAAATGGTTCGTCTCAAATTAACGTGGGCTAACATAACAAGTAAACATGCACATTGGAAGAGAATCCCATTAAGAACTGCAAGCGTCAATATTATAACCATAATTTGAAAGTTATATATCAATACTTGGTACAACAAAACAACAGCGGTAAACTGGTAAACCAAGCAGTCTGAACTCAAAATTAAATTGTTTTTTGACTATATCCCAAAGGAAGGTTATCGCTCATCACTGTTTTGCAGTGAAGTGAGCAACATTTTATCACACCTATCCGTAGTAAATAAACAAGAACCTCAGTACTTGTTATCCAAAATACTGCTTCAAATCCATCAGGGTGCAATCGGAATTTCGATTCCGATTAGAATTCCGGTTCAAAACGAATTCCGATTCCGATTGCACAATCTAACGGAATCGAAATTTCCACACTTTCATTTTAGGCCTACTTGCTGTGATATGTTGTATAAAAATTCTGCGTCATTTATCCATCAAATCGTTTTCGATAAGTCAACTTATCAATAACTGATTGGAGTTTAGCTTTACAGAGCCAAAAATGATTGCCGATTTGTTCATGTGACGTTTTGAAAATTGTTACCAGCCAACAGACACCCTAAATCAATATTATACTTGTTATTACAAATTATCCGTATAGTCACAAAATTTGTTGTTCCGATTCCGATTCCGGTATAATCCAGTTCCGCTTTGCACCCTGAAATCCATATAGTACCTGACCCCGCAGTCCCTCAAATACCTCTGTTTAATCGAAATAGGTGCGTGAGGCTGCCATCATATAGAATAGTTGTCCCCCTTCTCCGACAATAACAAGCAAACAAACAAACAAACAAAAAACAAACAAAACAAACTACAGCAGCACTTTGTTCAAATTCGTAAACCCGGCTCCGACACAAGTTAGCTTAACCTTTTCCGACCCAAAGGACAACACCTGTTCACTGTTTGAATTACCGGCTTCCTGGTTTGAATTTCCCCGGATAGATTCTATTTTAAACGACACCCCAGTCATATCGTTGATAGTCCGCAAAAACGCAACCGTATAATTTGATAACGGTCCAACTACTACTGTAGAAACATCTTTTTGGCCGAGTGCCATAAAACAGCACAGCAAACTTTGGGCAGTGGAATCAACGCAACCACCACGATATATTTCATCACAAAGCAGTTTAGCTGATTCATGTCCTACGTCTTCCGGAACTTTCGGTTCATCACCAACTGGGTTTGAACAAGCGTGGCTGGTGTACACGGTACCTTCAGTTGTATGTGCCGCAAGCATTAACCCGTATCCAGGTGAGTTACCGCTGGCCACACCTTTCCGCTGATCTATATGAACATATATATCACCTAGCAACCGTTTGAGCATCGTTTTTGCCGTATTAACCATACGAGTGGCAAGCAGCGGGGATACTTTGCAAACGTATGCGATTCCACGGATCTTATGAACCCGACCAGGGGTTGTAAGTTGAACAGGGCTCAGCTGACGAGCACTCGGGGCATGAAACAGGATTTCGGCGCCGCCATCCGGTTTGAGGCCACGTTTCAGAATTTTCAATTCTAACTCAGGTGCTGAATAGTTCGACGCGAATTTGTTCAGTACTGGTAACCAGGCGTGTTGAATAACGTCAATTGCAAGATCATTTGGACAATTGGATACGGCGCCGCACAGAGTTGCATCAAACGCATTTTTAACGAACGGAGCAAAACAGATCAATGCTTCTAGGAAATATGTCACACATCGTTCGGTACCACATTCAAATACGAACCGACCACCCTGTAAACATTTAATGAATAAATATAGGTGGAAAACGCTTCACACTTACCGACTAATACAACCATAATTCAACAACATGCTCAATACTTATAAGGATCCACAGGATGCTGAAAAGTTAATTGCAAACTAAAGCTATTAAATCGAGAACAAATAATACAGTAAATCGAAGAGTCGCAAGCGTGGGAAGTCATAACATTGTCCTGAAAGATATACTAGCTGTTCAATACTATTGTTGTTGCAAAACTTAATAAAGCAAGACATTGATGTAGTATGTGAAGTTCTGACTGCTTTGCTGGAAATACACCAAGTTTCGCATAGCCATTACATCTTGGATTAGCGCGTAGATATATTATTAAAAAATGAAACATATTATATTAATATTAATTTCAGGTAACAGAAGTACAAACCTGCAAAAGCCCTGGTTGATAAAACAGTTCTGTACCCGTCCGGCTGATATCAATGACAGAGCCGTTTGTTATTTCATCAAGTAAGCGTAGAAATCTCACCTCGCAATCTCTGAAATATAACCGTGATATATGAGGAGTCAAACAAATAGAATATACGTAAACGTATTTCCAAATGTAAGAAACAAAAAATAAATGTATATAAAAACATATGTACATAATTAACAACACCAATACTCGAAAAGAAGAAACATACATTCAGTAATAAATTCTACTTACCTTAAACCTGGTCGATCATCCAGAGGTCGAATTTCAACAAACTGGATTGGGCGACCGGTTAACGTACTCAAAATTAACTTTTGCCGAAAAAACCCTGATCCTTCATATAACAGGTTATTTATATCGCGTCGCATGATATCTGGAAGAAATAGCTGTTCAAACCAAGCTTAAATACGCTGAGCGCTGAAAATTTTACAACTAACCGATAGATGTACTACAACCGTAAGCATAACGATACATAGGCCATTGTTTTGTTCGCACAATAAAAGTAGCTGTTTTCATCCATTTCTTATTAAAAAGAACTGTCCATATTCCGTACCACTTTGATAGAAACTATAACTCAAGCAGGAGAAAATAAATTTAAATTAATGGTTAAAGTTTTCCAGATAATTGAATTAGATTCGGTGTTTTTGTTAAAAATTCGCAAAGTATGGATGTATATAAGTGGGTGTTTCCTGCCCCTTTACATTCATACACCCCTTCCGGCATTCTACATGCGTATATATTAATTGTTTACATATACATATGCTATGCAATATAATGTTGCTTATTTTCAATGCTCTACATTGCTACGTATACCTATCTACTAGGCGGCTGGATATTTTCTTGGTCATAGGTGCAGGATCGGGTGAGCGAACACCCAGCGTCTTATGGTTTGGAATTTTATTCAGCCGTACCATGTGGCTGTAAAATAAACGTAAAAAAACAAACAAGACAAGTCGTTACCGTTAATATTTATCTGTGCTTTTAACTTCTGACGCATAAACGGGTAGTTCAGAGCGTTTTTAATTGGTCAGCTGTTCATTGTTTGTAAAGACTAGTAACTGTTGAATTACTAGTTTTAATATGTAAACTGATTGCTATTAGGGACTATGATAAGTTGGGTAGGCTAAGGTACGACGGTTTTTAGTGAAAATGAGGCACGTTCCCAGGAGGTTTCGAACTCCGTCGACAAATTATCAGTACAGCGAGCTAGCCACTGAGCCACGCTGCCTCACAATCAACTGCTAGTTTTTCTGTTTTTATGCCTTACAAGAACCTCAGCATACACATGCATCTTGGTTCTTCAATGTTTTTACTGCTTCTGCATATGAAGGCACTTTTTGATAGATTAGGTCAGTGCGTCTGACCAGGAAACTGTTATGTCTCTTGCGTTTATGATTGACCACTTATTGTTACCTTCATTCAAGTCCGGTGACTGTCACAGAACAACTCCAATATAAAAAGGTGTCCGCATCGATAGTCCACAATAAACTGTCTACAAGGATACTAGCTACGTTAATACCAAAATTATTAATATCAAGACCAGCGTTCAGGAGAAGAAGCTTGATAGGTACAGATTTTTATAGACGTCAAACAGTTATGTAAGCGTTTATTCTTGTTATACATTTTCAGTTTTAATTAAAATAACTGATGCTGGTAAAGAAAGATATAATATGATATATTGTAATGCTTGCAGTTGAAAATATATCGCCTAATCATAAGATGCGACCTGTTGGCTGATAGATCCTCAGTTACTAGATTTTCTGGTATATAGTGGTAGTGTTTTCTCAGTTTTAAATATAATATGATTCTATTATATGTTTTAGGTTTAACCCATTCGAACATACTTTTATTTACATAGCTATTCAAAATCTGGGATTTTCGACCTACTGATTTGATTGTTTTGGTGACTAGTAATACAAATTTCGTTTCGTTTCGTTTATTGTTCGTAATGATATACGAACTCGGTCGACCTATTATCTGTCCAGCGCGCTAGCCACAGAGCCACGCTGCCTCGCAATCAACTCCCGAGGTTTTCGTTTTTATGTCTTACAAGAACCTCATAATACACATTTATCTTTGTTCTTCCACGTTTTTGCCGCTATTGCGAATGAAGACACTACATATGCATCAGCACTGATGTGAAGCATTAGCATGAGGTTTCAATTTGCCTTCATTCATCTGCATGTCACACTACACGTTGCACTACGCTCATTATGATAAGAAATAGTTTATTTAATATTTATTCCCAATACGCGAAAATGATTCCGAAAGTTGCTGTTAACTCGCTTAACATAGTTACACGCCATATGTTGAAATACGCACTTTCTACTAGCTAGCTCTACTTAAAAACCGCAGAAATTTCCCGAATAATAATCCATCATTATGTGACAAATGCAGATATGGCAATTGGCAGTATGCATAAATGCGCGCGTATAATTTGGTAGGAAATGGGAACGGGACGATAGAAAAACATCCAAATAAGCACACATAAGATCACATAAAATGACATTTTAAAATTGCACAAACATGGGGAAAATGAGATGAATTGGCAGAAATGGAAAAGTGCATTAAACTGAGCGCATAGAGATTGGTCGTAAAGAGGAGAAATACAACCTAAAAACACAACACAAAATATATATGACATAAAACGCCGAATGATATATTGATATTTAGTCGGAAATGAGATAATTTTAAGGAGCTTTGGCACCTGACAAGATTATTATTGCAAGAAAACAAGACACTGAATATTCATTGATCACAGTCGTCACGGGCTCGGAATTGGAATATAACAACAATTCCAAAGAAGAAATAGCTGGACCGAATGGGAACGCCGAGGGTGGGGCCTCAGTCAATAGCCTGTCACTCAGATTGTTCTTGTGCATATGCAATTATAGTATGCTTACCGCGAGCCTACGGTCGACGCGTTAGGGTAGATAGTGTAAAAGATAAAAGAACAGCTACGGGTTTGGAAGTTCGTGACCGCTGTATATTGTATAAAAATATATTTGTTATTAATGCTACTTACATACTCATTTAGGAATATCGTAATACAGTTATGCTACATTGACAAAGTGGCAGTAATAAGATGGAAGGTCCTATGTTTTTTCTTTTTGAGCATGCGTCAGGCTATGTTTTGTTTAGATTAAAAGAGTTCGAGGACATCGGACAGATTGTTTCAGAGGTAAGGATCCTACAGGGCTACATTTCACGTGAAGCAGGAAAATGAACAGGAATTTATTTTTTCACAGGAATAGAAACAGGAATACTGCTTATTCACGCTATAAATCAAAATAAATTATGCTGTTTTATTAAACAGTTTCCCAAATTCTACAAATGCTTGGTCGATAACTTGAACATTTGAGGAATGTGCAGATGAAACAGATGCTGTGAAAAGAAGCTTATTCCCAGCAAAATTTTCGAGAGGAAAATTTTTTGTCTTTAAGTTCACCCGTAGTTTGCCGCAAAACCAGTGGTTTATCGCTAAAACACGAACAGGAATTGAAATTTGCCGGATTTTACGCCGGAACAGGAATTCAGATGGAACCATGGTTATAGCATACACACATATATAACTACCCTGTACTGTGTATATACCATTACCAATCAGGTTTCTTTACTTTATTGCATTTTGTGTTTTCAATTTGCAAAAAACGCAATACGCCTGTGTTTGAAAATAATGCTAGAATCAACTGTACCAACAGGGCGTTTGCGAATAAATTAATATATAAAAACACATTGCTGGATGTAACTGTACTTGAACGGACATGATTGCAATGAAACACAACAAGCGCTGTTATATTTCAGGTAGAAGCTTCTGTGGGCGACTTATCTCGTTTTTGCACGAATGTCGATCTGATTGCATTCACGCCATTTGTCGATGCAGCAGCTGCCCTTGCCAACTGTAATGCCATTTCGGAAGGTTAGGTTTGATATAAATTACAAATAAGGTTGATGTTTTCCTGTTCTGTAAAAGACATCGTCATTTTTGTTATGCATTGACCGAGCTAGATCAGAGAAGTTTTCATGTACATCTTAAATTATTTTGTGCTGTTTGACGACGGAGTTTTACGAAATGAACGTTGTTGACTGTCATAGTTAGGAGTAGCGCACTTGTAATATAAATAATTGTGCATTGTAGGTGCACCTCACACAGATTTGATAAATTTCCTCGAAACTCATGTGCCTGTGGCGTCGAAAAAGCGTAAAATACGCTTGGGAGTCAGCGATGGAAAATTGGCTGCGGGCATTTCTGAAGCTTTACCGCACATTCAGTGTCAGCATACTGGATTTGCGCCTGAAGTTTTCCGAGGTGAATATATATATGTACCAGGGTGCAACCGGAATTCCGGTTCCGGTTCCGGCATTTTTTCACCTTCCGGTTCCGGTAAATTTTTACCGGATTTAAAAATTCCGGTGTTATAATTTGGCCGTTTTTTTAACTTTGCTAATCTTTAAGAATCTCTTTAGAAAGCCACTTGTATTCCGAATATAAGCCATTGATGGTGGATTTCACTTCAGTCGACGACGAAAATCGAAAATACAACAAATAAAATAAATACCTATGTTCGACTAAGGTTGTTTCACAAATGATAGAGCAAAAAATAAGATTAAAATGAAATTTTTGGTGAAATGCATTTTTCAGTTTCCAGTTCCGGTAAAATTTTCAAATTCCGGTTCCGGTTCCGGTAAATTGTAATTCCGGTTGCACCCTGATATGTACGTATATAATATATATGCGTAATGTATCGTGCTATTTTTGAATTTGCTATATAAATATACATATATACCAATAGTTCTGGCTTCTCCACAGCGGGGGGCGGGGGCCCCCAGCACTCCGTAATTTTCATTTTCCCCCCGGCGAAAATTTTGCCGCCCCCAGGAAAGCCTCCCCCCGGCGAATTTTCGGCCGCCCCCAGCAAAATGCCCCCCAGCAATTTTTTTGGCTGGGGGGCCCCAGGACTTGTCTAGGCCAAAAATTTTCAATGTTAAAACGTAAAGACCTGGACTTCTTTTGAGGCGGACATTCGGCAAAATATGATTTTATAGTACGCTGAGTACTCATAATTTTAATAGCGTTACAAATACCCGTAGTAACTAATACAATTCAATAATGAACTGAAAAAAGCACAATTATATACAGACCGTTTCAGGGCATACAGCATTCGAAGTACCTTGCAGCAGCAAGTTCAACCCGCCTTAGCCGTATGATAAACTAAAGCTGTGACTAATATACAAAATATATATTAATCACAGTTTCAATTATAGATTATCTGTATTTTATATAATTGTGCTTCTTTCAACTTCTGGTTAAGTTGTCAGTAATATTAGTTAAAATTATTGTTATTAGCGTTTGCGAGAAATTTTTGTCATATTGAGCGATGAGTAATCTTAAGTTGAGTTGGAAACACGGTCTAGAATGAAAAAAATGGTCCAAAAAGTCGGTTTGCAAAATTTTAAGCCTGCCCCCCAGGACCCCCCAGATCATCTGGGGGCCCCCAGGAAAACTGCCCCCCAGCAAAATCAGCTGCCCCCCAGGAACTTCCTGGGGGCCCCCCAGGAATCGCCCCCCGGCGGAAATTTTCAAGCCGTGGAGAAGCCAGTAGTTTTTCATATTGAAATGTTTAATCATGAATATTTATTTATTGGTTTATTGGTTCTAACGAGTTTTAGAGATGTAATTGCGAAGTAAACTAGATAGTCTATTTGACTTTAATGTTTCTCTGGCGCGTAAGGCAGCAAGGCATTGCAAACTCTCTCGTCTTGCCATTAGGTAATATTTTTTGCAAGTACATTTGAGTGTTCATTTTAGGTATAAGGCTGCATTGTCCAAAGTTGGTGAAAGGCTTGACACAACAAGGATCCGAACGCGCACAGCTTGGCCTTGGACACAGTTATTCTCGTGCAAAGGTATGTAAGAACAATTTCTCAATGGAGCTAATTTGATACAATCGTACGACCGTTTGGAAAATCAGAGGGTGTTTTCGGTATATACTGTTTCAGGAACCATTTTGTGTGTGTGTGGTTATTTGTCGAGTTCTTTTGCCAAGCCTTTACCAAGAGCACTATATGTGCAGTGATTTTTAAAAACGTAATGTACGTGTGCATGCGCGTAGCCAGGATTTGGAAAAAGGGTTACGTTCTATAAAATTTAGAAGGGGTGGTTTCCAGTGATAGGCAGTCTCAGTTAAAAACCGAGATCGAGACCTGACTACCAAGATTAGCCATGAAAAGTTTCGGTCTCAGTCAATTTTTGTTAATCACTAAAAAATGAAAATTTCCAAACTAAATTATTTTTAATGCTTTCTGTAGCTTTTTTATGTTTTTAACTGTTTTTATGTTTTTTCAAATATGTGCTCGTTATTGTTTAACTATGAAAATTCATAGATTCACAGCCAAAGCTTATTTATCAGGCATCACTTACTTCGACAGCACAGCCATACATTTGCTGAATCCACTACTTCTGGTCTCGGTTCCAAACCACCGAGACTCAAAAGAGACCGAGATCGAGACCTGCTAAATACCGAGACTTAACGAGACCGAAACTCCCATCTTTGGTGGTTTTTTATTTTGTAAACTAAAACCGTGTCTAAAAACTTTTGTACAAAAATGTCAAAGGGGTTTTAACTGCTGGATCCCACCCCTGGCTACGCCCTTGTGCATGTGCTACAATTTGATATATCTTTATAATAAGGAATGCATGATTGTGTGCACGTACTGATGTATATATCTATTTCATTTCCTACTACTGACAAGATCAATGGAAAAACTTGCTTTAGGTTCGTTTCAATGTTAATCGTGTTGATAACATGATTATTCAATCGATCTCATTGTGCGACCAGCTGGATAAAGATATCAATACGTTTAGTATGCGTATCCGTGAATGGTATGTTTTCGAGTTGTTGACTAAAGTAAGCGTTTGCCATTAGTTACACTAAGTGTCGTTTGGTCGAAATGACAAAAATAAGTATACTATGTGAGAGCCATTGTTACTACTAAATGTTTTGTAGGAACAAAATTATAACAAACGATATCAAAGTACGTCGAGCGTGTTTAAGTTTCAGTTTTGTCGAAATTGAAGCCGGACCGGATGTTCGGTATTTTTTGTGTCCAAGCTGGCGATTTACGATTTATTTCCGTTATTTATTTTTACAAATTAATCTCGCCTTAAATACCAGGGTTCATCCGGAAATCCTGTTGCGGCCGGGATTCCTGCAAAAATTGCAATCCTGTTCCTGCATTCAAAAACACTGGAACCGAAATTGTTACTGTGATGTGCCAAAATCGTTTAAACATTAAAAAATTTTGTATATAGTTGCAAAATGGCTAGTCGAACTTCATGCCGTTCATCTCGTCTACTTTAGTTGATAAGTGTTAAATTCAAATATTTGATGAGTGATTTTGTAGGAGTGATGAAAACGAAATCTCGAAAAACTCGTTTAAGTTACGTTTTTCGACGAGTTTACTAAAAGCGTCGGTGTTGAAAATTGTTTAAATTCCAGTTCCTATTCCGGCAAAAAACTTCAATTCCTGTTCCTGTTCGGTCAAAATCTAATTCCTGTTGGAACCCTGTTAAACGTATCATGTAATAGGTTTTGTTAATTCGGGAATAGAATGTAAGTGAAGTTTTCTGCGTATTTATTTGACTCGTAAGTATCCATGTCTTTTATCAGTCGTTTGTGTTTTACCCATCAAGCTAGAGTGTTCATTCACTTTATTTCTTAGACACCCTAACGGGTCAACATGTAATTTAGCAGTATATTCTGTGATTGCAGGTATTCGTATCATTTTCCTGAACTTTACAAATGTGTCCCTGATCAGTACAAGTACGCACGCTGTGTAGCATTAATTGGTGATCGGAAGACGTTCAGCACTGAAACTGAAGAAAAGCTGCGGGGTATATTTTTCTATGTCGCTTTCTTGAAAGCAGCGGTGCTCATTGGTTGAAATTTTTTCGGAATTTACCGAAATGGTTGAAATAAAAAATAAAAACTAAACAGCTTCAGTTATTAAATAATGGCTTTTAGTTGAATTCGGGTTAGGAGTAATACATTGGTGGCAGGGTGCAACCGGAATTACAATTTACCGGAACCGGAACCGGAATTTGAAAATTTTACCGGAACTGGAAACTGAAAAATGCATTTCACCAAAAATTTCATTTTAATCGTATTTTTTGCTCTATCATTTGTGAAACAACCTTAGTCGAACATAGGTATTTATTTTATTTGTTGTATTTTCGATTTTCGTCGTCGACTGAAGTGAAATCCACCATCAATGGCTTATATTCGGAGTACAAGTTGCGTTCAAAAGAGATTCTTAAAAATTAGCAAAGTTAAGAAAACGGCCAAATTATAGCACGGAAATTTTTATATCCGGTAAAGATTTACCGGAACCGGAACCGGAAGGTGAAAAAATGCCGGAACTGGAATTCCGGTTGCACCCTGATTGGTGGTAAAATGATTTTATCTTCCCTTAATATTCTAAGATTTAGATATAAATACTTGTAACTCAGAGGTGGTTACGTCTTTTAGATATAAATACTTGTAACTCAGAGGTACGTCTGTGCTAGCATTTATCACAGTTGTTATCTTCATTACTGAAGTTGGCACAACTGATTTTAATTCTTGTAATATTTTTGGTTTGCGTTGTGAATTTAACATTCAGGTGTTGTTTTATACGCAGTGTGGTTTGACATATGACTGTAGGTGGTTCAGACAAATTCTTTAACATCCACTTAGATTTTGGGCAGGTGTATTTATTGCAATTTTATTTTAAGAAATTCTCGACAATAATGAAACGGTCGCAAAAGTGATTGAATGCATTCGTTCATCGATGGGAATGGAAATTTCGGAAATGGATTTAGCGAATATTGAACGCTTCTGTCGACGGGTTGTTTCGCTTGGCGAGTATAGGAAGCAACTTAGTGACTATCTGAAAGACCGAATGGCATCATGTGCTCCTAGTTTGTCGTGTCTCATTGGCGAACAGGTTAGTTCGATTGTTGTGCTATGAAAGCGTGGTGAGCGTTAGGTCTATCTGTTGAATTTGTTTGTAAATCGAGTTTTTCATATTCGAAATTAACGAATGGATAACTTGTGAGGACTGATGTTGTACGTTCATATTATTGTCTTAGTATTTCTATTTTGAGCGCTTTTTCCAGGCAGTTTTTGGTTCTTATTTAGAACTTGTTTACGTGCTACGTGCAGTTTGAGCAAGTTATGTCATATATGTTGGAGACACACTGCAACAATAACAAAATTTTTTGAAGACCTCGATATGGTATCTAATTTTTAAATGGACCGTTATTTTTGTTTTCGAATTATTTACTAAAAGCTGAAAGAAAATAATTTTTAAATATTATTTTCTGATAGCTGTTTACCATTCCAGGTTGGCGCACGACTGATTTCTCACGCGGGAAGTTTGACCAATCTAGCTAAGTACCCGGCGTCGACTATTCAGATTTTAGGAGCAGAAAAAGCACTGTTTCGAGCGTTAAAAACCAGAGGTATGTAAAATAGTTCTATACGGATTGTTGCTATCTTCAATTGGCGTATAATGAATAGATAAAGGACAAATGTTAACAGACTTAAGTGTAACAGTGAATAATATACTTAGAATGCAAAACTTTTGTCACAATAATATCTTTCAGTTATATCTATAATTTGTTTCAGAATATCAACGCATTTTTATTAATATAAGAAAATTTTCATTGTTTAAAACTGAAAAACGTATTGCCGAACACTGTTGGTTTCGGCTTTTTTACAACCGAATCCGAATTCCAACCTTTTTCATTGTACACGGAAGCGAAATCTACTTCCATGGTTTCTGTTTTATTTTTATCGTCACGAACGGAATTAAAACTATGATTTATTTGGTTTTCAAACTTTCAAAGATTGGAAACGCGTTAGTTACACTTGAAATGCAATCGTTGCTGAATGCTAACGAAATTGTGGTGAAAACACCGAACAAATTTTGGGCAGCAGAGCTGTTGTGTCTGAGCTAAGAACTACTTCAATTTTAACAGGAAACACTCCGAAGTATGGGCTATTGTTTCATTCGTCATTTATTGGACGTGCGCATGCAAAGAATAAGGGCCGTATCAGCCGGTATCTGGCGAATAAATGTGCTCTCGCGTCTCGTATCGATTGTTTTTCGGAAGTTCCAGTGCCTACGTTTGGAGAACATTTGCGGCAGCAGGTAAGCTAACCGACTGCGGTTTCCATGAGAGTCTGTAGTGTTGTTTAGAGAAATGCCAAATGTTATCTTGAGGTTCGTAACAGTGCGTTCGAAAATGAAATAAGCAGTGGCTATTGGTCTAAAATTCTCAGCAGGTAATGCTGATTTTGCAAAGAATGGAAAAAAGATTGGTAGAATAATTTTAGACTGCTATTAGCGGAGCTTTGTTGGAACATTATAGAATCAAAAAATAACTTGGCTTAATTTTTAACTCTATTATGTTAAAATAGGTTGAAGATCGATTAAAATTCTTTGATTCTGGCGACAAACCACGCTCGAATATGAATGTTATGCACGAAGCAGCAATTGAAGCACAAACAGTACAGGTACGTCCAAACAATGTGGTTCTAGAAACTCGTTTATTGTTGTATTTTAATGTGACTATTTTTCGTATATGCCATTATTTTATTCTTTGTGGAAAAGCAATGAGTTCAGTGAAACAAATGTTAACCGTAACATTTTGTCTATTTATCGCTTCGGGATTATATATAAATACTCGATTTGAAACTAAACGCGTGGTTGACGCAAGTGAATCAATATTGAATTGTTGTGTATTAGCGTATTTCAACTAAAATCCTTTTCGTGTTCTTGTTTCTGTATTTATTGGTTTTCTTTTGATGATCTTAATCTGCAATCTGTACTCGTAAAACGCCTTTGTAAGATAGCTAATCCGCAATGGAAATGACTAGAATACTTCAACATGGCGTATTTTTCTTTCTTATTACACGATTGTCAAAACCTGCTTGCGAAAATAAATCTGGACGCCATATATTGCGTAAAACTTGCGTTTCAAGGCTTCACAACATTGTCTCATTTGCTGAAAATTTCGACAGCGCGGATATTGCATAAAGTAAACAGATAGCGTTTCTATTGACAAAGAAAGCGTTTATACGCAAAATTGGTTTCCGATTTAGAAAAAAGTATTGAAGAAACGAAAGAAAGACGCAAAGAAAAAACGCAAGGAATTACAAGCAGCCGAAGAGATGTTTAACGAACCGGCAGGCGATAGAATGGATATTTCGGAGGTATCATATTTGGGTTCAATTTAACATAATTTCAAAAAGTTTAATTGTAGCCAGCATTTCGGAGGCATCATATTTGGGTTCAATTTAACATAATTTCAAAAAGTTTAATTGTAGCCAGCGTGTTTTCTCTAGCCATCACAGCAATAATATGTTGTGCTGTTTAATTTTGCCTGAAGTTCTACGAGCGGTGTATATACTATTTATAGCGAGTCAGTGGCTGTCTTGTGGCTTTCGAACCAGTAATTTACATTTTACAGTGGTTTTCACTTACAGCTACGCTTATTAAATGTTGTATCTACGTAAAATCAGAACGGTTTTTATTGAAATCCGTAGGTTGACTAATATGGGTTAATGTATTATAGAACGGGGGCCGTAACAGTAGTATAAAAATAAGCCTGCGACTAAGCAAAAAATAATCTAAAGTTTAAAATTTCTATATTGCAGTCCCGCGGAAAAGCGTTTCACGCCACAAAGTAACATGGGTCTGAGAAATGATATTGATTCAATAGAGGTTATAGTCCAAGGTGTAGACGGATGGTAAAAATAACGGAAGCAGAAACGGATAGTGAACATAATAACGGAAACAGAAAATAGATCTTGAAGTGTAAAAGTTCCGAAGACGACTTGTTTTTTGCCAGGACAATTGAGGCGTGCAAGTTCAGAAGGTTTTCTAAAATTTTAAAGCATAAATAGCAGATACACTGAAATTTTTAAGATTTTGGACGAATTTCGTAATTTTTTCGTATCGACAGTTTTCAAGATAATCTGTAATTAAAACTTGCGAGATATATACGCTATTTATACTTATTTTCAAGCAAATAACGGAAATGGAACCGGGCACTGATTTCTACCGCAAGCGGATACGGATCTCCGGTTACACCATGCTTTGGCCCAAGCGTAAGGACAAACCTATATCTAAGCCTAAGTCTAACCAAAAAGTTAGTCTAAGGTTTAAGCTTGCTCTATTGCAGTCCCGCGGAAAAACGGTTCATTCTGATCGATACGCGAACTCATATATGTAATCATAGAAATTTTTTATTATACCAAAACAAAAATCACTGCGTACTACTTTGCGAATATTCAGGAGCCCAAGAAGAAACGAAAGCGTACAGAATCTTCTGCAGCAGATGAAACGCTCGTTATTTCAGGTAAGCAAATTTGGCTGCGTAATATTAACGTTTGTATGTATGTACCATTGTGCAGAAATATAATAATATACAATTTTTCTAAAGAAATGATTAACATTACTCAGTAATTTTTGTATCACTGACTGATTTTCCGCGAATTTTAAGCTGAACCTCCTTCGCCAAAGAAAAAAAAGGTTGCACTTGCTGAAGAACAGATACCAGCGACAGCAGATGCTTTAGTGCTCTCTCCTGATAAGAAAAAGAAAAAGAAGAAAAAGAAACAAGTTGATGATTTGGAATGACGGCAGTACTTGTGCGATGGTTTTGACTGGAGTTAGCTTCAACAGCTCATGCCAATTGTGAGGGCCTGTCTTCTAAGCCTTGCGTCTCTAAGTCCCACTGTTTGTCGTCTTCCAGTGGGTAGACCTCTCATTAACATGGTCCGTTTTAATATAAATTGAATTTTGTATAATTTTGCTACTGTTTGCAATTACATACAGAGTGAAAGCGATTTGTAGTAGTAAATGCCGGGGTGCTAACAGAATTGAGGCCTGCAAAATATTCACCAAATTTTCTAAAATTTAAAAAAAAGGACAGATGCACCGAACTGATTAAGATTTGGAATGAATTCCCTAATTTTTGTTTTATTTTATTTTAAACAGTTGCAACATATCTATAATGAAAAATGCGAGGTTTACGTTGTTTATCGCTAATTTTGAACGTAAAACTAACCGAATTTCCGATATTTCTGGAACGAAAATGGACACCGATATTTACCGGAAACGGATATCCGATTGCGCCCTGATAAAGAGTGCTTTTACCATGATTATGGACGATATGTGTTCTATAGGTTTCTAAGATTACATTGTACTTTTTCCAACAGTTGGTTCGTGTTTGTGGCAGAATTATTGTTAACCCTTTCTCTCATAGGGTATACTATGAGCAACTAAATAGAAATAACATTCGAGCAATACAGACACTGTGAGCAGTGTTTAGAAATAACATTCGAGCAATACAGACACGGTGAGCAGTGTTTAGAAATAACATTCGAGCAATACAGACACCGTGAGCAGTGTTTAACAATTCTAACATACATGCGCAATGCAAAATCTCCACAAGACGTGAGTGTCCCTTGGGGTCAAGCGTCTATCTCCTATAGCTCAGTGTACATCGTAAACGCCTGCCATCCGTTATAATGCGGGTCGAATTTACCTTGATGTTACATCATATGAAATTGAAAATATTTATATGAGAAAACTTTTCAGTTAGTATCTATAACCCTTTCACTCAGAATATACTATGAGCAACTAAATGAAATAATATACGGGCGGTGTTAAACAATTCTAGTATACATGCGCAGTGGAAAATCTCCAGACTTGAGAGCTTCCTCGAGGTGATCATCCGAAAGAACTGTCATCCGTAAGACTTGGAATCGAATGTTATCTTGAAGTATCTCATGTGAAATTGAAAATATTCATGTGAGAAAGGCTTAACACATTATTTTTTATTGACCACTATGTTGTTTCGTTTGTATAGACCGGATTAAAAACATTCCGTATTCGAAGAATGGTAATTAATCTTTAAAAGTTTTACGAGAGGTGAGAGCCCCATCGGCCTCGAGCTCCAACATACACGCTGTGGATCGAATCTTACCTTGAATTTACATTTCATATGAAATTGAAAATATTCATGTGAAAGAGCACAACCGGAGGTCCGGCTCCTGTAGAATTTTGTTTAGCGTGTTTCGATTTACTTTTGTGACAATTTTCATGAAAGAATTGCCGAAATTTGGCAGAAAATTAGCGTGAAATCAAACAACATAATAACATTTTGCAGATATTGGCTAAAATTAACTAATTAACCATCATTTTTACTACTTAATTTCGTCTCACTCCGGCTCCGGCAAGTTTCGTTGACCCTACGGCTCCGGTATTTTTCACCTCCGGTTGCACCCTATCATGTGAGAAAGGCTTAATACATTATTTTGTTTATTGACCAATATGTTATTTCGTTGTTTGTATAGAGCTGATTAAAAACATTTCCGCATGTCGAAGAACGGTAATTAATCGTTAAAAAATTTGACCCGTGTATAGAGCAAGACCGGAACAGTAGTATAAGCATATTCCTAAGCCTAAGCGTAAGGATGAGCCTATTCCTAAGCATAAGCCGAAGCAAAAAGTTAGGCTAAAGCTTAAACAGACTCTGTACAATTTTGGTGATCCGCTATTTGTTCTTCAAAATTTTATAAAGCCAAGTGAATGTTTGCATGCCTCAGTTGTGTTGGCAGAAAGATACAACATTTTTAAAAATTTAATACTTCAGTATTGGTTCCCGTTAATTTGATCACAATCCGTTTGTGGTCCTGTCCTCGGCGCGCGGCAAATTGCAACACTAAACAGTAAGGGTAAATTAAAAATGGCATTTTCAAAATTTCAATTTACCATTGCCGTTTTAAAGACAAGGGCTATGGGAAATTGCAATGTTTTATAAATTTGGTTGGAAAATTGATAAGCAAAATTTTAGACCGAAAAGAAAATTGAAAAACGCATAAACGACAGTGGTACTTTTAAATGGCTACTCAGAAATTTAAATCAGTTACCATCTTCGGTTTCTGATGAGAGATAGTACGTGGAAAAGGAATCTATTCTTCCTATAAGCGATACTATGTAAACAATGCATGGAAACCTCCTGGATAATTGAATAAAAGGAAGCCTAGTACCTAAGCATAAGCATGCATAACCCTGAGCCTGAAGAATAACATTAATAACGTTCATTTTAATTTTCCGGTTCTGAGGTCTTAAATATGTGTGGAGCGACAGGAAATGTAGTATGGGTTGTTTAGTAGATAACAGTAAATTTGCATATATATGCAAATTTATCCTTGTTGTTTCAATTTAAGGTCCAGAACCTGCGCTAAGATTATTCGGCCAATGTAAAGAACAGGGTCGGAACAGTATTATAAGCATATTCCCAAGCATAAAGCCTAAGCGTAAGAATGAGCATATTCCTAAGCTTAAGCCAAGCAAAAAATTTAGTCTAAAGCTTAAGCTTTAGTCTTTTTAGTCCCACAGAAAAGCCTTCCGCCCCTTACCTTTACATTGGCCGGTTATTCAAATGCGACCATGGACAAGCGGTTGACTGTATTCAAAATTTTGATCCGAAAAGTGGGGTGGCGTGCCTCACGCCCCTTTTGCTTCACGGTCTTTGATTTTGTTCTGTAGTTACAGTTTTCGGCTCATGCAAAAATCAGGGGCGGAACGTTTTTCTGCGGGACTACAATAGACGAATCTTAAGCTTTAGATTAATTTTTGCTTAGAGTTTTAGGCGTAGGAATACGCTTTTGGTCCAATTTTCACGTATTATGACAATATTAAGCATTCTGCATTCACATTTTAACCAGGCCCGTAACTACCGTTACATGCAACATACTAAGGAGGCTAGAAATTTTCACGAGGGCATGTGTAGAATTGAAATTGAGCTACAAGTTAAGTTGAAAAATTCTTTCCTGGGATGTAAGCCCTCTGACAGGGTTCCTCTATCCGAAATACATTTTGTCGGAACCGGAATTGGAATATTTTTTGTCGGAACTGGAATCGGAATTTAAGTTTTAGTAATTGTATTAAAAACTAAAAAGTGTATGACTTTTGTTTCAGTATGCTTGTTTGTGTTGTTCGTAGTTTCAGTAACATTGCTTGTTATAGCTGTCTGTATTAGCGAAACTAGGTATTCTCAGAGCATTGGATCAGCTTGGCCTTAATTTTAAATGCAGTTAAATTTTTTCAGCATTTCGGAACTTTAAATATGAAATCTTTACGATACCATAACAATGGCACAATTTTTAAAAATTAACCAATTCACTGCTTGCCGGTATTAAATAAAATTTAAAGTTTAGATTTTGTGATTAGTTTAATGGTAAACGTAAACTTTTCATTTGCAGTCACATTTTGAGAATCAACAGAATAACTTGCTCTGCTAGGTGCTCTTCAAGTATTAACAACTGAGAATACTTCTTATTAGAACGAAACAAACAGATCAGCAAACGAACGAAACAAGCGGCAAAATCCTAGTTCAATCACCTTAAAATGTAATAACTGAAAAATCGGAATTCTGGCATAGGAATAGCAGCCAGTCTGAATCGGAGCTCAAATTTTGTCGTAATTTTGCCGGCATCAGAATTGCGTTGGAACCCTGCCCTTTGCCGCTCCTCCGACAACGGGCCCAGTTTAGAGCTGATCTGCGACTTCATTTTATCCATGGAGGGTTATATATAATTGCTCCCGGAATTATACGTCTGTGGACTGTGGTCGTCCTCCGTCGTCCCCATGGATTCCAATATGGTCCGATAGGACGTTGATAAACTGTTGTTGACCATGGCCCTGGTGGATATTGATGAATTATAGGTGGGTTGTATGTTCTTCGTGGCCATATTGGACCCCAGATGCCGGTAATAGCGTCTCCTATAAAACATTCGTTGATTAATATTTGAGTTTAGAAATTTGACGCTGGCTGACAGTTACACAAACATGACTGAATCCAACTTCGACTTGAGACATAAGTTATTTTAAGTTTAGCATCATTGATTTAAGTTGGATGTGTTCAATCAGAATTTCAGCTTGCAAAATTATTCAATGTTAATATTCGACAAGTGTATCTATTTGAGCTTTTAGTGTTGAATTTAACGAAATGAAGGAATGCGATTGGGCGCCGCGTGTTTGTTAAAAGATTGACATTTAAATTAATTTCTTTTTGAGGTTTAACATTAAGTTAGAGCTCGAGTAAAGGGCACGTTTCTGGAACCCAGTCAATATTGTATATATTATAACAGCAAGGTTGACTGTTTTTGGCGACCTCGCCTCAGCGATGTTGTGTTTAAGATGGTTGTTGGCTCGATTTTTGATTTACATATGCATTATGCACGTACATTTTATGTTGTTTGTACAAGTGTGTTATCGCAATATATTATCAAAACAGAGTTTCTTAAAATGTAAATAAAGGCGTCTCTTCAATACATAGGAAAGTAAACAAAAACACTAAGCATGGTTAATGAAGGAATAGCTTAGGAATGCACGTGTAAAGGTTAGTTTCAAAGTGTTGTTAGAATAGACAGAATTCGCGGACGACGTAAATGTTGAATTGTTGTGATATGTTGCACAACCTGTGTCGAATCGGATTGGCGGAGCGTCTTACAGAATGCGTACAAATAGCCTGAGTGTATTAATGGCAAATTTTATATATCTAGCACTAAATGTGTTTTGCAAGAAATTTAACTTGTTTACAAATTAATCGCACGCGAAGTTTACTCCACCATACTGCTACTTCGCTATATGAATAGCTACCTTCGTTGTGCAGAAAATATAACTTTAATGGCCCATGTATTGAACAGGACCGGAACGTTTTCCGACGGGACTGTATTAGAGTAAGCTTAAGCTTAAGACTATTTTTGCTTAGGCTTAGGCTTATGTAGAGGCTCTGTCTTACGCTTAACTTAGGCTTAGGCTTAAGCTTAGGAATATGCTTATACTACTGTTCCGGCCCTGTTCTATACATTGGCCACTTTAATAGTCAGGTTGGACAACGGTCAAAAGTTGAATTCCAGCTGTTCATGGAGTAATTTGTGCTGTTTAATACTGCTGGTTAATTGGAGCAACGCATTTTGCGTGTCAACAATATTAGCTCACTTTACCTTCTTGTAAACTGAACATTAACACCAAAATTACCAACGGAATTAATAGTCGTGCCATGTTATCTCTTGTTTGTAGTTCGTGCAATAATTCAACACCAAAATTATATTTTATTTAATGTCTGAAACGGTAAAGTATTAATTTCGTAAAGTTTTTCCGAAATCTTTAGTATAAACAGTTTATTTCCAATTTCTTGGAGATTGAAATTTATCATATTTTTGAGAAAAATCAAATGAATGATAAAACTTCGTATGGGCGTTTGAAATATTAAAGGAATAAGTTTGTCGGCTTATTTCAGACGGTCTGAAAAGTGCTTAATAACAGCAGTGTCTCAAATTTTAGAATTTTATGCTTTAGCTGAAACAAACAATAATATATCTTTTGAATTTGAGACATTAAATTCTGAAGGTTTCCGCAAACATATACGTATGGATGTTAAAATTTTGTCTGCTCAACTGGAAGTGCTCAATTTAAGAGTATTTTACAAACTAATGTTTTTAAGACTATTAATGGTTACGTCTGAAGTATCAGACATGCACTGCAAAAAATTGTGAGTCAAATTGACTCTCCGAAATAGGCTATGGGACTACACAAACTGAGTCAAATTCGACTCCGCCAAAGTCAAATTTGACTCACTGAGTCGCACGTTTGACTCTGGCGGAGTCGAATTTGACTCAGTTTGTGTAGTCCCGTAGAACCAATTTCGAAGCGAGTCAATTTGACTCACCATTTTTTGCAGTGTGGTTTTGCTTATTTTCAAAACATCAGTGTATTTACAAACAAACTGATACATTTAAGATGACGTTACAGAGTAAAAACCTAAAATTCAACCAAATGTCAAAAATATGACATCCGGATATACGGCCGAGCCTGAGCTCAACCCGATTATATTTGCTTAAGTTTCGATTATTCATATACGCTAGTGACGGGCATCGGATATTTTTTCATATCCGGATATTGGGTAATTCTTGTCGGATATTTATTCGGATATCAGGATATTCGAATTGTTTTAGTTTGTTGCTATAAGAGAAGTCTCCTGACCCACAAACTGATTGCTATGAGCGTAAAACTTACAATTCTAAAAATAGTTTTTTTATTATGCCACTACTTCAATAGTGCTGGGCATTTGAGTTTGCTACTCACTAATAAATACTTGCGTTTGCCACGTGAAATTGAGTTGGATTGGTTTGTCTCCGATTCTATCGAATGTCATCCTTCCCTCGAACTGTATATACTTCAGTCGTTTTACGCTGCAAGAAGAATGAACCACATTGAAATATACGTGCGCTTAATCGTACAAACATCAGCCCATATTACTTTTTGGTGGTGCCCCGCTTCAAGGGGCGGATCTAAAAATTTCTGACGGGGGTTGGCTCGTAGATGTTTTGAAGCTCAATTTTTCACACTGAAATTTTCTGAAGGCGAAAAATTGCATGGTAGTGGGACCTTATCATTTTTTCACAAAAAAATTCCTGAAGGGAACAATTGTAAGGTAGGGGGACCTTACCATTTTATTGCAACAAAAATTTTTGACGAGGGGCGTACGCCCACTTGCCACCCCCTGTATTCGCTTGTGCCCGCCTTCTCACTAGACCAAAATAGACTAGGCTTAAATTTTCGACAAATTTATTGCTTGGGTTTGTCAAGCTTTGTTTTAGACTTGTGATTATTACGCTGAGGAGGCATAAACTTTAATTTCACGACACAAATGTAGGAGGAAACTTTTTATATAACAACCAAACTTTTTTAAAGGGAGGCTGCGGCTTCCTTGAACGTTTCCCATTTTAAAAAGTCACTAAAGCAGGATGTGGTTGTCGCTCCCTAACGTCACACAAAGCTGTGCATTATTCATACAGCTAGAACCGCTGATACAGTGCTTTTGAACTGTTTTGGTGTATGAGATGAAAGTCGCTTAGCGTGTGGTTTTAATTCAAAAGTTATGAGCTCATGGGTTCCGTGTCATGGAAAATTCTAATGTGCCCTTCACAGATTGTCACATTTGCAAGCTAGCTAGCCTTTTACTAATTAGTATCAAACTCAAGTATTTCACGGTGCATATTCGATGCAAATTTTTCACTGGGTTAATTTTCAGAATTTAAAAACACGAAGTCAGTATTCCGAAAAATATCAAGCTAAACTGAAATTTCTCTAGTTTATGTTTTATGAAATCAAACTTTTAAATGATCATGAAATTATGCAGGAGTGTGGTTCAATATTTTATCTCAGGATTGAACATAGAATTTCTTCTCATCAGCTCCAGTTACGTTAATGGTGAAACAATGCAAATTTCCAAAAAAATTTTACACAATAGCATTTCGGATATGCGGCGGATATCCGGATATTTCGATAATTATTCGGATACATATCCGGATATATACACTAAGTGAAAAGATGTTATATTATTCACTAATGCAATTGAAGTATGCAAATATTCACTTTGTTACGTAACGTTTGACAAGAAATGAATCCACTTTAAACTTTTTAATATTGTGAATGAATTTTGTAATGTTTATTTCAAAGCAAACTTTGGCACAACGTCTATATTGAGAAACTGATTTACTATTAAGCGGTTTGCAACTATGAGCATAAAAATAACGGAATTTCTGGTATTTCTATAACGGGAACCGCAGCGAACGGTTGTTTTTACTAAAAAAATGAAACCGATCGCTATTTACACCCTAGTAAGGGAAAGACGTGTTGTGCAAGTTGAAAATTGACTCAACATACACTAAGAATTTGCCAACAAATTCTTTACCACAATTAACAAAAGATACCACAGAAACAACGAACTTCTCGAGTTTTAAAACGCTTTAAATGACTAAAAGTTAACCATCTGAGGATTTTTATACCAAAATTTTTGTCGTAAAAAGATAAATTTATTAAACCTGCACCGTTGCCACGCCCTCAACTTCCGTTTTGAAAAATGTCATAGCATATGTATGCGACTATTAATTTAATATTTTTTCGCAAGAAAGTTTTATATATTGCACCGGCAACCTATTGTAAAATTTATCATAACTTAGAACAGTGCAAATAATAACAATGGAAAAAGGTTTCTCGACAAATTACAAAAAAATAATCGTTTGATGCATTTTAAAATGTTTTAAACTACCAAAAGTTTAACCATATTTGAAGATTGGTAACTTTGCTATTTCTCATTTTTAAACAATTATAAATGACTGCAATTTAGAGCCAGCTGATCTTTCTTTAACCCTAAATTGTTTTAATCGTTAACCTGCGCAAATGCCACACCCTAAAATACAGTTTAGGAAAATATGTCACAGTATCGACGTTTAACAATTAATATTCTTTGCAATAAAATTGTACATTTTTGCAGGTAAAACAGGCTCTCGTAAACTATCCGTGACAGACTGAGTCGTTGGCTTGGGCTTAGGCTTTAGGATTTAATCAAGCAACAGGATTAGGTTATATATCGATGCAGCAGTGTCTTATCTTTTAAATAAATTAGTTTCATTTTTTCGATTACTTTAACGTATTGTCCGTGTCTCATATGATGTTGTCAGCTGAAAGTTTATATGACAATTAAAAATTTGTTTCACAAATGGTTAAAGGCAAATGTAAAGCTTAAAATTTTGAAGACATTGCGATTTACCAATTTTGTACACATTTCGAAGTCCACCGAACGGAATATTATGCAATTTTATTTTTCTTTGTTGCAGTTTTTTAACAAAATATATATTTAAAATAACGTAATTTGTGCATGCGCTTAATAAATATTAACAAAGTTATACTGGTTGAATTCACATACCCCTAAAGTAAACGATATGGGGATCATGTTTCACGTCGCATACAAAAAGTGACATGGTTCGCACCGGTTGTACCCCCTCTAAATAAAGGGGTGTACGACAAAAATGCCACGCGTGCCGGTTACATTCTTTTCTACACAGAAGTGCCCAGTTGCACACTCTTGTTAAATGGGAATTATCCACTCTTGGTTTAAGTAGCTCAAGTAACGACGCTGTTTTCAATTAGTACAAAATTTAGCTGTTTCATGTCCGAAGGATATGTGCAGTTTGCTTTTATTGTAGTAAACTTACATAACAAATGTTAAGGTCTTAGATTGAGTCTCAAAGCGAACAATATTGGTTTGAGGAGCGTATATTCCTAAGCCTAAGTTCCTAAACTTTAGCGTAACGATAAGCGTAGTTTAAGCGCGGGCCTACGCCTAAGCCTAGCCAAAAATAATCTAAAGGTTAAGCTTACTCTTTTATAGTCTTGCAAAAATGATTCTTCATTCATGTAGAGCCACAAGCGAAAATTTTAATAACTGTACACCCGTCAGACACTACAGATATAAACAAAAAACTTTGTTGAGCTTGAAACTGTAGTAGAGTGTCAATGCTTAGATGGTTCTCTTGGATTCGCTAGTGCTCACAGTATACTGTACGGTGGAAACGATTATAGCTAATGTTTATACCGTGATAACATTTGCCAACCAAAACGTTTTTCTCAAACTTTCTTGTAGGCTGACAGAAACCAAATAGTAAAAAAACTACACTGTAAATTTCAGTGAGTCGATTTTAACTCAAAATGAGTTTAATTCGCTGAGACGTCTCATCTCCGAATTAGGTCATTCAGAACTCGGAATTCTGAAAAGACTGAACTCATTAGTTAATTAATTAACTTACCCGGGATTAAATCAGCTCAGAGTGAGTTAATGTTTACTGTTATAAACTCAAATATAGCCAGAAATAACCTATTGTCCCTCTGATATGATTAATCAACTCATCGCAATTGACAGTGTAGTAATATTTAATAGTAGTGGAATAAGAATGATACACTTTGGAATTGCACATACAGCAGGTTTTATCTGAACTTATCAAACAATCAACCTGCTGTATGCTAAAACGACTGATAATAAAAGGGGGCGACGAAGATGTGCCAAAGCTGAAAAATATTTAGAAAACGATGAAAATACGTGTATAAAACCAAAACACACATTGTGTTCGTTTAATAAGGACGTCATAAACCTTTAAGCCCTCTACTATTTGATGGATGCAGTGGGAATGGTTACGGCGCCTCTGTTTCTAGCTGTTAACGCGAAACGAACCATAAAATTTAAGCCAATATTTCACCAAGCGAAAAGTGAAACTATCGTTTGTACGCAAATATATCTTTATACAGGCTCGTACCCAGCTCACCTTGCCAGGAGGGGTTAAAAACTTTCAGGATTAGTATATAATGGTTTCCGTTGATTACACAAGTAAGGTTGAAAGCTTTCTAGCAGGGCTAAAACTTTTCCCGAGGTGGGAGGCTGAGCTGAGCCCTGCTGGCCCCGTTTGCTCTGTATCCGTGTGTACGTTCAGTGGTTCAAAACCGGGTTTCAAAACCAACTGAAGTTGACATTCTATAAGACCCCGGTTTCAATTTATTTTAGAAAAATTCAAATATTCTCATTGTTTGCAAATCTCAAATTGGTCCAGCTGGAAAAGTTTAACTCGCGTTGTATAAACTGAATTGGTCGCGTAGTTTTGAAACAGTTGCACTTGGACACTTTTCGAGCGTATTTTAAGCCTAACCACAAGCGTAAAAATAAGCTTACGCCTTAACATAATGCTAAAGCCTATAAGCTTAAGCAGAAAACAACTAAAAGCTTAAGCTTAATACTCGATTGCAGTCCCGCACAAAAGCGTTCCACGCCTGATTATTTGGGCCGTATTTTTTGGTGCATTTTGTGTAACTTTTTCGACCGGCCTTTTGTTTCTGGTCAAAAATTGCGATCATATATAAAGAAATGTTAGCACGTTTAATATATTTTATAGTTTTATAGTTTCAAAATGTTACGCATAATAAAATGATAAGGCAAGGACTCGTGTCAAAAATACCAAAAAAACACAAATGTTTCTTGTGTTTTGAAAGTTGTCAAAATTATTTTCGCTGACACAAAAAAATTGTGTTAAAAATGCTGCGTTTGAAAGTTGAAAAGCGTTCAAATTAGCGTTTTATTTTTGACACGATTTTTTTACACATTCTACATTGCGTCTGAGTTCTGCTTAATAGCGGCTTCAGTTTATCCACCCAGCAAATGATTAAGGTAACCTCTTCCTACTGGTGATAACATGGACGTCATCCAGTATTGATTCAGAAAATAACGGTTGTTAGGATTTTGTAGCGCTGCGATCGCGTTATTGTGTAAAACATTTGGCCATAATCCAGGCTGATATATTGTCCGGCCTGGCATCCAGGCTCGTGTTACCACTGGGTTTCCCACGACCCAGCGGTTTGTATTCCATGTTCCAATGTGACGTGCCACTCCTGTAATAAAACATTCGTTGATTGTATTAAAAATTTGTGAAATTGACTTAATTGCAGAAAAATAAAACATCATTGAAACATTTATGCTTCAATATCCGCTTTTGGTTTCCGTTATTCTTACTATCCGTTTTACACCCTGATATGACAACTTGCCTTCATTCAAACTGAACACCACTAAAATCACCATTGGAATAAATTTGTGTCCTCGTGACATTTTGCCTGCGGTCTGTGTAGCAAGAGACGCTTAAATCTTATTTAAAGATCTGAAATAGGAAAGTTAATTTTGTAATATTTTTCGAATTTATGGTTATTTTTATATGGCAAAAAGCAACCAAATCTAAGATACTTTTGGGCATGTTTAACACTAAAAATGTGTGTTCGTAGAGCCAGTGTATCGATGTACTGTAGGTGCATGCAGTTTCCCATTAAAGCCATTATGCTAACCGTTTTTAGAATGCAAGATTTTGAAGCTTGACAGTATTTAGTACAGCCAAGAGTCGATAAATGATTCATTTTACAAGAGTGTGCAACTGGATATATTCTGTGTATAAAACCAAGAGCGGATAATGCTCTTTATAACAAGAGCGTGCAATTGGGTACTTATATATTCTGCACAGGGTACAATTGGAATTCCGGTATTTTCACTATCCTGTACCGGTAATAAAACCTGGTATTTTTTCGCCGGAATTTCCCGGTATTTTCGGCATTAAAAATTTTTCTTATGCGAAAATTTAACAAAAATTGGCAAATTATTCGAACTAATTTTTCTATACTTGTGTGAACTTGTATTGCCAAAATTTTCAATTTGTGTCATACTTCATTGTCATACGTTTCCACCTACTGCATTTGTTTCATGATTTTTGCGTTTTAAATGGTGTGTTTACTTACAGCATTGAAGCCGATAAAGTAGTGTTAAAATTTAATTTTTCGGTAACATGTATTTTTAGTTTTCCGCTTCCCGCTCCGGTTCCGGTTTTTTTAGATTTTCCAGTTCCGGTATTTTATAATTCCGATTGCACCCTGATTCTGTGTATATTGAGGGTACAACTTGTGCGAAACATGGCACTGTAAAATATGCGGCATCAGAAATGCTTCGCTTATGATTTAATTTAGGGGTATATTGTATCTGATATATCGACCCCCTAAACATGGAGACAATGAAAAAATACAACGCGTGCTGGTACATTTCATGCCATGCACGGCCTAAAGAAGTTGCATACTCTTGTTAAATCTTATCCACTCTTGGTACAACTGAAGGTGAAAAAACGTACTGTATTGACCCGAATAAGAGGGGGGACTGATATTCATTTGGCCAAAGGGTATGATACTGTTATTCGATTAAAGACTCTTATTTATTTTCAACCCACGCTCCTCCATCCTTTGTTATTGATATATTCGGTATTGCAATTATCCGTTGAATTAAACGTTTGTCTTGTGTCAATAGCTTGAGCGATAATGCATGATTATACTCAAAAATGTAATTTCAAAATTTAAGTACACTTTAAAGTTTCGAATTCAACCTTATTTGGTCCTGGAGTCATTTATGCGCTACAGTTAGGATAATTGACATTTATGGACTCTAATTTGGGTTTATGGAGTCAATCCGTTTATGGACTCTTCTTAGGGATACGGACTCCTATTGATTTGGACTCAAAATGGGGACCACCCTCTTATTACCCCCCGTCCTCTTATTCGGGTCAATACAGTAACTCAGGTCCGTGCCGGAGCTTGAGTTGAATCGAACACAGAGCTGAAATCGGAGCTGAGTAAGAAGCTAATATTAGTAGTTCAAACAAATTTTTAAATTGAAAACAAAGATCAAAGCCAAGCTTGAAGATGGAAATTTGCCAAATACAAATCCTGTTCGGGAGGTGAAACCAAATGATGTTTTTGATATGATGTTGAATGTGTTGATTTTAACAATAATCTACAAAATCAAAATATTAAGGACCGTATGGCTCACAAATACATACGACAATAAAAGGTCCTCAAGATTGCGATATTAACGCAGAAAATAGACTTAAGACTTCTATATATTACAAATTATACAGCAAAAATTAAAAATTAACCCAAAAATAGTATGAGAACCTAACAAAGACACTGCGGGTTTCAAAATCAAACAACTGGGCGTTTGTGAATACTTTGGGCAGCAAAAGTTTAACCAAAAAATTTTTAAACTTATTTATTTTAATCGAAAAATACATAATTTATACTTTTGCTATATTTCGCATTTTTCGACATTTTAAACGCCAAATTTTTAACCAATCGGCATCTTTTGAAACCTAAAATTGTTATTATCGTTAAAACATTAATTTACACCTGCGCTAAAGACCACACCCTAAACGTTGGTTTTAGTCTCAACGTCAGGTCATGCGCAATCAACAATTCATATCTGTCGCAAGAAACATAAAAACTTTTTTCTGATGCGAAAAACAGCGAATTTTCCATAAGATGTGAAATGATTTTTGACTATTTTAAGTTAATCGAAATATGGTTTTTCATACAACAGCTGTATTTATGCTTTGCCTGGATGTATTTGTTTAAAATCTTGCCAGAAAGTTTGGGGATATATACTTGTTACCCCCCGCAGGCCAAGTAATATATATTTATGAGTGTGACACCTAAAGCTGTTAGCAAATAAACTAGCCACAGCCTCTTCTAACTCTGCTGACATGCATCATAAACTCATTTAAAAAGTATGCTAATAATTATTGGTAATGTATATATTGCTGAGGAGTGGAGTATTTTCCGCAAGACTTAAGCGTAAGCTTTAGACTATTTTTTTGCATATGTTTAGGATAGGTTACAAACATCAAACATTTTGCAATGTAGGTGCCAGGTGCTACACACATTTGGAATATGGTCAAAAAATGTACCTAATTTTCAAGTTACAGTCAAACATTTAATCCAGTCAAAACTGCTTAATATTGCAATGATTCGTGTTAACTGTTTTACATAGAAACATAAGATAAATAGAAAAGTCTGAAATGTATTAATATTATTATTAATTATTATTATTATTATTAATAATAATATAAATATTATTATTATTATTATTATTATTATTATTATTATTATTATTATTATTATTATTATCATCATTAGTATTATTATTATTATTAATATTATTATTGTATATTTAAAAACACCCTGAAAAGTTGCACAGATATTCAAACTATAGCAGCGCAAAATATTGAAAGCAGAGCAGCTCAGGAAATGTTTAACGAATCACAGAAGACGATGTGGTTGAAAAGGTTAAATATTGCTTTTGGTATTCGAGATTGAATTGTTCATCGATTTTTTGGCTTTTTGATGCTGCTTTGCTCGACACACCGGTTCTTACTGCTACAACTAGATGTTCATAAAAGTGCAACTTTTTGTACTGAGTTTGGCTTATCAACACTTCTTGAAAACTGTTGAAAATTGTCCTGATTGTGCCGGTCACACGTTAGGTACCATACGGGCACGCCGAACACAAAATGTCTCCTTCCCAAAGAAAGTCCTTAGCTTATCCGGTTTATGTTTTATCGAAACTCTTTATTCTCCGGTAGTATCACAGCCAGTCGCGGACATTGTAGAGTTTCTCGAAAACGCTATCTGGACCAAACTGATTTGCAGTAAAAGACTGTCTAAGACATTGAAATGTTTGAAAAATCAGTGTAGTGGACAATATTTTTATGTGACAGATACACTAGAGAGAGACACCTTGGCGGGGAAATTCAATTTTGGCGGAAAATTTAGATTTTGACGGGAAATTAAAATTTTAGTGCGGAAATTCAAATTTTGGCGGAAAAATTCAGATTTCTGTGGGAAATTCAAATTTTGGCGGGAAATTCTAATTTTGGCGAGAAAATTGAAATTTTGGCAGAAAATTCCAATTTTGGCGAGAAATTTTATTTTTGGCAAGAAAATTTAAATTTTGGATGAAAATTCTAATTTTGGTGGGACATTAAAATTTTGGAGGGAAAATTCAAATTTTGTCGGAAAAATTTAAATATTGGCGGGAAAATTTACATTTTGGCGGAAAAATTAAAATTTTGGCGGGAAAATTTTAATTTGGGCGGGAAATTCAAGAGTTTTAGCGGGAAACTGAAATTTATGATGAAAATTCAAATTTTGGCGGGAAATTAAATTTAACGAGAAAATTACATGCAGAAACCACAAATGTACGTGGCAAATTATCTTATTTAGCGCTTTCTGGCGACATCTTTTAGACTTTAACGATAAAGTCCGACAGTTCGCGCGACACTATATTTAATGTAAACATAATGCGCAAGCTGTATACAAAATGTCCAACAATGCAATAAACTCTATGCGGATATTTTTTATTTAAAGCAAAATGTTCGCACACAGTTTCGCAACAACAGTTTAGCTAGCCTTGGGGGGGGGGTGTGGGGGGGTGCGGTAGTGGGGGGGGGGTTTTTGTTTTTGGGGCGTGGTTTTGGAGGCTCTGCTGGAAGAATGTTATAACCAGAAACTGGAACCAGAAATATCACAGGATACGAGGGAAAACAACGCAAATATTCATAAACTTTTTACATTTGTATAAGAAAATACACACAAGCATACCGAAAGATATATAGTGTATATTGCATATTTACAGTTTGCAGAAGCGTTCGGCGCAGGATACAGCTGGAAACGTATGCATATATGCATGCTTCCGGCTCCGGCAAGAAAACAGCTAATGTTAGAAACATTGCAACAGGTTCCGGCCAGCTCATTGTTTGAATTTCCGTCTCACTCTGAGTTGAGTTGATTCTTACTCTGGAGTTCAGTTGACCCTGGCTGAGTTGGTTAACTCAAATAACTTAAAATGAATTGAATCAACTCAAATTTAACTTTGAGTTCTGATAGTCCTAACGCAGACTGACTAATTCAACTCATTTTGAGTTAAAATCAACTCACTGAAATTTACAGCCGCTCTAAATAAATTTTTGACAATAGTTTACAGATTACTGGCAAAATTAAAAATTAAACTTCCTTTTAGCTGTTCCGATGATTTTGCATTACGTCCATATCCGGTTAACTGTGTTTACTTTCGCTCCCGTATTTTTCACATATTGTCGCACCCTGAGTATTCAGCATTTTAAATTCGGTCTCGGTGAAGACGTCGCTCGGGTTTCTGGGATGTTTGTAAAGGAAGTTACACTGTAAATTTGAGTGGCTTGATTTTAACTCAATGAGTTTAATTCACTCAGAAGTTTGAGCTCTGAACCATGTATTTCAGAACTCAGAACTCTGAATTGCTTGAGCTCATTCTGAGTTAATTAATCAACTAATCCATAATTAAATCAGCTCAGACTGAGTCAATATTTATTGTTATTATATTAACTCAGAAGCAACCAGAAATAACTAATTCTTTCTGAGTTGATTTAATCAACTCACTGAAATTTACATCGAGACACTTTTTCAGATTGTAAAGGAACACAAGCAACCCCTTTTAAAAATTTGGCCTGGAACGTTTTTCTATGGAACTGCAACGGAGTCAACTTATGCTGTAGACTAACTTTTTTGCTTAGGTTTAGGCTTACACTGAGGTATGCGCTCATACATACGCTTAGGTTTAGGTTTAAGTTAGGCTTAGGAATACGCTTATATACAACTGTTACGGTCCTGTTGTCTACATTAGTTTTTATACAACATGACTCGCTTTTTCAATTTTCTGGAAACGCCAGTCGGTGTGTGAGCTATCGTTGAGCTTAAATTCATCCAAACAGCATACGATTGAGCAAACTTCTTGATCTTGGCTGTAGCATTGACATCATTAAGTATTGATTCATCAAATTTTGTCCGGACGGATTCTGCATAGCGGCCAACATATTATTCTGTACAACGTACGGCCATACATTTGCGCCATAGACTCGCTGACCTGCCAATCCTCCGCCTGATAACATCAACATCGGCCATAACATACTATTTCGATTATAGTTCCGGTAGTGGTACGGATAGTGTGCCGTGCCTGGAAAATTGCCTTTAATGATAGCGAAATTATGGAATTTTTAAAGTAGTATAAAAACCTCTCACAAACCAATACAAATTATAATAAGACTCGCTCTTGTTATTCTGAATCAAACAAAAGTTGCTATACACTGTAAATGCCAGTGAGTTGATTTTAACACAGAATGAGTTTAATCCACTCAGAAGCCTAAGCTCTGAATCAGGTCTTTCAGAACTCAGAATTGTGAATTGGTTTAATTCATTCTGAGATAATTAATCAATTCACCCGGAATTGAATGAGCTCAGAGTGAGTTAATATTTAGTGCTATTGACTCAGAAATGGCCAAAAATTAACTAATTTCCTCTCTGAGTTGATTAATCAACTTACTGGAATTTACCGTAAGGAGCATTTTATTACAAGAATGAAATATTCTAATTAAGTTTCTGTCATCAAAATCGTATGAACGCGAAAATGCTATTTTTATAGCAGGGGACACCATTTTAAAATATTACAACTTCAAGAATTGATTCTGGAGATACTGTATAGGGCAAACAGAACATAAGTTCAGCCGAAATACTAGTGTCCGTTTCAAACTTTCTCGTTTCCACTACAAGCTTTCAATTATTAACCTTGAGCAATTCACTTAAAATTAGCTTCATAATTGTAAGTTTCAGCTTTTCAAAGAATTAGCGAGCACTCCAGCACTCCAGCATTTGACTTGCCTTCTTTCAAGCTGAAACATAACAAAATCACGACAGAAATTAATTTGAGTACTTGTGCCATATTCTTCGCAGTCGGTGAAAGCAGAAACTGAATTATTGTTAAAATTAACTTCTGAAATATATTTAAAAATACACTACTACCACGAGTGACTCGATTTATACGCGGTTCACGTTACCAATTGTGCACTTGGTACCTGTTATGTCACCTACCCATAGTAGGAGGTAGAAACAACCCATATGTATACATTTTTAGCTAGCTATTACCAATCTGGGTACCTTACGTTTGTAGCTATGGGTAACTAGTCTTCGGTTTGTTACCCATATGGGTACAGAGCAATTTTTTCAGCAACGCTTCATATTTTAGCAAGTTTTCTGTTTACCTTTGATCTAACAATTCTATTTGTATTTTTAGCCTTTTTGGCAACCAGATTTTAAGCGAAATCTTCCTGCGAAAAATCAAACGAACGGTAAAAACAACTAATAAATTTATTTCATTGGTTGAAATAAAACTGAAGCAAGGTTTGCATCGATTCACAGCTCTTTCAGTCTGTCGATGCAAAAACAATACAGAGAACCAACGTCATTGAGCAACTGTAGTATGCGCGTAATTATTTAGATCTTTAGCCTATATATAGACGATGGACGGAAATTTTTCTGTGGGAAGCTTAAGCTTTAACGTTAATTTAAGCTACGCTGCAAAAAATGGTGAATCAAATTGACTCTCTCCAAAATAGGCTCTACTGGTCTACAAGTGAGTCGAATTTGACTCTGGCAGAGTCTAATTTGACTCTCAGTTTGTGTAGTCCAGTAGAGCCGTATTCGGAGATAGTCAAGTTCAGTCACCATTTTTTGCAGTGCAGGCTTATAAGCTTTGGAATATACTTATACTCTGTTTACCGTTCTATTCTCTACATTGACCACATATCTGTATCGATATATAAGTTTGTTAGTTGCCACGTCTCTACATTTGTCTGGCCCACGTCAAGTACAAAGGGCCTTTCCAGTGGGAGACAGGGACACTGGGTGACTGTGGTAAACAATCAATTGCTGTAAGACTCTGCACTACACAAAATGGTGAGTCAAACTAACTCTTTACGAATGGGCATTTCCGGACCACACAAACAGAGTCCTATTTGACTCTGGCGGACACGAATTTTGACTCAGTTTGCGCAATTCGGAAAAGCCTGTTTTGGAGAGAGTCAATTTGATTCACCATTTTTTGCAGTATGTATACAAAAATTTTAGAGCCAAATATCTTCGAAATGTGTTTTACCGAAGTAAAATGGAAGATAACGAAGTTTTTATATTAACAAAAAACATTGACTATTTGTAATTTTTTAACGCTAAACAATTTTAAAATTAACCAGCTGAAATATTTTTAAGGTTTTTCAGACAAAAACATTGCCAAGCGCGGTGACCACACCTTAAAATACAGGGCGAAAATTGTGTCAGAGCACACGCAATTATAAACTTTATTTTGTCGTTTAGGAAAATAACTTTTAACTTGAACAATACAGCAAGTTTTGCTAATCTACAGAGATTTTAAATAGCCTATTTTTACGTAAAATTAACGTTTAAAATAGAACTGGCAACGTTTCGCAGTGGGTGTGAGCGCTTACCATTGTATAATATCAAATTCTACTATAATTTTTGGGGCCAATGTATATATTATTGGCCATAGTTGTAGCATAAATTATTCCTATAAAACCTAAGCCTATAAAAGCCAAAGAATAAGAATGTGCTTATACCGAATCGTCAACCTAAGCCTAAACCTAAGCAAAAAATTAGTCTAAAGTTTTTATTGCATACTCTATATATTGTATGCAAGCAGAAAAACTTTGCGCCCTTGATCTTTTATATGAGTCAACTTTAGGATACAATTTTTAGTGTTTTGCATCAGCAGTATATATTTCAAAATCTGACCCTGGTTTCAGTACAATTTTTGCTGGAGGTTTCAGCAATTTCGGTATCGAAATTTTTCACACACATATTTGCAAAACTTGTGCCGCTCACTGAGTTAATTAATTGTAACTTTAGGGTAACTTTGGATCGTTTAATTTTCAAAAGATTTCTTGCTTTGTGGTTGAAAACACTGCAGATTTATTGTTAAAAAGTATAGCGAATTTAGCATTATTTTTATTGCCTAATTTTGAATATTAACGTTTAACTCATGTTCTGGCACGGGCTCCGACAAAAAATGTTGACCTCAGTAAAAACAACTAACAGTTGATCATTATTTTGAGTCCGAATCAGGAAAAAATGGACAGTCAAATATTATTTGCGAAAATTTTCGACAACATATATCTAAATGTTTCTCAGCCTATAGCAGATGTAATCGTTGCTTGCTAAGATTTAGGCTTATCTAGGTTCAACACCGATAATATTCACATGCTGGACCAGTCGTTCGGGAAAACGTGTCAAAATTGTCGGTACTTGTTTTGCTTCCCAAAACAAAAACTCGCCTCAATGCATAAGCCCTTCAACGAAATTACGGAGGTTATCCTGGGCCAGAGGCAGAGGCTAGGTTTAGGTTAGCCTTAAAACTGAAAGCATAAAACCTAAAGCTTAATACACTAAACCTGAGCTTAAGGGCCCATATTCCCAAACAAGTATAGCACTTATCAGCAGTTTACGATAGGTTTTCAAACTAAAGAACATGTGCAATTGCGGATCTCAACTTTGTGCAGAAGTAAGGCAAATTAAACGCGAACAATGTGCTAAATTCCAAACCTCACTATGCACTTGTTTCGAAAGTTATAGGAACTATCACCAACTGGTGCAAGGTGCTACACACATTTGACAATACGGGCTCAGGTTGAAAAATAAACTTCAGTGGTGGGAGACTATTGCGTTAAGTTAACACATGTATAATGTGGAAGACAATAACCACGCGTCAAATTGTCTAAAGCAGATGTTTGACTCTTGTAAAAAGTGAGCTAGTTTGTGCGAAGCTTGTTTTATGGCATAAAGATAAATTTGAATCACCCCTTATGTTGAAACGACCTTGGATTCACTCTTGCTAAGTTAAACGAAGTTTGTTACAGTTATAATAGTCAACAATAATTTTGTAGCTGTATAAATCGTATAAGTTTTTTATTTATTTGAGTGGTTTGTGAACGTTATTCTATATATTTACCTAGCTAGGAGAATTTGAGTTCGGCGTATGGGTATTGTACTCTTGAGGGCTAAGATCAATAGTAATGAAATTCGCCTTGAATGATTTGAATAATAAGTTAGAAACTTAAACATTTGCAATGTTGATTTGTTGACATCAAAAACACCCCAGGGTGGGTTTCAACTGGCGACCTACGGATTTTAGGTACACGCTATATATACCGTAATTTCAACTCTTTTTATCGTCGACTATATGGCGATCGTACGCTGGCGGCAAGCATCCATACATTACAATGTATCTCATAGCATATGCACATGTACCAATAGTGTTCAATTTTATGAACCGCATGCGACACGCTATTAAGATTCATGCCAATTTGCCTAATTAAAACGATATTTCTTGAATTTAGTCGTTTTCCTGTAATTATAAACAACTACCATTATTCAAATTTTTTGTCAATAGCTGTGAAAAGTTTAGAATACTAACTATACAACGGCATCGAGACCAAAGAGGGGAAAAAGCGATAAACAATTGATATTAGCTGAGCTAGTTGGAGTTGGAGCTGATGAAAAACACGCAGCAATGTTTTGCCAGTCTTGTGGACTAAATGCGCATTCGTGAAATACTAACTATTGGTACTTGTTTACTTTGATCAATACTATGACTGTTTTAATACAAGTAAGTTCCTCCAGTGATGATTTTATTAACTACACTATGATATGGATGGCTTAGTGGTAGGTTTACGCTTCAACTTAGGTATGAGCGTGTGGAAGTTAACAAGTAAATATAATTGCACAGCTCAGATCACCATGCATTGTCTTCATTAATATTGACAATGACGGTCGCATATAATTCGCTTACGTTCATTTTCATGTGTGCAACCGAACGTCTGTTATAATTGGAGTTGGAGATAGTTTTTAAAGTTTTCAATCGTTGCGTTTGTGCCACCGTTCCTAAGTTATAAATAAAATAAAAAATAAAGTTTAGCGGCGATTTATTAGTTTAATTGTATAAATTAAATGGCAATTCTGAGCAGTGAGCAGATAAAATATCTTAATGGGTTTTGTTAGAAAAATATTATTTTTTTCGGTAACGGTTAAAAATTGACCGAGACCGAGATCAAAAGTGTCAGTCTCGGTAGGTTGGATCTCGGTCTCGCTTTTTTGACCGAGACCGTTCATACCTGACCTTACCATAATTTTACTGCTGGTTAATTTATTAATGCGTTTGCTGCTGTTCACCGAATCCAGTGCTTTAAAATTTGCAATATAATACATTCTTTAGAGGCTAAATTAAATTAGCGTATAAAGCGTTTTATGAAATTAGTAGTTTATGTAAATATGTGATAATTTTTAACTGTGGTTGCGATCGATGTGTGATTTTAATGCAGTTATAATTTGTTAAATAGTTTTCGTCACGTGTAAATTTTTCGTAAGAATTCGAAGGTGGTCAAAATGGCTTCAGTGAAGTTTCGTAATCAAGTAAGTATACTTATCGTTGTGTGATAACTGAGTTCCCCGGTATTCTGGATTGTATGTGTATGCGTAAAACTCAGTTGTATAAAAGTGGGTGAATCAGTCGAAATGCTTCGTAGTTTTTAATTGAGCAAAGTCGTTTAAAGCTGTTCGTTACACAACCTAAATTGTCGGTAATATAATCCATCGAATAAGTGATCTAAATTAAGTTTGATGTCTTTTGTTCAGTACATATTCTGGTTGCACAATTTAGTTGTTTTTGATGAATTACACTGATTTTTGTTGCAAAATGTAGCCAGGCCGCGTTGTAACATGTCACTCGGTTTTATTTTACTTTCGTATTAAATCAGGAGGATACAAGCGTTGCAAATGACGAAAGTGCTGCGGACCCTACGAACACTGCCAAGAGAGAATCGTCTCGTGTTACTTTGGGGACAGGTTAGTGACATGTTCTGCAATTCGTATGTTATGTATAAGGTTTTTAGAGTTCTTGTGGTTACGATTAGTATGCATGCGGTATGACAAATTCACAAAAATTGTTGTTTATTATGCATCGTCATATAATTTTTGCTTGACAACGGTTGGACTCTAGTGAGCTAGTTATATGTAAGTATTTATTAAAATTTTATTTAATTCAAAAAGCTAGTGTTAATATTAATTTTGAAGGTGCCAGCACAAGCAGTCGTAACAGTGAGCAACCACCTCAAACTGCCGAAATAAAGAAACTAAAACACCGTGTGGTTGATTTAGAGACCGGTGTCGTGTATTACAAAAAAGTATGTTTTTGCTTATTGTATTCAAGTAATTGCGTGGTTGGAATTTTGGAAGGGACATTTACGTTTAGGGATGTGCCGATACCAAAATTTTTGCCGATGCCGATACCGATGCCGATTCTTATATTAAAAATTTGCCGAACCGATGCCGATTTCAACTGTAGTACACCATGTTTAATAAGCAGATAGAATACTACATTACGTTATTATTTGAATGCTTAAACCCTAACCATCATAAACGATTATAATTTTATAAGAACGGTTAATTTCAATTAATTTTTTCAAACACAAACTCAAGAGAGATAACAATTTTCCTGAGCAGACACACTATTGTGCGCCCAGAAATGAAATTGAAAGCATTCCAACTGACTGTTATGTGCAAAAAGTACCGGCAAAGAATCGGCAATCTTTCTGCAGCGCCGATGCCGATGCCAATACTCACGAAAAATGCCGATTATTACCGATGCCGATGCCGATTAATCGGCACATCCCTATTTACGTTATATGAAAATTTTGAAAGGGTTTACTGGTGTTAAGAGCTCAAAAAATTTCTTATGCAAAAATTTTAAAAGCGGGGTTTTTTACACAGTGAACACCCTGGTTAAGCCCTTGATTGCAAACTCAAATCGCTTAACAGCTAGCAGATGATCGTTTTTGTATTTTCATCTGGCATTATGTTAGGCAGTTTTATCCACGTTCGGAAATTTAGTTTGAACAATGATTTTGTGTCCATATCTTAATGACGTATTGTATAAAAGTAATGGCTAAGCGATTTGGTTTTATAGTGGTACTTTCTGGGAATACATGGGTTTTGTAGATAGTGTGGTTTTTGTTAGTATAAGCGTATTTGGCTTGGGCCTAGTACTAGGACGAATACGTGTATAGTATCCAGTAGGTATGCAGGCGTTTTGGTTTCGAAAGTAAAAAAATTTCGCGGAAGGTTTACTGGTTGATGCGTTGCGCTTTGGAATATTTCGCTAAATGCATAAACAATAAAATAGTAGATCAATGAAGGTAATGACAACTTTATAACATAACGTAATATTCACCTAGCCTCTATCGTCATCAGAATATAATATCGTCACAGTGATATGAAATTCTTTTACTGTATATGGCAAATTTATTTAGGTGCCAACATCAACAATCATGGGTGCTATTCAGCTGGGCATTTCAAATTCGCTTCAAAAGGACCGACCATCTAGAGATCTGTTGTTACAGGATTTCACTGTTGTTGAATCTCAATATTTTCCGTCGTAAGTTAGCGAATATTTTCGTGTAAGATTGTATTCATGAGGTACAATCGATAGTTTTACGTAATTTGTTCGAAATTGGCTCGCAAAGTATACATATGAATGTTTGTTATTGTTTTAATGGCTGTATTTATATATTTATATATTTGTATGTATGGAAAAGTAGATGATTTGGGAATATATATGACGTATTCAGGTGCCATAGTTGGTACATACATGACGTATGGTCCAGGTATGAAGGCTTGATACATATGAATGTTTGTTATTGTTTTAATGGCTGTATTTATATATTTATATATTTGTATGTATGGAAAAGTAGATGATTTGGGAATATATATGACGTATTCAGGTGCCATAGTTGGTACATACATGACGTATGGTCCAGGTATGAAGGCTTGAATACAAAGAAAGAAGTACACGGTAGCTACACTGCACTGAGATTAGTATCAGCAGGGTTGGATTTGGAATGTTTCTTCCGTGCTTACATTTTTGGTAAAAAACGGTATGATTATGAATTAAAATACCTTCTCGTCTCGATCATATGTCATAGATATTTGATCTATGTTTATTATTTATGTGGTTGTTTTTGACTATGTGCTTAGTTGTAGGCGTAACTAAACACTGGCTAGGGTAACTGACGCTCTGTTGCAAATTTTGCATCTCCTCCCCGTTCAGAAATCTGTTCCCGGTTTTGAACCGGAGGACCCCCCGGTTGATGCCCCCCCACTCCGCTGCGACCCAACGTTTGCCCAGTTATGTGCTTGAACATAGAATGTTTGTTGTTTATAGGGAGGGTAGTGACAAAACGCCGCCTCATAGTTTTGACGATTTTCGATTCAAAACTTACGCACCAATCGCATTCCAGTATTTTCGCAAGTTGTTTGAAATTAAACCAGACGAATTTTTGGTACGTAATTTCGGGATGGGTTGTTCGGTGCACTAATTCACATTTTGTTTTTTAATAGTTGCAGCAAAGGGGTAGTGGTTTGAGTAATTTATTCAGCGCTGTAAGATGTTGTCTGATTAAACGGCTGGTGCATTACTAGAACTAGTTTATTGGCTAGGTTGCTGAATCATGACTTAAGTCAATTTTGGACGTTAATAGACTTCACTGTAAAGGTCAAAGCTTTTGCCAGTTAGACAAGTCCCAACCGTTATTTTTAGTAAAGTCAAGATTATAGGCTCGAAATTGGTATACTATTCTGACAACGTCGATCAATTTGGCAAGCAGAAACCAATGATTTGAAATGTTTTCGTTAACATTATAGGATTCTATATGTTCGGAACCGTTGCGTGAATTATCAAATCCTGGTGCGTCAGGAAGTATTTTCTATCTCACAAACGACGATCAGTTCATTTTGAAAACAGTTATGCATAAAGAAGCTGAATTTCTTCAGAAACTACTACCTGGATATTATATGGTACGTGTTATACCAACTGTTTGTGTTATGCTACCGATGTTAACGTAGTGGAGTACAATTGATATACTTAAAGAGCAAACTGTTTGAAACAAGGTTAAGGTTAAATGTGGCATATGGATGTGCGAAAAGCGCTAGGTCTTGCATTTTGGCTCTAACTTACGTAACCTTTATAAGGTTTGTTGCTGCTTAATAATGCAAGTAGCTGAGTGTTGCATTTGTTAGTGTTGTGTGAATCATTGTGGTACCGAATTCACGATTTGACCGAATCCGAATCCATAGCAAATTTGCCGATTCCGAAAGCGAATTCGAATCCGAATCTTGCATGTTGCAAATTTCAGATATATCTGTAATTTGTTTTCAGAATATCAACGCAATGCCAGCCGAATAATTATTAAACGTTTATATGTTTCGTGTTCGATCCCAGTTCTGAGATTTATGACCGGAACAAAAAATATTGATTTATATAACAAGTTATTTAAAATTTTCTTATTGCTTAAAAATGAAAAACATTGTCGAACATTGTCCGGTCATTTGTTGCCGCCCCGGTGTGAATATGGTGGAAACTCGTTTTTGTGATTTGTGTGGCTTGGATTCGCGACTCTGCAGATTAAAGGCAGTGATATGAATTAGAAATTTAAATGTTGAAGTTGCTGGCTATTTTGCGATAACTTTTATAATGTTTTGGTTTCTATTGCAGAATTTGGATCAAAATCCAAAAACATTGCTGCCGAAATTCTTTGGACTCTACTGCTTTCAGGTTTGTTTTAGTTGTGCTCTGTGGGTTTGTTTTGTCACTTGTCCAGTTTACTCGGTTCAAAAAATATCTCGGTGGAATTTAGTCTTGAAATTGCACATACATTGCAGTTAAAGTTTATTATAGATTTCAACAGCTCCTGTGAGTCGAGTCCATAGACAATTTTTTCTAATAGCTATTCCTGTGGTAACATTGGCTGAAATATCCGATCAGCGACTTTAAAATCACAATGTTTAAAACGGTTACAGCGTGAAATAATACTCAAAATTGTTAAAATTTAAAAATGAGAATCGAAGCACAATAACCAGCGGCCGTGTGTCGAGATTTTTAGCTGGACCCAAAAAGACCAAAACCCAAACAACAAAGACAAGCAAAATGTGGTTGTTTTCAGAATTTGGGTAAAAATATTCGGTTGCTTATAATGAACAATCTACTGCCGTCTTCCATTAAAATGCATCAGAAATACGATCTCAAAGGTTGGTTACGTTTTACTGGATTTTACGCTGCTAACAGTGCTCAACCTATTATGCATCATCTACAAGTACGTACCTGCATAGGCTGAGTTGAAATGAAATTTTAATTCTACACTTTAATAAAATTTGCAATGTAATTATGGCAAGTTTTTGTGTAATGATAAATTTATTACATTCTCTTAAGACTTTTAAAACGGAAAGGAGGCTATTGTATTATTCAACAAAATTTACTGATGTCCACATGAAAATATTTCTTATCCGCGTATGAAAGTTTGTGATCGGTAACTTCCAAGATTCACACGAATAGTTAATAGTTCCTTGAGTTTTGTATTTGAATAACGTGACGAAGTGTCAATCATTGTTATTCTGCCGTGCCATAGGTTCTACATATAAGCGGTTTGCGTCGCAACGTGAACGAGCAAAGGCTTCACCGACATTAAAGGATTTGGACTTTTTGGAAGATCATACAGCTGGAATTAGTTTGGAACCAGAAATTTATGACAGTTTGTTGAAAACAATCGGTCGGGATTGTTTGGTAAGAAAAGTTGGCTCATGTTAACCATAGAGGCCTAGTCACTAAGCCTAAGCCCCACAGTCTGTTGTTGCCCAGTGTGTGCCCAGTGGCCTGGCTGCAAAAATTAACATGGGTCGAATAGTTGTCAGCGAAACGTTTGGGATTTGCTGGTCAGATAGATTTATCTTGAGATATCTTTGGGTCTTAGTTGGGATTTGATTAGTTTAATGGAAAATACAGAAGGTTGAAAGTTTGTTACTTTAGTCCAATGCAATTGCTTTACTTTTTAATGTTGGTTTTAATTTATTTTAGGTGCTCGAAAGCTTTAAAATCATGGACTACAGTTTGTTAGTGGGTATTCACAACCTGGACAAAGCTAAAAAAGAACAAGAAGTAAGCGGAGCTTGCATACTCATCGTTTTACACGGCTGTGGTCAAAATTTATGGGTTGAGGCTGTAAGAATTCAGTTTACATACGGTTACATATCGGTTCATTCACAACAAGTTTATTGCCAGTATAAGTCGTTATGGAACAATGAATAGGCGTATCCATCGAGTGGTTTTTCGTTTGTGTCGTATTTTTGTTTTGAAATACCATTTTTGGTGTTAAAAATGTAAAAATTTGCATTTTGCATTGCACAACAGTTGCATGTTTGAGAAAAAAATGCACGGAGTGTTAAAATGTTCCGTAATGTGGTTATTGTTTGCACGAAAACATAATTGTGCACCGTTGATACGTGATTTAGTTTGTCCAGTTCTTCAAATTTTTGCGCCAATTTGTGATTTTAATGCCAGATTTTGAAACACTGAAATGTCTTCTTAAGTTTGTCGTCTTAAGTTTTAACCATTGTTGAGAATTAAAATAATTTTGAGCATTTTGGTGTAATTTTCACTTTAAATTGCGCAGAATGCATCACACGGCTCGCAGTAGCGAACGTTTTATGAATTTACATATGTTTAAGTAAAAGTGCATGGTGGTTTTATAAGCAAGTTTTTTGTTACGCACTGTGACGTTTGAAACACAGTGCCACGTTCGTTCCATGTTTCGACATGATCTTTAAGCAGTTGTGTTGCGAATGCGCAGTTCATGTCGCGGACGTAACAGAAAATCTGGAAATTGGAAAACATTTTATCATTTTATTATACAAGACAAAATTTTGAATTAGCGGCGCGCGCCCAAGCGGCGGAAGGTGGGCCCCAACCAGACGTCCGGTTTCCTCGGTAGATGCGCCCATGCATTTATCTGAGCGGGGTGCATTATATATAGCATCTATGTAACATAAAAGTATAACCTCGAAACCTTGGGAAATGGCCCACATCGACCACCACAATTTAAGCAGTGAATGTCAATTATACCATCTTTTTTACTTTACGTAGTAGCTGTTGGCACTTTGCTTCGTATCGCTTTGCTTTTAGGGTAAAATTTAGGGGTTATTTGGATGGATTATTCTGGCATGGATATCGTTGTTACGTTGTGTCTTGAGCAGCTAGCTGTCCCACTACATAGTATGTATGTAGTTAGTGGCAACTGAAAAGTTCCGAAGGTTATATTGTTCATGAAAACACGAATAACTACTGGATCGTAGACTTGCGTTTATTCGAAGATTTTAGGTTTTGGATACAAGGAAAACTTTCCTTCCGTGTAAAATTTCAAGTTTGTCGGCGAAAACCCTTTTTTGGACATTGACTACGGCACAAGTATGATTTTCAGAAACTTAAAACTTTATTTAGTTAGTTACTGATTCGGCGATTTTTTGGCTTACATTTCTGTATTGGTACAGGATAGCTGTACCTTAGACAGTAACTCTCGTTTTCGACGTCCCAGTTGCCAAATGCAACAAAACTAGTTGTTCATGACCCGTCATATTATTATATTGATTATGATTTAAATGAGTTGTGCTCGCCGATGTATACGACGTATGTTTTAAGCCTCTGGATGAAACTGGACTCTTTCGTATATCGCTTACTGCTTCACTGTCGCTTCCACCATTGCTTGCAAAACACTCGCTACAAAGCAAGCATTCGATTGAAAGTTCAACGCGGAAGCGAACTACGGTAAAACCGGTAATTGGGGGAGGGTATTTGCTTTGGGAGGTGAGTGACGCCTTGCATCGTTATTATAGCAGGATACCGGCTTGAGTAAGGAACCGTATTCGCAATACTTGTTTACGCTTACCGTCTTTCCGCTAAAACTAGTATTAATTTGACAAGGCAAAAATTTTCTCTTTCATATTGGTGTTTATTAGATTCCTAAGCTAAGTATAAGCATATTTTTTAATCCGGTCACTATCTGTAAGGCTAAAGTAAACTAGCACCGTATTCTCATCTGGTAGCACGCACCTGTTACAAGTTAGGTTATAAATTACTCTTGTACTGTTGACATAGTATTAAGGGTGAGCTTCGAAATTAAACATATTTTTTCGCCTTGCTTTAGTGGTTGGCATGCATTTAATTGCAGCTACTGTAGTTAGCTTATTTGAAAAGCTTTTACTAATTGGCGATTTCTGCACACGAATGAGAATACGGTTCAAATTAACTTTGTTTTTGAAGCCGAAATATATTGTATTATTTTGATATATCATGTGGAACTCGAACCACATAGTCAGAGATTTGGATAACACTGTGGATTAGGCTTGTGGTATACCGTCACGGACAGAATTAAGTGTGGTCGTGGTCACATTCAAACCGCAGCTTTGAACACGATGGCCGCCCTAACCGCAGCTGTGAACGCAATCGATCAATTGCAAACGCAATATGAACTGGTCGCTGTTACTGTGAGCATAACATCTAGCGTAACCGCGATTGCTAATATAAAATTTAGCAACCGTTTGTAAACGCATTTATAAGCGCATTTACAACCGCCGTTTGTGTCGCGATTGCGACGGTGTCTCTAGACGACACTGGTCGCAAGCAAAGACATTCAACCGCGGTTGTAAGGCAGCGATCACAGACGCAACCGCGACTGCTGTGCATTTAATAATTCTGCTTATGATTGTACTTGTGTGGTGCTTATAGATGTTTTGGACGCATTTTTGACTTACAACGTAACTTCGGACGGTTTTATATTACCGGTTAGCAAAAAGATCAATAGTCACTTTAAAGCTTGATGTTCGCTTTAAGTATTAAAAGCATCAGAATTAACGCTAAGCAGTGCGATTTAGCGAACCCTGGATGTATTGTTTTGCATATAATTAAGTCAACAAAATAGTCTATATTTTCCCTCCGATATGGTACTTTGATTTTTAATTTTGCATGCTCTGTACAATAGTTGTATTAGCTTATCTAGTGTTACTGTGCATCGGTTGTTCACTGTATGGTAGGGTTGTTGTGTATTTAATTACTAGCGCTAGTGTACTTTTCGCTCCAAAACGCTTAGGTTGGGCTTAGGTTTAGCGAAAGACTTACCTAGTCCAGAGTTGTGTACGCAAAAAAAACTTGGGGTAAAATGCATAAGAGCCTATGTGGTGACAAATTTTGAAACGAAATGATGCATTCGCGGTCTGTGTTCCAGAAATTGAAAAGCAGCAACGATAGACGTACATTAGTTTTAGTGTTTTGTTTTCGTACATTTTTTACGTTGTGTTCGTTCAAAGTGACAATGTTTCGCTGTGTTTAATTGTTTTAGATGCATGATTCATGTGCGGAGGCACTAAAAGGTTGTTGATTCTAATAATACAAACAGAGTTAAGTAAACAACATATTATTTTTTGGTGTTTTTCGACACCTGATATTACATACGTACATTTTATTAGTGAGGAATTATATCTTGTGTCTCTGATTTGATATCCTGAGACAATTTCTATGCTGCTGTAATTTGTTATAGCATTTATACTACGAAAACCGGATGTTGATTTTTTTGCCGGAACTATATACTGACATTTCAGGAGCTTTAAGTTTTTGATGACATTTCAGGAGCTTTAAGTTTTTGACGCTTGAACTAAAATAAAAACATCCAAACCAACAGTGAATACACAGATGCTTTTGCGCGAAATTTTCAATTACTTAGATGCGATATCCGGTTAACATCCGGTTCCGGTAAAAAATCAAATATCAGCAATCATTATCCGGTTAAATGAATATTGGGCCGCGTCCGGTTTGTGAAGTCTTAAAACGATATATGTCGTAAGTCTAAACGACATATGTCGTGCATTTTGGCTTGACCATTATTATGATTTGAAAAATTACTGATCCACGCACTAAATAGTGTTAGGTTTAGGCTTACACGCACTTATCACTGGTATTCTGGTTAGCTCTTGTACTACTTCTCTCACATTCAAGGTTAAGGCGTATGATTAGGCTTAGGCTCTAAGCCTGGCGGTGTAAGTACACAAAAGCGTTCGGTTTTTTGTTGTGTCTAATGTTTATTATTGTTGACAAAGAAAAAATGTAGAAGCTTATGTGTTCGTGAAATATTATACTCTATCAAATTTCTATCAAAAATGTCTGTGAAAGATTATTTTGATATGGACTCGCTGAGTAAAGTGTCTATTGTTGAGACACCACCGTTTACCTTCGCTAAATAATGCGTGTAATATAAAGCTATAAGCGGTGACATTAAAAGTTTTGCCGCTATGACTTAAGAAGGTTGTGAATTCGATGCTTCGTGATGGCTTGCTTGTATGTATTCACGTCGACTAGGCGAAGGGTTTTGTTTACTTGGCCTGGTGATGTGAATATATGTACACGTCAGCCGGGTGTCTTTTTGAGTACGATAAACCGCGCGTTTAAGCTTGTCTACGTAGTGTAGTATCTGAAAATTAATATGTATACGGTTATAATAGTAGCCGAGGCGACATACAATGAAACATTATTATGGAGAGGAATATATCAGCTTCGGAAATTTTTGGGAGATCAGCAAAAAGAGTTAAATTTTAACAGACCGACAGACGGCATAATCTTTAGATGTCGAAACAATTTGTTGTACATGAGGCTTATACCCGTACGAATTGAAATAATGGTATACGTCTGTGTATTTATATAGTAGCAGAATGCTGTCACGGTAGCGGGGCCAAGTAGTGAGCTTGTTCGTGGGTTGTGTCGCTTTTGCACCAGTGTCGGTCGTGAAAGTGTAAGCTATGTTGGCGACGCTGTTTTCCGGATGTGAAAATGGGCCAATTGAACAAATTGGTCTTGTAGGAAAAGCAGGCGCCCCACGCAGCGTGGTTTGGAATTGATTTATAATTGCATATTGGGTAAAGTTATTTTGATGGCATCGTAGTTGTTTACGGGATGCTAGTGAGTGATAAAGAGATTGGTTCGTGTTGCTATGAGGGGCTTGCGGGATTCCAATAGAGTTCACTTAAGATTTGAACTAATTTTTTGCTTAATTATAGGTTTAACGTTATGCTTATTGATAGGCTTAGCGTTACGCTACGGGTTAGGCTTGGGAATATGCTTATACTACTATTACGCATTTTAAAGTAACATTGTCCAAGGAGACGGTGAAGTTTGATCTGTGGTGAATTTTATGTGGTATTCAATGTAAGAAATGAAGGGGTTGAAATTTAAAGCCAAGCGGATGAGAGGGGGTTCCACGATTTGGGTATGTGCGCTCCTGCTGCTGGGTTCTATGTATAATTGATCTGGCTGGTGCGGAAACATTGTTAAGTTGGGAAATATAATTATTTCACAGTGCAATTAAGTAACGAAACAATGTGAATTGATCAAGCGAAGGGATTTAGCGTTGTATTTGTGGGTGCATCTGCTGAAGTTTGTTACAATTAAAATCCATTTGTACAGCCTTTGCGGTAGAAATAACTAAACAACAGAAACATACGCCGTACACTGCGGGTATTTTTTGATTACTGCTACAGACAGGTAACTGATAGTTGAGCGGTTTTGACTAGCGTCGAATTGTGTTTTGGGCTGGCTGGGCTCTTGGCAGGTCAAGGGTAATAAATATTTCTTCTTTAAACAGGTGCCATCATTAAAAAAGGCTAGGTATTGTATAGTGCAATGATGTAATATTTACTGAGCGAATAAGACGTGCTTGGCTCGAACGCCTGACTGTCCCTGGTTTGCTATTAAGGATTTCACGTAGTGCTTACACATCTATTTAATAGGGTTATGCTTTAAATCGAGGCTAGTAGTGTAGTGGATTATTTTAGTTTGTCTGTCTATCGGTATATTTGTTTGTATATAGTGTTGTATTTTTCTATTACCTGAGAAGATGGCTAGAGTTAACTACTGGTCGGAATACAAAGATTTCCTTTAGTAAACTGGAACCAAAACATAATGGTTTCATTGTGCGATTTAATAAGAATAGAGTTAGATACTGGACATTGACAACTAAATAAGCATATGTATAAATTAGGACTCTCAAATTCTAGTATTTGTGATTGCTGTGGAATGGAGGAAGAATCTGTAGAGCACTTCTTAATGAGATGTTCGGTCTATAGCGAGGTCCGGTATAGGATTTACAGATCATATAGTCTAAATAAAATTGATAACAACATAAAGAAACTGAACAGGTTTATAACAGAGTCAGTAAGATTTTAACCTAGACTTTAACTTAGTTATCCTAGTTTTCAGAGACTGTAACGGACCAACTGTGTCTAAACACCTCGAGGTCTCTGTCAACAGATTTCTCTATTTAAAAGAGACTGCATATTTATACAAGGGACATGAATTTCACATGTCGATTGCAAACGATATTAAATACATAAGAAAATGTCGTACAGCTCACAAAGTGACTGCGTACGAGTTTTAGGGTATTCTCATTATTTCTATAGTGCTACAACTTTAGTTGTAAAAATTTCATTTTCTATAAGATTTAGCAAATTGCTAGCAGAATGTATTGGTTATAATTTCAGGATAGCTCTACTGCGGCTGATATGGCAGCGAAACAACCACCTCAAGAGGATCCTACATCCAGCGGGGACGACACCGGGCTGGCTTCAGGGCGTTCTGATCGATCCAAAGGTAAGTTGGAATACGTTTTAGCTATGGTTTGTATTGAATAAAAATTAAAATGACATGAATATGAGTTAACAACGGCGAAAATTAATCGCGAGCAGGTGGCGGCAACAACGTTTTCAAAATAATAATTGTATTAAAAATGTATGAAATTAATTGAAATTTTGATTTTAGATAAATTTCAAAGGCAAAAGTCAATATTTAGCGATCCTATGACGTCGATTCAGGCAGCGGCACCTTTAGACGAACAACACGAAGCGTACGTTGTTTGTTGTAGATTTGTATGTTTTAAATATTGTTCACAAATTGACTTTGGCTTGTATACTTATATGCAATAGTTTACAACAGTTAAAGGGTCGTTTTAATACAAGTGAGGCTGGTGATGCAACGTTATTTAACTGAATTCCAGTAGGAATTAAATTTTGCAAACATAGGAATAACAGGAGTTAAAATTTTGAAAAAATTGTTCTCACCGAATTACCGAATTACTGTTTTCTGTCTGCAAAGACGGAACAAAAACGATGTTGAATAGGTTTCACACACTTAACAAAAAGATTATCAAAAATGTATTAATGTACCAAGTTTTTGTAGTTCAAATGCTTATATATTGATTTAAATTTCAGTGAAGGTGGCATCCCAGCGTATAATTCGCAGGGCGAGAGATTGTTAGTATTTGTTGGTATCATTGATATTCTTCAAAGTTATCGGACACTGAAAAAGCTCGAGCATGCGTGGAAATCGATTTGGAATGACGGGGTAAGTGTTGGATTGTTTGTGGTTGCGTTGATTCAGTTGAAGATTTGACTTGAAGCTAAGCTAAAGTGCATTCTTTGTTATGCCTATTTTTCACACTTTAGAGTCATTGTTTCGCTTTAAACAGAAATATATCTTGATTGTTGCCTTTTGGGGTATAAGAAAAAAGGTTTGCATTCGTAGTTGTTGTTATGTTTGTTCTAGGATACAATATCAGTGCATCGACCTGGATTTTACGCAAATCGATTCGAAGTTTTCATGCGTGATAAAGTGTTTTCACGGATTCAGACACAATCTCGTACGTCTAACGAGTGTAATTTTTTCTGTTTTAGTAGAGTTGGTGGTTTTGAGCTAAGAAAACGGTTTTTCTATAAATATATTTTAGAGATTTTACCGAGTTTTCACAAATTTTTGCTTGTGACGTTTCTTGCGTGGGAGAAATTAATATTTGATACGTGTCGCTAGCAACTTTCGAAATTGAAAATTCTTGCATAATAGAAAATATTGATACATTTGCCTAAGGATGAGGTTTGTATATATTGACTTTGGCTGGTAAGTTGCCTATGATACTGAGTGTGTGCAAGTTCTGAGTTTTATGTTTCAGCTGATGTCGACAGTGCAAAAGGTGGTAGACGTAAATTCAAGAACATTGTGACTTCGTACTTAGGTAAGCGCGTTTTGCAACATTTTGAATGAATTAATCTGTGGTTTAAGATTTATGTATGTTGTGATTTAAATCTGTATTAATTACAACGTTATTACAGACTACAAATGTTGTGAGAATTTTGAGGATACCACTTTGATTGAGTTTCAGAATGTAAAAAATTCCGAGGTCCATTGAACTTATATTTTTATTTCCAGTAGTTTACAATCATGTCTAAAGCTGTTTGATGTTTTAAGCTCTCAAACATACTGGAAGTAAAAAACGAGCGGATACGAGGGAACGTGACCGTGCATCCCGCGCTCGGGATTCAGCCCCAAGTGGTAGCATAGCTATCCCGTCAAGTGGGCCTGCGACAGCTGCTACCTCCCTGGTCGCAGAGCATGAAAAACCATCGACCAGTGCGTCAGCAGCGAATTCCGCGTGGTATCGAAGTGGTGAAAGTCAGCAGCCGTCTACGTCTGGTAAGTTGGTGGTCTCTGGCTGGTAAGTTGGTTGTCTCTGGCTCACAATTTTGAACGCCAACCACAGATTTGTACGAGTGTTGAAGTCAACGAGCGTGCAATTTTAAAATTGGCATTTGTGAGCCTGATGCATTTTAAAGTCTCCGTTGCATGAATATGTAGGTACGGTTGGGTTAACAAGTGGTCGCTTTTCAACGTATAATGAACGGTTACAATTTTCACAAGGTTGTTTTGTCTATGTTGTTCACTCAAGAACCACATTGGAGTAGTATTTTTGATACAGCTGTGTACAGTTTGATGGGTTTTTGCTAACACAGCTTGGTAGCAGATCATTTTTTTGATTTTGGCAGGACTCAGTGCAAATAGACCAGATTTGGTGCCAGCAGAAGCCGTAACACATGTCGGTACGTGTATTAATTAACTCTTGTGGGTGGTTTGTTTAACGAAGTAATGCTTTTACACATGGTTTCGTTTGACGGCGGTTTAAGATTTTTGCCTGCCGGCCGGGTTTGTTGTAAAGCGCTAATATTTCGTAATTTTTTTAAAAATGTTGAGATTAAAACTCAAAATTGGAACCTTTGGTTTGGACACTATGATGCATTACACTTGTATGAAATCTATTATTCGACAATAGGACAGTTTGTAGCAGGCTGGTAATGGGTGAAAGTTTGAAAATACGAATAAAGACTTGGAAGAGAAGTTGAAATATATCAGTCAAAATATTAAGAAGCGTAGTAATGTAGCTTTCAGTGTTTTGATTGGCCAATCTTTGAGACTGTTCCCCATGCCTGTGCTTAGTAGGGCAGCGGTATGACATTTTTTAACATTTGTTCGATTTGTTTTGACAGAAGTACGTCCTGGATCATCGCCGCCGGCAAGCACACGCGCCGTCCGTCTCAGTTTTGAAGTTCCGAGCCGTAGTCCGCCGTCTGTGGGTCCGAAATGGTCTCGTGCTGGTGTACAAGATGTCTCAGTAACGTATGAGTAAGTCATCTGCAACAGGAATGGAATTTCAGTAAGTATCGGGTTATAGATGGACCCGGCATCGGGTCCCTGTCTGTCTTTCATAAGCCTTGGTAGGTTTCGAAATTGAAACCTAAACTCTGAAACCAAAATGGACCAACTACGTGAAATTCTTATTCTTGTCAATTTTGATTTTTATTTATTTTCAATAGATTTTATTTTCCAAATTTGTTTCTATGTTAAATTTAGTTTTATGACCTTTTTTAAAATACCTTTTGTTACATTCATCATTTTTGATTCAACATACGATTTTGACACAACGAACAGTCCTATTAAGTTATATTGTTTATTGAACCGTTTTTTTAAAAATTACCTTTTATAAAGGATATTATATTTTTATAAAGATGATTTTTTGCACGGAATATTTTGAAAAGTTTGGTCATTAATGTTAATTTCAGAGATGGAAGAGAAACGAAACGTCTTGAAAGATTGTTCGCGAGCGATGATTGTAAGTATCTTAATAGAAACAAGCTCATGCAGTCAGTTGTGCAATTGGTAGAAATTGCTTACATAATCTATGGTACTGCAGCCAGGTTTTCGTTTTCAGAATTCTTCTCGTCTGAAATCATTATCAGGTCTTTCCGTGAAGGTTGGTAAATATTTTAAGTTATTTTTTCATACTCTGTCGATTTGGGGACTTTGAAGTTTAATTTGACGGTTATATGGTTTTTAATTGGTACCATGATATCGTTAATGAAATCCGATACTTTTCGTGGCTTACAAAAATGCTAATATTAAAAAGACGTGAAATTTGCATGTTTGGTTTTTGAAACAATTTTTTCGTAAGTTTTGTTTATTTTGGCCATTGGTTTAGCTGCGTTTGTTAACATAATTTAGTGTAATTGCGACGCTCTTGAGTGGAAACGTGTTGTATTACCCTTTCATGTTTTTGTATTGTTTTAATCTGAAGTGACACGTGTTATTTTTTGGGCTGGAAGAGCGACTGAAATTTGTATATACATGATTTTTATGTAGCCATATATTTGCAGTGAACTACAATTACGGTGGCGCTATACTTGTCATAGAGCGCCGTACGTCAACGTCCGTCAAAGTGCGGTAGCGTACGTAAGCAGTTCGCTTAATAAAACTGCTCGGAGACGGACTGCGATGGACGGCGACCGATGACATTAAACTTTTTGAAAAGTATACCGCGACCCATATTATAGTGTGTTAATTATTTTCAACTAACCATTGTTTGTAAATCTATTTTCGTACATTCATGTATGGTTTGTTAAAGCATTGCTACTTTAGTCAAATTTTAAAGCTTAAATGTCAGAATTTGCTGTTAATTATTAAATTATTGGGTGTTGTGCAGTGACAGCTAATTTTAATAATAGAATAAGCATTCGTTATTATGTTTGTTCCCGCTATTGTATATCAGAGTGCCGCTGGAATTCTGGTTTCTGATGTAGCTCAGAAAAACGAATCTAAGCGATTTCTTTGTAGTTGGTCACAGTTCCACGCCGCTTGAATGTCCTACTTTGTATTTGGTCTCTGTTTAAGCAAACCCGGTGATTTGCAAGGATCCAAGATATGAGGTGCTTTGACGTAGATCAAGATTTTTCGCTTGGAATAGATTAGTTATTTTCGGTAACTTTCTAATGCGCTCACCCAATGGTGCTTAGATGATGACGTATCGGTAGTTTTGTTTGGCACTGCCCAAAATGCAAAATTATCGTCGTAGCACTAATATGGTCGAATTTGTTTTGATATAGTCCCTGTGTGTTTGGGTATGGCACTTTACCTAATTTACTATATAAGCTCGTGTGATGATTTCCGCTTCGGAGGCATTTCCTTGCTCATTAACGGCAATTGTTTTTCCTAGAAAATATAGAAATTTAATAAATTTCTCTAGTTTTATCTGAAATTTAATTAATATGTCGTTTTTGTCGTGTTTAACAGCTACAGAACGGCGTCGCTCAAGCGGTGGTAGTTCAATAGGAGGTGCTGCTGGTGCTTTAACGACGGGTGCTTGTGATGCAACTATGACAACAACTACTGCAACAACAACAACTGTCACATCAATATTGGTCACTTCCACTACGCAATCATCAGGGAATTATCAACTCGGGGGTACAGGGGGTCCTTCTAGCGCTAGTGGCATTGACTCAGGGGGTAGCTCAATCCCACAGCCAGGTAGCAGCAGTGGTATAGCCGAACGAGGCAGTGGTGATCATTGGCGACTTCCGCCACAATCGCGTGACGGGTCAGCAACGGTCTCGCCTTGGAAAGATCGGACCACAAAACAGAAGACATCTCCGCTGGCAACAACAACTACTGTAGACGGAACAGATCTGGATATGATTGTTGGAATGTCGAGCTCTGGAGAAGATACGTCTCCGAGCAATGATGTTCAAGTGGTACGTAAATTGTTGTGGGTGGGTGTAGGTTTAGGAAAGCTATGGTTCGCGGTATAGGAAAGATGGAATCTGTTGAATTATTTTGAGATCGGTCGGCGAATGTCGTCTAGAATAGGCGAAAGTGAGGATTTCATCCTTGATTAAGTGGCTAACCGCAGGTTGAAGGTAAGTAGGAAGGTACTTAATGTTGTGTTGCTTTGAACAGCATGGTTTTGGCTGGTTTGCTAAAGTCGGCTTGGAAATGTTAGTTAGGTGGCCGTTAAATTGGTAGTAGGACGTTTCAAAATATAGTTGAGTGGCTTGCTAGGGCAACCACACAGATACACACTCAACGCTGTGTAATTTTGAAAAATTCTCGTTTTGTATACCAAGTTTGTGCTTGAACTAGCGGCATCAAAGATGAAGTAAATGAAGTAACCAAATATTGCATTAAAGAAAGTTGTGCGAATGTTAACGTTTGGTGCTAACATTAAATTTGGATAGCATAGCAGTGTTTGAGATATCCACAGGGTTAGAGTGTATTAGCAATTGTGAGTTACGCAGTCTGCATTTTTATTTTTAAGTATATTACCGTTGATTGTGCTTGTGCTAGACCCTGAATATTTACGTAGCGTGTTTTGTAGCGGTTGTATAATTGTTCGCGGAACAGCATTTGGTTTGCTATAAGCTGCCAAATGTAACTCTGGCTTTAATTAGCTATCGGTATTGTGAGATGTGGGGGAGTATCTCATGCCAGTTGATGATAAATCTTGTGGCCTTTTTCGTTTCGGAAACTCTGGAAATAAAGGAAACTATAAAGTGAAACATCAACACCGATGTTCCCTTGATCAGAAGCCTTTCACCAACTGGTGCTAAAGGCTTTCGCTGTGTGAGATTTACCGTCGGAGGTCATAGAACTGCATGTGGTGAATGTCTAAAAGGTTATAAGTTTACGCACTAAATTGTTGCCATGCTTCAGTTGTTGAAACACGCGAATTTTGGTTATTTTTTATTAATATACTTCGCCAGTATTTTCACCGTAAACGAAAATATATATGTCGTGCCCCAAGCAGCTATTTGAGATTTGCACCAGTTGGCAACTGGGACGTCCCAAACAACAATTACTATACGGGGCAGCTCAAACAACTGCTGGAATGCAGACTAATTTCGATTGGTTGTTCAGCGTTGACTATATGCAAGAAAACTGACTTGCACAGTAATTATTTGGCGTCACCATATTTGCAAACTATAAATTAAGCATGATTTATATAGACGAATTACACAGGCGCAATTTGATTGGCTATCCAGCAGCTGCTGTTTGGTCTGTACAATCATCCAATCTTAAACAGTTAGTATTTCAGTAGTTGTTTGTGCTGCCCCGAAAGCAATTACTGTCGTTTGGGGCGTCCCAGTTGCCGACTGGGGCGAATAGCTGTTTACGTGCGACTCTGTGTAGATAAATGCACAAATATGGTGAGTTCCAGTATTGAAATAAATAAGTTCGGCGAATGATACTTTTTGAGTTGAACATACTTTCAGCTTTGTAAAACAATAATTGATTAATTTAAAGCACGCGGCCCCTGCGAAACGGTTTGAAGGCAGTTGAAGTTTTTGCTGGGAAACGTAAATATTGTCAACGGAAAACGTATTAAATGTCGGCCCCTGTCGTGAGCAAACTCTTCGACCCTCGGGGGTTAAAAAGCCTGGCATATTTTACTTTATTGAAGTCTTTCTTTCGGTTGTTTTAGACTCGTCTATGACTGTGATCAACGAAACTCAGTTGAAAAAACTGTGCATAATAAATTTTATTTTAATATATACAATAATTTTTAATTTATTTATTTTGTTGTATTGTTTTTGCAGCGAATGCTTATACGTTATATATACAGCATGCTATCGTGTGTAGCTTGAATTTAATTTCGTGCTGTGTGCCATTTTAGGAGATTTTGTTTTAAACCGAAATGTTGTAGCCTTGTGTGTCTTAAATCGTATTTGGTTGCAGTTGAAGTTTTTCAAATTTTAGGCGGCGATCCTCATACTGTCACGGGGTTAAAATTTTCATCGCATTCACTTCAGAGCATGAGAGTGTTATTCATAATTCTCAGTAGCCATCACGTGCTTATGTCCCTGCCTTTCATGGCGCCTTCCAGTTTATATTCTCTGCGGGCGCCATTGAGGACACACGACACGGGTGGCGTTTGAAATTGCAGATGTAACTTGAACCAGTACATTTTTTGCTACCGACATTGAGTAACTCAGTCCCGTATACAATTTCAAGGAATTAATGAATGTCCAAAAAATGGTAAATAACAATTGGTGCTACAGATAGTCGTCGGATACGTATTACAAAATACATGACTACCACACGGTCGGAACCTTGCGGAGTGGTGGGGATCCCTATAAGAATCGTCGGGTGGATTTGCACAAAAATTTTCGTCGGGACGGGTGGGTTGTGGGTTGAAAATTATTACCCCACGACATTCTTGTAGATATATTTCGACCGATGCTAAATAGCCTATGCGCTAAATCGAAGCCTAAGCGTACCCCTAAACTTATGCCTTTCTCTAAATATAAGCTTATGCGTCAAATTTAAGCTGAAATTTCTTGCGGCAGATTAAATACCTAAAATTTTTATCGTTCGCCAAAGTTTTTACATTTGTCACTTGTTAAATTCAATTTAAAACTTGTAGAAAGTTGCAAAGTCTCAAAAAGATACGTAGGTTAATTGCATAAAATTTCGCGTTCAAAACGTTTCGGTAACGAGTTAATGTCAAATAACTGGTTTGGCACGATGCGAAGTGCGAGCGAATTAAGGACGGCCCCATGGAAGTCAACATAAAAATCGCTGAAATGCCGTTAATTTTCGTTATACTGCACGGATGCATAATATAACTTTTAGTGCATAGTATTGATTTTTGCATTTTAGATTGCAAATTTTATTTACAATATTTTTTTATTTTAAGCTTTAGTATATTTTTCAGCTTTTGCTTTTGTGTTCAAGAAAGTTGAAGATTTGTATAGTCAGCTTTGCGATGTAAATGATATTGTAGCTCACAATTTGTTTAGTAGTCAAACACATAGCGAGTGTAACATTTAGTTCAAAAATTGCACTGTATGCACTGTATTATTAAATATTAAAAAATCAAAATATTTGGCAAATACGTATCTGATTCAGTAACTGTGAAATTTCTAAACACAAATTGTATCCTGTCGCAAAATCCTGGATCCGCTACTGAGATTGTACACCAATTACATATTTTAAGAATGAACTATTAGAGCTTAGTTACTCTTGGATCTCAGCTGACAATATGACGTCATTGAACAAACGTCGTCTTTGGTTATATTAATTTACTCAAAATTTAAGTAAAACATCTCTTTGTTTTATAAATTTGAGAGGTTTTGACGCTGAATCAATTCATAATTAATTTTGCTCCGCGCCGGAAATATCTACCGACATAGTGTGCAGTGTTGAATTTTGGCGTATATTAAAAATTGTGACTACCTACCTATTCCGTTTTCTATTGCGAAAATTTTAAACCATTTTGGCAAGCGCTTGTAGTGTTTTATGCTTTCATGCATGATTTTAGTGCTTGTTTTCATATTTTTATTTTTTAAATTTCCATAGTATAGTAAAAACAGGCTATCCAGATTTCGGTTGAGCGGATTTTATTGTGTTTTGTTTATTTTCTAATGTTCGGTTTAAATACCTTGAAAGCATGAACATATATTTTGAATAACCGTTTATTCAAAACGGACCAATGTATCAGTGTCGGAACAGCAGTATTTATAAGCATGTATTCTTAAGCGTGCGGGCTAGCCTCGTCTATGCAAAAATAGCCCATAGCTTAACTTTACTTTAGTGTAATCCCGCAAACCATGCCCTACCAGTGCTTTCGAGCAAAACTTGTTATTGCAAGTTCATTCTGTCCAAAAATTGCACGTGCGAATTGCAGCCGAGAGGTCTCGCGGCACGAACTTGCACTATTGGGCTTTAGCCTCGCTTTAAGGAATCAAGGCTAAACCGTCATTAATCATTTGTCATAGAGCCTTTAGGGCATGTTTCATTTGTTTACAAAATACCAGGACATCTGCAGCACATCCTACGTGACGTTCAGCACGTCCGAAGTATGGCGGAGGTGGTGCGAATGCCCTCGGGAACACACATGGGGATCCCCACTGTAGGTGGCTCTGCCACACTTAAACCTTTTTCAAACTAAAACTAAAATATAAAAACCAAATATCAAAACCACACCTTAAGGGAGTCCCTGGCTCCACCTAGTCTTTCTTAGAACTTAAGTTAGGCTTAGGCGTTGCTACAAGGCGTAGAAATGGTTAAATTGATGCTATGGCGGCTGTGTCCGCAATGTCAAACTTAGCTGGGCCCTGCGTGGCCGTGAAATATCTGTTGAATATTATTGCGTATGCTGTTGGCTATTTTTGCGACTAACGACATAGCTAGGCTATGTCAGCACCAACATGGTGCTTTGTGATTGGTTGTGCGGATAACCATATTGTTGTTGTTGTGGTGGTGTTTTGTGGCAAGGAAAAGGAGTATCAGGATGTGTGGCTCTGGACCTCAACCGCATAGCGGACACCCAATTGTGGGTGTCGGCGAAATGCAAATGAGGTCGAGACGCTTATGGGGTAGCCAGGACCGGAATCAGTCTTAGTGTTGGAGCTATCCACGCTGTGGTAGGGTTGAAAATTTTTCCACCATGACATCCCTGCAAAATACTGCTAAAATATGCAAGCTCAACATTTATTTTATAACCTAATTTTGCTCGGATCTCTCCCAGGGCAGGTTCATAATTTTTAATATCTAAAACCAGCTACAAAACGTCTGAAGAGTTTCGCTTAACGTGCATGATAAAGTTGATATCGTATCCCCGTCGAGAAGTCCTACACTGTAAATTCCAGAGCGCGTTGGTTATTTCTGAATTCAGTAAACATTAACTCACTCTCAGGTGAGTTAATTCTCCCTCAGAGTTGAGTTGACACTGAGTGAGTTGAATTAATGAATTGAATCAACTAAAAATTATGAGTTCTGATAGTCCTAACGCAGAATGAGTATTCAACTCATTCTGAGTTGAAATCAACTCACTGAAATTTACTGTGTACATGTTTAAGTTTGACCTGCAAGTCATAGCACATTTTACCTCAACCCTTTAAAGAAACCATCAAAAACTCTCGTCGTTATACCACATTGATTAGCCAAATTTGATTGTCCATGTACACAACCACTTTTGGAAAAACCTGGATGCTTTAAAGCATATGCAAACTTTTCTAAGGCTTATGAATGTTTCCAGAACATCTTTTAAATATGTTGACTCTGAATTTCGCACCAAATTTTAGTGTAATTACTCTAGAGTGTATATACAAAGCACGGTTCAACCGGTGGTGAAAAATACCATAGCCGAAGCCGGAGGTCAACGAAACTTGCCGCAGAGTCGAAATTAGGTAGTAAAAATGATGTTTAATTACCTAATTTTAGTCAATATCTAAAATATGTTATGTTGTTTGTAGCCGGAGCAGGCCGATTTTTTGCCGCAGCCGGAGGCAGACCTCCGGTTGTACCCTGATACAAAGATCATCTGAAAATAGAGCCTTCCAAAATTCTGGAAATATGACACTTTACGCTGCTCACTTGTAAAATGATTCGCGTTTCTTTTATTTAGGTCGATTTACTGACTGAACCGGAGGCGCACCTCCGGTTGTACCATTGTTGGCAGTAAAAATTGTTTAGCTCTATAACCTCTGTTAAATATTAGGACGGTAAATTTTCTGGTGCGTATACAAATAGCGTCGGAAGAGTTTTCAGAAATTTCTGGCAAGCTCGAGAAAAATGTTACGCTTTGCGCTACACTCCCTATAAAATGATTCACGTTTAGTAAAAATTGTTTAGCGTTGCTATTTTATGTTTCAGAAGCATGGCGGGTTTTCAATGAAATCTGTTCAAAGTCCATGACAAACAACGTTTATTGATTGTTTAGAACTTCAATAGAAAACCTGAGCGTTTCAGTCCAAGTAGCTTAATTGTGTTGTGGGTCAATGTATAGATGATGGCTGTACACTGCAAAAATGGTGAGTCAAATTTACTCTCTCCGAAATACGCTTTTTCTGACTACACAAACTGAGTCAAAATTCGACTCCGTCAGAGTCAAATTGAGTCGCATTTGACTCTGGCTTAGCCAACTTTTGACTCAGCTTGTCTAGTCAGGAAAAGCGCATTTCGGAGAGAGTCAATTTGAATCACCATTTTTGCAGTATAAAAACAGTGTATATGCGTATTCGAAGCGTAACCGAAAGTCTCAGCATAAGAATGAACATAGGTACCCTAAGCCAAAGCCTAATCTAACCCTGAGCAAAAACGGGACTAAAGCTTCTCAAATCCTGCGGAAAATGGCCGGCCCTCATCTATACTTGGACCGTGTTGTCTTAGGTATAATTACAAACCAATCTGTTTTATGTATGATGGTGCACAATAATTAACCTTTTCGAAACCAATACGTATGGTCGTTAAGCAAAGTATAACAGAAATTTTATGAAACGTTGATTTCATTAACCTCTTCTCACGCATAAAACTGAAACGACAAACTTGATAGATCAATCAACGGAAATTTTTCAAATTTTGATGAAATCGTCACGGTTTTGAGCATTTGTAGTTTGACGAAAGTTGTTATACGTACTTAACAGTAAATATTCATGTGAGAACAGGTTAACGGAAAAATGATCAATTGCAGGTCTGTTTCAAGCAACCCTGTGGGGCTCCACGGAAAAACCGATCTACCCCACGAAAGTAGCAGTTTATATGCAGCGAAATAATTAACAGCATTTCAGTGACGTCACGTTGATTTACGTATTGTCATGCATGAATTACAAAGCGCACAGACCGAAGTTTTTAAAGGATGATGAAAATTTTAAATATTTAATCTACCGAACAAAATGTTCGCAACTTATATCGAGGTAAAATTTCAACGTCGTCCGATTTTTACACCAAGTGGCTGTCTGTCCACTGGGACAGTCTAAATTACGCCACACCACGGTGCCCTCAAGCCCTACTTCCATCTATGCGTTTAAGTATTATGGTTTAAGCCTCAGAAATCACAACACGTAAATTAACCTTCACCCATTTTCAGTGCACCTGTGCCTCGTAGAGATAATGCAAAGCATCGAATACAAGAAAAGAACAGACACAGCAATCGAACTTTAACTTTTAGGCTTAGGCTAGCAATAATTGGTATACTTAGAACAATTGTATTCAGTAGATATCAATATACTTGAAACCTGCCACGGCTTTAAAATTATAATGTGCGCTTGCTTACTGTTTTATTTAGCAGCTTTATTCGTCATATTTTATACTGTGTTAAGGTTGTTTTGTTTCTGAAGTATATCCGTTACATTACAATGTTCAGAGCGCTTTAGCATTGCTAGTTTAAATGTAGTCATTTCTAGGTTGCAAATCGAAACTGGATTATTCGCAAATCAACACAGAAAATTTATGTTGGCTGGCAACAATACTTTTCAAAAACGTCGCATGAAAAAATTGGCGATGCTTTTTGGTTCTGTAAAACTAAACTACAATCAATTATTGTAATTTTCTAATCAGAATTGGAATTACGGTTGCACAGAGCGCTTTAGCATTGCTAGTTTAAATGTAGTCATTTCTAGGTTGCAAATCGAATCTGGATTATTCGCAAATCAACACAAAAAATTTATGTTGGCTGGCAACAATACTTTCTTTACAAAAACGTCGCATGAAAAAATTGGCGATACTTTTTGGTTCTGTAAAGCTAAACTACAACCAATTATTGTCTCTTTCTAATCAGAAATGGAATTACGGTTGCACACCGTGGTCATTTTTTGTAGCAGTTTCAACTTATGCACATACTTCATTTAAACGGGGAAGAACTACGCACATACAAAACATTATTTGTTTAGTTGCATTGAAAATGCAGACATAAAAGGAACATATACAAGCAATACAACTTTTTGCGGCATATACTACTGGATTGAAACTGAACAAATTGTGATCAAAAATACCTATTTTCAAAATATTGCTAACGTTCAGATTCTCCGTAACATTACCTTTTTACTACGTCTAGATTTTACAATAGCGCAACGGAAATAAAGTCACAGACTAAGTGCACAGTAATCGCGACTAAGCCTACTACGTCTGCGGTCGTCCTCTTATAATTACATCTGAATTTCTTTTGGTTGCGTCCAGTCGGGTTTCCAATCAACAGTTCTAACCGCGTTTGCGCCGGATTACATCCAACGATAGTTGTCGCGATCAGTGCAGCGGTTTAAAACGCAATCGCGATTTCACTAATCACATCCTGTATTCACTTAGCCAAACACCCACAGAAAAATGAAAAGTAATTTCGCCAAAACAACAAAATATGCAGTTTCATTCATTAACCTTTTTCATCTTCGTTATTTTCCGCCATTCACCTAACGAATAGTCCAATTGTACAAATGATTCCTTGAGTAAATATTCTTCTGCATCGCTTCGTAAGCTATCAGATTCCATTCCAGATTGCTCCACAAGCAACTCGCTGCCATCATCATTTAAAGCTAGTGAACGTTCCGTCGGTTCCACATCCGTCTTCCTACTGATATTTCTGGTTTTAGTTGCAGTCAATGGCAATCGCGTTTCATTGAGCTTGATCGTCACAACAGAACCTTGTGCTGGGAACGGGTTGTCTGGAATATTCGCAATTGCCGAAACCTCTGTGGCACTTATGACGGGACATAATCAGCGCCAGAACAAATATAATACCCAGCGCACGTTCCGTTTTTTGAGTACTCATTTCATTTATGCTAAGTTGATGGTTACTGTTATGAAATGTCCACCTACACGAGTGCATTACACTCCCTAGCCGCTTCATTTTGTAGTATTGATTCATTGTTCAATTGAGTACAAGAGAGCCATATTCAAACTGCCGTAATTGGGAAGATTTTGCCAAACTCAACACTAACTTCAAGCCTGAAACTAATTTTTAACCATACATTTACGTTTAAACCAATTTAAAAAATCATCCGCTTCTGCAAAACTAAACAACTTATGTAATTTTAGATACTGACGCCAACAACACTGTACATTATACGTTATGATAAAATTGTTGTACCTCGATTTCCGGTCATAAATTTGAATATATTGTTTTTGAGAGACGGACTCAACATATATGCTTCTTTGAAAAGATTTCGAGTCTCATTCATCAAGAGATCATTCTAGAAATAAAAAAAATAAAAAAATAAACTGTCCTATACATACAACAGGTCCCTAACACAAACTAAATGTTAATTTTAACGTTAAGCATATACTTGGCCCTATATACGCTTAAACTTAAGCTAAATGCTATGACTTTGTTAGAAACCTAGTCTATACATCGGTGAGTAAGTTTAACGCAAGTTTACCTATCCCTGTATAATACTGAATTTAAGACACACGCACATATATACATATGTGACCACAACACTCTTTTGGACTGATTTTACACTTTTCCGCATCTGCTTCGTTACTTAAAACTTCACAAATAGCTAGAAATTAACACATAATTCAAATTTTATCTAAACTAACGCACCTGAAGATCATAAAAAATCATACATGATAAAATATTCATCTTATAAATACACAAATATACTAAAAGTCCCGGAGCATGTATTGTGCGCCAAACCTCTGAACAACACAAAAATAAGCCAGAATTTACCAAAGATCGAGGTATCTGTTCAGCAGAGGTATTTGCAGTCAGTTTGTTTTCGACCAATTTCTCACTGAGACAAGAGGTTACTATATCCTTATCCGGAGGAACAGCGGGAGCACCAGCAACAGTTTCCACTTCGACTTGACCACACTGAGACATATTCACTGTCGTCGAACCCGCATCTAACGGTAACTTATCAGCTGAAACCACGTCATAAAATTGCTACTAAATGTTTCATAAAGCTTTTGCATGACCGAAATATCAGATTCTTATGCACCTCTTCAAGACGCACCGAAACAAGTGAGGATTGCATTTGATGGCCTCGGTTATGAAGCGGCAAATTAATTATTGGCCTCGATGCCCCATATTGAAAGCTAACCGGTTTCAAACTTCAGTTGCTATTATATATTTCAGTAGCAAATTTCAAATCCACCTGCAATTTCCTCACTCATCAGCATTCAACAATATTATTTCGTTTTCGCTGTTATTAAATACATAATTCGAAGTTAAAAGACAATGTTGTCATACTTAAAATTTTTTTAACTTAAAACTTTCGTTCGTTGCGGTAATCAAGATGTATTCGCGACCTATCGTTAAAATTTTCCATATTATGATTACCTTTACCCGAATCATTTACTTCTTCAGTCTGAGTACATTGCTCCATACGATGTTGTTCATCCAAAACGCCACTAAACGGCTTTGTACTAGCAGAACCACGTTCATAACTTTGACCATCAACGCTAACACTGTCTGCAAGCTCTGTTTGACATGAAACCTCAGCCTAAAATGTTAGACGACAACTTTTATGCTGTAAATACACAAATATCTGACATTACTAAAATATTCAAAAGTTGTACAACTTAAATTTGCAATTTAACAAACCGCAAAAAAGCGTTCACAAAATTGTCTGATCAGATCAAGTATACAACTTTTCCGAAAGAACAGATATTAAGGCTCTTAAACTCCATTTTTGAAGCCTGTTTTAGACAGTAAAAAATCAAAGCTAGTTAACTATCCGTGCAAATAGCAAACAATCATAATAAATCCACACGTGACGAAATTTTCTAATTTAACGCTTAAAACAGTCAAATTAACAAAACTGCGTTCATAAACCCAACGCCACTAACGTGCAAAAGCAAATATTCGTTTACCATATTTCGATGTTCCAGGATTTCAGATGAAGCCAAATCACAACTATTATTTTCGCAGTTAGTTTGCTTCTTATCCACAACTAGCGCTTGCCCTGTGTCACGCTTGCCGGTTTCTGAGGTGCCTTCGTCTCCGGGCCTTCGGATTGATGTATGCCGCGCTACGTGCGCTGAACAAATTTCAGGCGAACTGAATATGCGACCGCAATATACGCATTCGAACGATGGATCAATTTCAGGAACCCAAACACCTTCTTCTGAAACCAAAACAGCAATAAAATATCGCTAGTCATTTTCGAATTTCTGTTTTAAATGAAAATATTTCTTATGTTTAAAAGTTCTAAAGCTAAAACTGTGATTACTGATGAAGTTAAATAACTAAATAGCGTTATAAAGGTTTCCTGAAAACTAACAATTATCTCACGCAAGTTTAAACACATGGTCATTTCTTGAACGCAATTTGCCAAAATTATTGTGAACCGTGCATAATAAACAAAAACTCGAACTAAGAACTCACTATATTTCCCCAGATTTGGACTTGAATGTTTGAGCAGCGGAGATTTACGCTTTTCGCAAGTCTCCGCAAAATGTAACGTCGTATGAGCAGTGATTAGATCATTTGACTGAGCACCATAACTGCAATACAAACAATTGACCTTGTGTCGTCCAAAATGGTGTCGCTTATGCTCACGAAAATCACGTTCGGATGGAGAAGCAAACGGACAATACACACACGAATATAAGATATCTGAAATAAAAGTTTTCCAATATTTTGCCTGGATGATAACGCTACAATCTTTCGGGAAATTTAATTTAAAAATTAACCACACTTTTCAGGGAATTGACTTCCTTAAAAACATATGCAAGGTCTGTCCAAGCTGCGTTATATTCATAAAACTGGTTCGAGGCAACATAAGCCAAAAAATCACGTGACGACAAAACGGAATTTAATTCTTGAAATTAAAAAATTTACCTGTCTACACTGAGTTATAATAACTTCGTACCTTCCACGGTGCAATCAGATACCAAAGAATATAGAAGCCGTAACCGCATAGCAAAGCATCCGGCCGGAACCGGAGATTAACAGTATATTTCAATAAATAGCAAAATCTCATAGAAATATGCGACCTATGCAACATAGTACTTTTATCTCAGTACGAACTCAATGGAGGGAAGGTTACTGCAGTTATTCACGGATAAGATCTATTAATACAATCGTTGATCTGCACACTTGGTCCCGTACATGCCAGTGTACCCTAGCGAAAAAATATAATATTAATAAATACTTGTTTAATATTGTTTATGTATACCTCAGACACCGACAGAGACCCCTAGCATAGATCTAACCTCACATTCGTCAAATTTGTGAACCGCGTCTGCTTCGGGACAAATTAGTATTCCATCCTAAACACCCTTTACTACCAAGACGTACATTTTGGATATTTTGGCATTAAATCGTACACGCTTGGTTCTTCATTATCATGCTGTACACTTGTATTGCTACGTCTTGAATAAAATTCTTTTACCCGCTTGTCCAAATAATCGGTATCCATGTGTAAACCTGTATCATAGTCATCGTGATAATATATACCACGTTTGTGTCTACTTGTTCTTCTATTCTATAGCAAAATAAAAGCAAAATAAACACATAATCATAATCAGGAGTGAGAAGCATAAAAATTTCAAAGCACTTAGCAAAAACATACCTTAAACGCATGGTGATTCAAAGATTTTTCAAATTCGACATAGTGGCGTTAAGTAAGTAACATCACAAAGCCTGTGTGTTCAATGACCAGGACAAGCTAAAGCGCAATTAATGCTGATTAGATGTTGGCGGTGCCTTTGGATAAATCAGCAATTCAAACAACAGACCATGTGCAAAATTAACAGTTTTGCGCCATCCATAGGACAAGCTAGTTTTGAACTTATTGTTTATTCCACTCTGTAGTCCCAACTACAAAGCTAATCTCTTTCCTTGCAGTACGTGGTAGAATAGGTGACATTTTGTGACTTTTGATTTTTAGGTCACAATTTCGAGGGGTGGCTGCCGATTTCCCTCCCCACCCCTGATTAGGCCCAACCTAATCACAAGCTAACCTTTTTCTCAGTCTCCATCAAAGAGACTGCCTGACCTCGCTTCTCTTCATTCATCACGTCAATCAAATGCTCGTGAACATCAATAGGTATATCATCTGTGCTTTTCGACGCCAGCTTATTCAATTTTTTATCACCCAATTTCTTATGAGTACGCTTTGTCTCGCTTGAAATGCTTTGTTTCCTGATTTTATTGTGTTGCTGTTTGGGCTGCGTCAGAAAGTCTGCTTTAAATTTTTTAGAACTTTCCTTGAACTGGTCAACAATCGAGGGAACGCTCTTCCGTCCGGTCGGGGATTTGCCACACTCTTTGCCAGACTTGAGCGCTTTTTGAACTGTGTCAGACGCGCTACGAGTAGGACTTGTAGTTGTTTCAATTGCACGAGAAATATCTGGTACTGGTGTTGTTTCTTTACTTGCGACACTACATGGACTACTGGCTGACGATCTAAAGGAAAAAACAAAAGTACAATACTGTCACATCAAACGGTGCTCAACCATTAACTAAAAATCAATTGCCACTGCGACGAATAGATGGGGTGATGATATGTATACTTTTTGACATTTTTAAAACCTACCAGCGCCATCTAGTGCCGTACGACACCATGTGACGTCAAATTCAAAATGTGGTACAGCGCGAAAAATCCGGAAAATCAAGTTAGAAACAAAAATTTTTGACTTGCGACACCGGACCGAGACGTTAACACCGTAGAATAAGCAATACGAATCGTCAGTTTGTACTAATGGTGAAAATTTCAATCTCCACAAACAAAAAATATAAGTTATAATACCGGATTTAATATTATAGTCAAGATAAAATAAACGACAAAACCGTTTCTGCATACAAGAACTAAAATCGGATGCGTTCTGTTGATACAGCGTCCTAGTTTTCCATATCAATTTAAAACTCTAACCTTGTGGACGGAGAAAGATTGCTCCGTTTCCGAGCTAAATTTTTCAACGGCTTCACCACAGGCAGCCCGCCGCCACCTCGGTCGTTTTGGACGTTTGCACAAGCTATGTCTTGATGTAAAGTTTTAAAAACATTCCCAATGCTGTTCGCCGTTTCCATTCGTGTCTGGCTAGCGAGACCTTGTTCTGTGCTCTTGATAGTTTCATTCACAATGTCTTTATCATTATCATTATCATCATCATCATCATCAAGTATAACAATTTCGTCATCCACCACAGTATTCAGCCTGAAACATTATCATGACATTTCGTAGCCCAACAACTCGTCGACCTCCATTCCGTCATTAAACATCTCATAGACCTGACCATTTATCGCCCAGCATTAAACATACAATTAAAATTGTGCTAAGGTTTTGGCAGTTGCCTGGCAACAAGTCGTCCGGAGGCAAGCTGCCATAAACTAGTCTGAAACCATTTTCTACTGAAGGTTACGCTAACTGCACCAATGTTTCAACAGCGACTATTTTGCAGAACCACATAAAAAATTTTCGCCAAAACACAAAAATGTACAGCCCACAATCTTGATTAAACCTATGCCTACACCTTACGGTTGACCCTAATTCCGATTCAGAACGAGTTCCGAGTTCGATTACGACTGAACAATAAATCGGAATCAGAATTCTGACATTTTAATTTTAAGCCTACTTGTAGTGATATGTTGCATAAAAATTCTGGACCATTTACACATCTATTAAATTGTTTTCGATCAGTAAACTTATCAATAATTGATTGTAAATTTAGCTTTATAGAACCAAAAATGATTGCCACTTTGTTTATGCGACTTTTTAAAAAATTGTAGCCAGCCAAGACACACCCTAAATCAATATTATACTTGCTAATACAAATTATCCTTATACTCACAAAATATGTAGCTCCGATTCCGCTTCCGATTACAGTACAAATTTGCTATTCCGATTGCGATTCCGGTATAATCCAGTTCCGCTATTCGCACTAGAATACAGAGCTTTGGCATTCTACACAACTGGACATTTATTGCTAAAAGTATAACATAATACTTCATAATATACCACTGTTTTTGAACAAAATCACAAAATTTCGCTTACCAAATGAGAAAAATAGGCACTTCAATAAGCTGTACCAGTACTAAGACCCTTGCACTTTGCAGAGACTCAATTATAACATATGTATTATAGCACGTAGAATTAAATTAGCATGATCATGTTTGCTTTTTGTTAAAGTACACATTTTATATCTGACTGGGTTGAACCCTAATGCTTACGCCAATCATTGTCCCTACCTAGGGTCAACAACGACTACTACACAACTCACTCAACACCAGTATGACTGGATGCCATATGTAAGCTGAGTGCATGCTTGCTCGAAAACCGTTTTGGCTTTGAAACACAATGCGGACACAAGTACAACTGTTCTAACTCTTGTTGTTGGCCATGACTTGAGGACGGTGATGCCTGAGATCCGGCTGACGTTTCAGCAGAGGGTTCTGTAGTGTCAAGAGTCGCAGACACGCCACAACTAACAACACTGCTTGCGCTAGAAGAATTAGCCTGAAACAATAATTATTAAAAGAATCCAACAGCCACAATGCCATGAAAAAGACAGACAGAACAGAAAAGCGGAAGGGTGCAACGGGCACCAAGAAATATCACAGGGACAACCACGAGCAGGTAATCATTGCTTTGTGTGTAGAAAAGATTGCATCCAGCGCGCGTTGCGTTTTTACCCTACCTCCCTCTTTAGGCGGTTGTAAATTTCTATAAACGATAATACTTCTTTACATACCACTGCAGCAAACTTTCTCCGGTATTATCTTAAAATCAATAAATGAATTCTAACTAGTATTTCAGGTGTGTTGAACGCGACGTCGGCTACCCCAACCCAAATAGGACGGTCGGACAAAAATGCAACGCTTGCTTGTACATTTAGTATCATGGAGATGCTAGCTAGTTATACACTTTTTGCTACGAGTGCTCATTCACTCTTGGTGCAACTGTTTTGACAAACACTTGAAATAATCATAATCTGATCTAACAAAAATACAGGCAAAAATATCGACTCCGCTAAGAGTATTGACCAAACTATGCTTACATTACGACAAAACCCCACGATCAGAATTATAACATTCTCAAACTCAACGAGTAACATTTTCTTCAAATTCAAGATATCCCACAATTCCAAACAGAAATTGTTTGAGCGGCTGCAGCCAAACACTAACAAAGCCCAGTAGTAAACCTGTTATATTAAGAACAAAGTCCCGCACGCCGCAAAGTAACAAACAGGGCAGAAGGCAAAGCAAACAACCAGACAAGTTCCATATTGTCTTTTTTGACCCTTATTGTTGTTATTTCAATAAAAAACTACAAACAAAATACTAAAAATAAAAACACTTCTTACTTACATCTTCATCAGCCACACTGTCAGCATTTTCCAAATCAACACCGTCCTAAAAACAAAAATTAAACATGACTGATCTATAATAATACGCCAGGAATGCAGCAAAACCGTTAAAAACCGACTATTCCAAAGTAAGTTCATTTAAAGAAACACCGTTCCAATATAACAGTATTCTTTAAACATACTTTGAGACAGTTTATTAGGTGCTTAATTCTTACCTCAACCTGAGCACCCCTTGACTCTCGGTCCTAACCATAACTCAAATTATATCACTGTAGAAAAGATTTTCCTAAATTCAAAGTCAAAACTTACCAAAACGACGTGGTTCTCATAGAAATGTTCACGAAATTTGTCAGCGCTATCAAACTGAGCTGTACAACCATCCGACGTACAACGATACGGAAGCATTACAATGATGTTACTAACATGTAAATACTATTTCGCAATCAAATCCACTAGCATCTGTGTTAATCGGAGGGCAACCGAATTAAGAAAATCACCACTGAAAACTTTATTGTGACAAACACTGAATTCGCTTTTACAGGAACTATGGTTGCTACTAACCTTAATACACAATACTCCGCCATCTGGGACTTATCAACAACGCATTCGGGTTTAAAACGGCCAAAATAACTTTAGGCCGTTAAACTTTTGTAATTAACATATTTAGGATTGAATGTGTGAAATAGCGAAAAGCTCGATTTAAACCCTAATTACATCTAAACGCGTACAACAATAACTTTTACTTTAATAATTTGAAATCGTCATAATAAGATATATACACAGGGTCCAACCGGCCGGAAATTTCGGTAGCAACATTTTGCATATTTTTGCAAAACTTATCTGTTTGAACGCGTTTCGTTTTACTTCTGTCACAATTTTCAGGAATAAATTTCCGAAAATTCGCAGAAAATTAGCGTAAAACCAAACAAATTAACAACATATTGCAGATATTGGCTAAAATTAACTAGTTAACCATCATCGTTTTTACCTAATTTCGCCTCACCTCCGGCTCCGGCGAGTTTCGTTGACCTCCGGCTCCGGCATTTTTCACCTCCGGTTGCACATTGATCAAATACGTAGCCCAATAAACGATTCTCAGCCATGAGGCTCTAGCCAGTGCACGTTTTCTGAGCCAAAATCAGATGTAACAACTGAATAAAATCCAAGATTTCCATGTTGCCACTTGAAATTAGCTGCATTCAGTTGGGTTTCAAATTAGCATAAATAATTGCAAATGAGAAACCCTAGCATTTAATGAATACTTCGCAGGGTGTAAACGGACAGTAAAAATGACGGAGACGAATAGTAAAAATAACGGAAACGGATAGTGATCGAAATAACGGAAACAGAAAACAGATATTGAAGTTTAAAAGTTTCAAAGATACTTTATTTCTCTGCCAACACAATTGAAACGTGCAAATATTCCCCGGGAGTTTTAAAATTTTTAAAAAAAAATGGCGGATACACCGAAATAGAACGTCCGATATTTTCACAGCGGAAACAGATGCCGATTTTTACCGGAAACGGATATCCCGTTGCCAGGATACAACTGGAATTCCGGCTCCGGCATTTTTACACCTTCCGGTTCCGGGTCCGGTAAATTTTTACCGGAATTAAATTCCGGTATTAAAATTTCGTCGATGGAAATTAAGTATGCAAACTTTGACAATAGCCGAAAATAAACCATCGAAGGTAGATTTCGTTTCTGTGGGTTATGAAAATTGAAAATACAGCAGATAAAGTGAATACCTATCTGTAACAAGGGTTGCTTCACCAATATTACAAAAAAATCAAAATGAATTTTTCGATAGCATGTATTTTTAATTTTTCGGTTCCGGTTTCGTTTCCAGTAATTTTTTCAAATTCCGGCTCCGGTTCCGGTAAATTGTAATTCCGGTTGCACCCTGCCGGTTACACCCTAATATCTGGACAACATAAAGTTTTGCTTGATCCTCTGTTGATTTAAAGCCATGAACACAATCTGCTTAACCAAAACTAAAATTATTCATCTTCCAATGCAAACACCAAGTGTAAAGTATCGCAGAATACGAACATATTAGTATAATATATTAAAACTCAACAAACACATCATAATTGGGTACTTTGAAACATGCATAAATACTGAGCAGTGATTAAGGTTACAGTAAAATCAACAAAATGCACCTGAAACTTTTTAACAATATAATCAATAATGTCATTACATATCAGTTCATAATATTACATTAAATAGCATTTTTATACAAGTATTTCCTAAAACAAAGACATTGATTTTAATTTCTAGAATGTGAAAAAATCTACAAGACAAGTTAGAAATACTGCCCATAAACACTTTCTAACTATCGAACAAAAAATTGATCCCGTGGTGAACAGCAAGGTTAGGAAAATATTAATGCCTTACATTTCTTAATATGACCACGATCATAATTAGAACAAAAGGATAAAACAAAAATAGTTTTAATCAAAGCACACTTAAAATTTGATATAGCCAACCTACACTGATATTGTCTCTATTACGTGATAAAATGTATTATATATAGCATGGCAAGGGCAAAGGAATTTGTGGCACCATAATTCTCGTGCGGCCGGTTGGCGCCGCACGTCTAAAAATTTTTCTTTAAAAATTGATATGCTGTTCTATGGGGCACTTAAAGTGCGTTGTGGTACGGTGACGCACGGCGCCGGACGCCATCAAAAATATAGCACCAACGTGATACTGAAGTTCGTGAATCAGCCTGAGCAGTGAGCTCATATTGTATATAACTGGCGTTAGATGCTAAATCAAATTCACTCTTCAGGTGTTTGAAGTCGTCGTTCGACCCATGCAGGCATATTTCGTGGATTCGCCCACGCATATCGTTTGTTGTATACCAATGCCTTTACCGGAATAACACATACTGCAATAGCACCCTGAAATTCCAACATTGGGAAAATATAAAGCCGAAAATTAATAAACTGGAACTTAAACCTTTGCAAAACTTCCCTAACGCTCCCATTACTCAAAGGAGTGACTTTTTAATGAGATAGAAATGTTCTCATCACGAATATTCATTGACATCAAATAAAAGCTGGCCATACACCATTCAAGTAATAACAGAAGTACGAGGTAAAAGTAACTATTTTATACTACGATTTTGCAAAAAGCGGCACAACTTAATGTTTCAGTTCCGGTTAGGCTAAACTGCTATTGAACTAATAGACCAATCAGATTTAATTATTTGGTCAGTCGCAATACAAATAACAAATCAGCGTTAGTTTTACATCACCGTTGTTCAGCTATATTTCTATATTTCACCAAAAGCTGTTTGGCCTAGGAAAATTTGCCGTTAGCCCAGAATAGCAAGTTAGGCAAGGCCAATTTGTATTGGCCTGAACAGCAAATTGGCCTCAACATCAAGGTTCGACTGGAAGTTCTCGTTCCGATTTCAGGGTTACAAACCGGAACCGAAACTTTTAGCTTTGCCGTTTTTAGCAACCACCAGTTTCTTCTCCATACAGTCACTCAACTGATTGTGGTATAAAAGTTTTATTGCTGTGTTTCGACGAGTGTTTGCTTTCTACGCGCGGTTTGTTTTATTAATCCCTTTTGCTGACGTGGGAAAATATGCATCCTTTACCAGTATCACCACCGGGTGTTTAAACAACAATTATGCAATGATTCATATTTTATGTTTATATGTTTTGGAATTTAACACTATATTTATACACATAATTCGAGAAATTATTTAACTAGTGAGCACAATGGCGGTCAATTTTATGTCAAACCAGTAACAAAACTAACAAAACTTTTGTTTATACAATAACAATATAAGATTTCCGAAACAGGTAAGACCACTTTCAGCATTTAAACACTGGAAATTACAAGTACCAAAAGCTGGAACCATGACACTCCAGATCGTGCGATTTGCCACGCCATAATTGCGTGAACACTCATATCGAAAGCAGTTCCAATAACCAGTTCCCAGGCTTCTGAAGAAAAGCGCGACTTATTGCCTTCCCGGAGCGACCAGTCAAGTGAACTCCAAGTAATTACCTGAAACCTAACGTCATAATATTTTCGCGAACTGAATTTACGAATTAAATTTTAAACAAATGGCGCTTTCGCAATGTATCTGTTAATTTGCTAAACGGCTTAAACCCTACAATAAGAATGCTCATATTTTTCTACTACCCGATGTGCTATTTAGGACCACGTCGCAAATCGACCCTCGACTCTTTTGCCCTTGACATCGAGTCAAGCATGCTACCACTTATGGCAATATTTTTGCTTTCCATACACTTACCGAGCACATATACCGATCAGTTTACGTATGATCGGATATTAATTTACCGGATACCGTAACCGTGGACGAAGTGAACTTTTTCCGGAAGCAGAACCGGAAATTTATCATATACGTATAGCATTTACATTGGTGCACTGTTTGAAGAATTTGAGTCGTGCGAAAGCATATTTTCGTTTAATTAGGATTAACTGTTAGTTTGCATTTTTCATTTTTACTTCGATATATATCAAGGTTTCAACTTCTTGACTTGCCCAGAAGTGCAATCTCAACGAGATCTTAGTGACGTCTGACAGCCTTTTGGAAAAAGCAGTTTTATGAAATTCGGGACCACCACCATAAATATCCGGTAGGTTTATATACCGGATACCGGAATCGAATACGGATATCGGTTTTTAACATATGTTAAACCGGATAGAGATATCCGTGCGCACACTGATGCCGACATACAGGTGTGTAGATGCTGAGTATTGGCGAGCAATGCACACCATCTCATTGTACATATCTACATCTGCCAAAGAATGCAGCCATTATAAACTTAATTCGAGAAGTTGTCCTTGTAATGTTACCACGTTTGCACTCTCACATACAGTCAACAAAAATCTAAAATCGCTTTAAATATATTCTGTTGTGAATGACTTCGTGTTAACACAGTACGTAACACAGTAAACCACACACCTTCTTACATGGTCCGGAGTCATTCCATGTCAAGTAATAGTAAAAATGTTGTATCATCTGAAGGGACGTTAACCACCACAAATGGCGAGCAAAACAGACTGTGCTAACAAACACCGTCGATGTGTCGATAAGAAAATATATTCGCTGACGCACCAAATCTTAAAAACATAATTAATATATTGGTGATCTCAGGTTTGTAGTTCAAATCCAGTAGTTTCTTCGGAGTAAAAACGTAGCTGGAAGAAATTTCGCTAGTCAATTAACCTTCATTTGAATGCAAAACACTTTCATGCATATACACTTGGTATATATGACGAAGCAGAACATAACCAATGTAAGCATGTGAGACATGCTTGTTCGTTATGTGCACAAGCAATATAGTTCAGTGCACTGTATGTATGCTAGCTGGCAGCATACGGTCGACACATAGTCGACGAAAAATGCAGTTGGAGAGGCGAGCTGCGTGGCGCAGTGGTAGAGTGTTCGCTTAACGATCCGTCGGATGAGAATTCGATCCCAGCTCTGGATGCCCGCTTTGCTAGCTGCTTAGTAAAAGGTCAGAAGTCCGGGTTTGAAGCTACACTGACAACCAACATATTAACATACCTTTTCGCGGAAGCATTCGGATACCGAATAAAATTAGAAAATGTGTCGAAGCATGATATAACTCAGTGCCCAAAAGCACCGATGTCGCCACACTTTTTATTGTATTCATATCTTTAATCAAAATATGGGAGCTAACTTTCACTAGAACACGTAAAATTATATTTTACTTCAGTTGTAACCATAACAACGATAACGAGTTGAAATAATACTGAAACCGTAGTGCACCATCAAGTATCTTTATTCCGGTGCTAAATATAATAAATGGGTACTTTTTATGGGGTCAAAACGTAAAAATTGCAAAAACGATATTTTTGCAAAAATTTTGGAATTTTCGTGTTCACCTCAATACGGCAGATCAGGAAATATCAAAACAAAATTTTGCCGAACTGTTATTTACCGATACGGAAAAAAGTACGCAAATTTCGTGGTTTATTTTTTCCAACTTTTAATTGAAGTGCGCACTAGCTACGAAGTTTTTAAACTGTAATTGAAATTTAAATCGCAAGAAAACGTTTACGACGTCGTGAATCAGTTTCACGATTTGACGTCGGAGTACCGTGTTGCATCCTTAAGCACGCAACCACGAACAAAAACATAATTGGGTATACAGACTATGTTAAAATGTCAATCACAATATCCGGATATAACATCGGATATCTGGGTATCCGAAATGCTCTTAAAAATATTTGCATTGTTTTACCCTAAAGTAGCTGGAGCAACCGAAAAGGAATCGTTAGTCAAACCTCAATCATAATACAGAACGAGTTCTTGACGATTTTTGTGACCAGTTTTGGTTTTTCTGTATATATTGTTTGCAAAATTTTAGAGCTGTTTGACTTTGTTCTTTTTTCCACTCACAGTTACTGTCACAAAGGTTTTTATTGATATTCAGTATGATATTTAAAACATTTCTCTTCTTTTAAAATACACATCGCTGGATCCGTTGGAGGATGGATATAAATCACAACGAGTTGATTTTAATTTAGACAGAGTTGAAACACTGTGATCAAATTAAGACCATATATTAAGGAACTCTCAGAATTCTGAGTTGATTTAACTCAACCTGCCTTATTCAACTTACTCGGAGTCAACTCATCTCTAGAATGAAGATCAACCAACTTAGAGCAAAGGTTAATATTTACTGATATTGGCTGGATTTTAGAAATTTTTATATATTTACCTACGTAAGCATTAATCAAGTGTTTACTTGAGTCGCCAACTCAAATACATAACTTTTGGACCACCAAAACAAATAAACGCCAAATGTGAGCCGATGTCATACATAACAAGAAAGGCATAGTTTTAACTTTTGTTAAAGAGACACTAATATTGTACAGGTTAAATTAGATCATGGTTTAATAGCCTGAATTGATAATGTGTAATATAACAAATTTTACCTGAGTGACATTAGAATTTACGTTAAAGTACGCTTTTAAAACCGAAACAATAGATAAACAATTGTTTAGCCCAAGTACTTTAAATTGTGCTGAAATATATGGTTTCAGAAACCCAGTAGTCATACACTTTAGCAATAACTAATTCGCTAATTCATTTAAATTTACGCAATTTCTACAATACCATGCGTACACTTGGTAACTTTCAGTGCGCTGCACACTGAAACCAGAATGATTCTGTGTTCAGCACAATGAGGTAGAAAATGCTTCAGTGTCCAACACACTACATCCTCAAAAGTCACCTGGTGTACACGTTATACTGTAGAACATAAATTACACTCAGTCTGAATATCTGATTAAAAATAACAAAAATTAGATGTATGTCGGTCGTAAATACATATGATGCATCACTTTTGTTGTGGAAATTACGCTATTTTGCCTGTACTGACGTTGCATTTGAAATTAAGTATTTGTACCCCTGCTAATTATTATTAATCTTTTCCAGACATTACGACAACATAACACAGCTTTCACTAGATGTAGTAGCGATAGAAGTGTCACACAATTTATCTCCTCTAACGAGGCCGTACCCAGAGGTGGACTGAAGGGAATCTCCCGCAAAAAATTTTGCCCCTCCCCACAAGAAAATTTTCAACCTTGCTAATATTAAGTCATCGAAAATTCTTGTATGCCCCTCCTGAAAAATATTTAGCACACCTAATAAGGTGACCTGGCTACAGGTCTGGCCTGCAATGAAGGCAAATCGAAGCGTCAAACGGAAAGTTAGCATTGACGTCATGAATTTGTAATGTTTCATCCAAAGGTATGAAATAGATGATCTATCGTGGTAGGGCGGTCTTGAACACAAAACATTAGTTTCTGAAATTTTTCAGAAATCTGCGTGAGAAATTTTCAACACTTAAACATTGTATTAAATTTAAGCGCATGTTCTATAAACGACTAAGAAAAATATTTCTGAAATACAAGACGAATATATATGCCTGAAATACAACGCAAATATGTCTGAAATAAATGTAATTTGCTGATATTTGACACATATATCTTAGAAACAAGATTTGCCACAGAAGTCGCCTTCAAACGTGGGAGTTAAACTCAATCAAATACCATAATTTTACAACCTTATATATATACGTCCAAGACTTAAACTTAGGATGGGGGAGACTGAGCTCAACCCGAAATATCTTCGGAATTTGATTATTTATATATCTTCTTTTAAGAATATAAACGAAGCAACTTTCTTGCATACCTAAAAATCAAAAATTAATTCTTGAATATATTAAAACAATTATATATTTTTAGAAAGAAAGAAATATGTTTCTTAAAAATTGTAAATAATAAAATTGCTTGAATAAAACACATTTATGTTTTAACCACTTTTGGCACAAATTTCTGAGCTGGTTAAGGCTATTAATTTCTGAAAAGCAAGACATTATAATGTGTTGAAAATTTAAGAAAGTGAGAGTCTTGAAATTTCAAGACAATTTATTTTATTTGTATTAAACAACGGGTTGTTTCGGTTATCCCCCAGCCGGCGTTTGTCAAAAATGTTTCTATTTTAAAAATGTTTAATATTTGAGCTTCTCATATCCTTCCCTAATCATTTCACGCCCAAATTTGAATTTTTTTAAAAAATTCGATTTTTTAGTTGGTTTCCTGTCGGGAACCAAAATCTTTTTAAAAATTTAGACAACTACATATCGTTCAACGCAGCTTACGGAGCTGAGTTGTATGGTGCAACGTGTTCCGCAATCAGACGTTTGGCTAACGTGTTATGCTCAAAGAACTAATTTGCCGCGCTGCCAACGATTTGGGACGGTGCCAAATCAGTTATTTGAAAGTAAAGCCGCTAGCTAGAAGTCTGATTGCTGAACAACTAAACCATTCAACTCAGCTCTACAGGTTGTGTCAAATGATATGTAATTATGTAATTTGTCAAACAGAACGTAAACGAACAGCAAAAGTAACGAAAGCGGTAACGGAAACGGTAAGTAATCAAAATAACGGAAACGGAAACTGAAATGGAAAACGACCATTGAAATATAAATGTTTGAAAGATGTTTTATTTTCTTCTAACACAATGGAGGTATGTAAAATTCGTCAGGTTTTTAAGTTTAAACCAAAACTAGTGGAACCATTGGAATTTTAAAATTTTGCATGAATTTCGTAATTTTTATTTCATTTCAAACAATTGCAGCATATCTGTAACGAAAAATTGCCAGATAAGATTGACACTAATTTTGAACGTCAAAATATTAACAAAATTACCGTTATTTCTATAACAGAAACTGATACTGAAACGAACACCGATTTTTCCAGGAAACAGATATCCGGTTACACACCGTTGTCCAGCTTGTTGCAAAACAATTTTTTGGGTCTCAAGGGCGGACCTCGGTAGTGGACACGTTAAAGCTCGAATTATTCAAAATTCAAATTTGGGCATGGAATGATCAGATGACATCGCTTCCAAAATATTTATGTGATGCGTTTCAGCTTTATAATAAGGTTTCGCGCCGACACTATTCCAATTAAGGTACAAGCACTGTTTTTTTGTAAAATGTTTACAACATTTACAAAAAAATGCTTTATACAACAAATTTGTGTGCGTATATTTGAATTTTAAAATTGTGAAACGTTCGTTTTGACAGTTGCTTTGTGGGCAATGCCACGCAATACAGCTGTAAAGTTACGTTTGTACCGAGGTTCGTAAACAGAAACAAAACAAATATTTAAAGCATCAGCTTGGAATCTGGACAATTTTTACCAAAAGTTTGCTTTTGCTATTTGACTATTTTTCAAATTTAAATGACCTTGTCATGAGATTTTTAAATATTTCTTTGTAAACGTGTTTATGTGTTGAACATGTAGTCGTACACTTTTTGCAAACTTGAAAATAAACTTTCAAATTGTATTTTCAATACACTGTTAATTTCAGTGAGCTAACTGATCAACTCTGAAAACCAATTAGTTATTCTTTGTAGTTTTAGAAACGCTTTTTCACACGAATGCTTTCAATTTCATATGAGATGTAATTTCATGGTAAGATTCGATATCCAGTCTGACGTGTGGGAGACGTTTACGATGGCCACTGAACTATAAGAGTTTGTCGGTCGAGAACGACCGGATTCTCACGTTGTCACGTCTTGTGGAGATTTTGCACTGCGCATATATGTTATAGAATTGTTAAACACTGCTCACAGTTTCTATGTTGCTCGCATATTATTTGTATTTAGTTGCTTATAGTATACTATATGAGTGAAAGGATTTGTTCACTCGTGAGTTGATATAATTTTGGGTGACAAGATTTATATGATCTTTAACGCTGTGAGGAGATGATCAAGTGAACCCACTAGTGATAACGCATCAACGGCATGATTAAGGCCTTGTGGTCTACTTTGAGCATGGTTATAGGAAATGCTTTGTGGCAATGCTAAATTTGTACCCTAAACATAAAGCTATAAGCCTAGGCTTGCCTAGCCTAACATAAGTCTACTCATCTAGAAGGCCCTACTCTCAAAATGTGTCCCATTTGACAGGTGCCTATAATTAACATGGGCCCGAATCAACTACAAAGTGGACCAATGAGATGCTGTTGTTTACGCAGGCCAATGAGATGCTGTATTTTACAAAGACCAATAAAATGATGCATTTTACGCGGACCAATGAGATGTTGTATTTTACGCAGGCCAATGAGATGCTGTATTTTACACAGACTTATAAAATGATGTATTTTACGCGGACCAATGAGATGCTGCATTTTACGCAGACCAATTAGATGCTGAACTTTACGCGGACCAGTTACTTGCTGTATTTTACACAGACCAATGAGATGTTGTATTTTAAGCAGACCAATGAGATGCTGTACCGCGAACCAATGAGATAGTGTATTTTAGTTTTGAAATTTTCAGCCGTACCGTATATAACTTAAAAATTTAACAAATTCGCTGATTTGAAGCCATAGCGCTGAATTTTTAGGTTTAACCTTAAAGGTAGCGTTATGGAACTTTTGAGTGCATTAGAAGTTATAACACCATTGACAACATACGTGTTATTTTTATCTCCGATGTAAGTTTATGCGTATATATATAGTTTTATTGTATATTACATATTATACATGACCACCTGATCTCCGGATATGAAAAATATCCGGATATGTAACTAAAACAAACGTGTATCTGGATAACCAAATATCCGGATATCGGCCGGATTCGAGAAATGCTATTGTGAAACAAATTTTGAAAAAATTCGCATCGTTTCACCGTTAAAGTAACTAGAGTTGACGAAAACAAATTCTGTATTCAAACCTGAGTTAAAATATTGAATCACATACCTGCATAATTCCACGATCATTTAAGAGTTTGATTTCAAATACAGGACAAAATTAAAAAACTTCAGTTGAGCTTTATATTTTATGAGAATAATGACTTCGTATTTTTAAATTATCTCAAAATTTACACAGCAAAAAATTAGCTTCGAATACGCACCGTCAAGTACTAAATTTAATACCTTTGCTAGAAAGAAAATCTACTTATATACATATACCGAGTCGCGTCACGAGATTACACTCTGGCCGTCATTTCAAATTTTGATCGCTCTTCATTTAACAGGACACCAAGCCTAACTGAGTATTTTATGCTAATTAGTAAAAGGCTAGCTTGCAAATCGGGAAATCTGTAAAGGGCACACTTGAATTTCCCATCACAAAGAACCCATGAGCTTATAGCTTTGGAATTCAAACTATTTTCGGTAAACGATTTCTTATCATACACCAAAACAGTCCAAAAGTACTTTAGCAGCGATTCTGCTGTCTGACTAATGAACAAATTAATAAGGGGTTGTGGGGCGAGAACCCCATCATTCTTAGTGTTCTCACAACATGCGGAAAGTTCAAGGATGCCACAGCCTCCCACCTGAAAGATAAAAAGCACAAAATTGATTCAAAAAGTTTGGTTGTTGCAGAAAGAGTTTCCTCATACATTTGTGTCGCGAAAGTAATAGTAAATTAAATGCTCTAAACCAGTCATCAAACGCATAAAATGACGCAATTCAACTCAGAGCGTCCGTTTTAAACAGTAGTATACATGGAAAAATACAGATGTCTTAACTGTTGAAAAGAGGTACATTTTCGGTTCCTCTGTATCCGCCGCTGAAAACGGGACACAACCAAAGGTTGGGCTGATGTTGGTACGATTAAGCGTAGGTATATTTCAATGCGCTTCCTTCTTCTGGGAACGTAAAGCGACTCAAGTATAATAGTTTGAAGGAAGCACGACATTTGATAGAATCGGAGACAAACCAAATCAAATTCAAGCTTACGGTTGTACACTTCCCTTTAAATAAGGGTAAGATTTAGGTTTAGGCTTAGGGCTTTGGTATACTTCCCTCAACGTAAGGTTAATATTTAAGCTTGGGCTTAAGCAGTTTAGGTTTAGCACAAATTCATGCTAGAGCTAGGCCTAGGCTTATGCTTACGCATAGGTAAGGCTTGTTCTAAGCCTAAAGCCAAAGCGTAAACGTCGGAGAAAGAGCACATTAAGCTAAAATATACCCTGATAAGAAGATGGCTTTAAATGTGAACCGCGTGCCTCTCATAGATTTTGTTTCTACGAAATAAATATATTTTATCTGTTTCAGACCTACGCTGTACAAAACAATCAAATCCAATGCAGTTGATTTGTTGGCTCCGTTGCCTTTATCGATGGGATTCCTGTGGTAATTACGGCAGTGGCGGACCCATTGAGATCGGGCACTAACCAGAGTCCTTAAAAATCATCAAATTCAAAATGTTAGAAATTATTTCTAAATTCCGTTTGGTTTCTGGATCGCTTCGCTTTTGAACTTTTTTCACATCAGTTGGGACGTTCTCCGTTCTTTTGGATCTGCCACTGTAACAGTTGAACTGTTACAGATCTAAAATGTTGCTGACATTAATCGGAGGAAAATCAAAGAATTTGTACCGAAAGCGGGCGTGCATTCGGTCCCGTAGCCAACGGGGTGGGCCATGGGGGGCTCAGCCGCCCTGGAAAAATTTTGCCCTTTATAAAATTTTCAACCTTGCTTGTAACTGATTAAAAAATCCTTGAATGCCCTTCCTGAAAATTTTTTAGCTCCCCTAGGAAGGTGAGCTGACACGGGACTGCGTGCGTTATTACGCGGTTTATCCATAATCCAAAGGTTTCGAGATTAATTCTTATCTTAAATTAAAGTTTAGCTTAGGTATTGTTTCCAGCTTAGGCGAAATATATTACAAATCGAAATCACTTTAAATAGTCTCAAACGGGTAATTTAGGCTATAGGATGATCAGTAACATGGTTCCCCGAAATATGGCTCGAAAAAATCTGCTCGCCTGAAACATCCATAACTACCGGTACACTTACCTGTGAAAATGTTCAAATACTAGAGAATCGTGGCAGTCCTAGAACCTGCCCAGGGGTGTCCGCAGAAATTTATATTTGGGACGGGCCTACAATTGCAATTCGAAATTGTTTACTTTTACACCGAGTCCATTTTGAGGGAAGGCTGTAGCCAAATTTGGCGAAGAGCAAGGTCACCCAAGGCCCCCTATTGGGACGCCGTTGAACCAGCAAATCAGTTCCTGACGTTTAGGTCAAATACAGCATTTGCGAAAACAGGGGATGGCAACTTAGTCCCGTCCACGGGTCAACCTCTGAATTATCAGTTTAAAAATTTGATTTTTAGGACAATGACGCTCTTAAAGCGAACTTGTGTTAACTAACTTTACCGTAGCTGAATAATTTCGATAGTTCTTAATTTATCAAACCCCGGACAATGTAAAGAACAGGGGCGGAACTATTTTATAAGCTTTTTCACAAGCCTAAGCCTAAGCCTAAGCCTAAGCCTAAGCGTAGGAATCAGTTTATTCCTAAGTCTAACCCTAAAGCCTAAGCCTAAGCCATGCAAAAAATAGCCTAAAGCTTAAGCTTATTCCATTCTAGTCCAACAGAAGTATATTTCGCCCTTGATCTTTACGTGGGCCCAAACCCGGAAATGTTGTTTTGGTAAAATTTGTACCCCGACATCTAAAGTTTAATCTTGGGACAAATTTGTCATTTTGCCCTATCGCTTTTAATATGTTCCGCCGCCAATAAATGTGAATCACATAGGAACATCACCTATGTATTGTAATCCTTAGTGAAACGTTCGACTAAAATAGAAGGCGTACCCCGTGGCCCCTGTATTCGACTCTTGAATTGCAACTAAACATATTCGTTCAATTTTAACTAATAGTGCATTTGGCCCATGTTACTTTAAGCGGCGTCCAGGTTTCTGGTGGGTCTATAAAATAGTTGGTTTAGATTCTAGATTACACTTTTGCTTATGCTAAGGCTTCAACTTAGGCTTAGGAATACGCTTAATCTACTGTTACGACCCTTAAAGTAACATTGACCGGTGCATTTTAACAATTTTTTAGCAGTTTCGTTTACCTGTATTACGGACTGCTATCGAGTAATAGCACACTTGCAATATGTAATGCAATTGGTTGTGCTCTTAGCGTTGCGTACCTGATCGCTTATTATTTGTTTGCCAAACTCAAGGTATTAACATCTTCCTTTTAAAATTATGCGTATATTTTATTAAGACGTATTTTATATTCTAACATATTGTTTCGAATTAGTTTCAAATTGCGACGTGAACCTTTATAAAATGTCAGTTTGCAAATATTGCAACCACGTTGACTAGTATATATATTATGTCGCGTACCGGTAACTATTCCAAATTTTCAGACTAAATTTCTCAAACACCTGATTGTGCTTCTTATTATCACAGCAACGATAGTCATTATTGTTCGCTGGAGTGAATATCAAACCGAGGTGTTGGGTGCCATATGTACTGTTGTCAATTTGGTTACCATGGGAGCTCCGTTAGCTGAATTAGTAAGAATGGTTACACTGCAAAAAAGTGGTGAGTCAAATTGACTGTCTCTGAAATAGGTTTTTAGGGACTGCGCAAACTGAGTCAAAATTCGCAAACGCCAGTGTCAAATTTGATTCACTGATTCGCACGTTTGACTCTGGCGGAGTCGATTTTGACTCAGTCTGTGTAGTCAAGAAAAGTATGTCGGTGAGAGTTAATTTGGCTCACCATTTTTTGCAGTGTACGCAAAGCGAGATATCTAATTGTTCTTGAAGAAAAAACGCTTTGATGCGTAATTTATTACCCAAGTAAAACTAAAGCACTATTTACATGTGCAAGTGTGGAACGCAGTTGCAAGTCGCTTGAATTTGTTTCGCTTGCATTTCGATTGGTCAATCGAAAACTGTGTTACTGGCTGCTTCTTGAATTCAGACATTTTGTATTTATTGAAGAAGCTTGAATTAATTTAAATATCAAATTTGTTTGATATTTCGCAATGTATTGTAGTGACCCGAATAAAAGAAGAGGGACTGATATTTATTTGGCCTCTCCAGAGGGAACCCCCTCGGTTACGGTCTGTTATTTATTTTTAACCCACGCTCCGCCGCCCTTCGTTACTGATATATATCCGGTACTGCCATTATCCGATCAATTAAACGTTTATTAAGGTTATACTTAGTAATGTACTTTCAAAATTTACGTACGCTTTAAAGTTTCGAACTCAAATTATTTGGCCCTGAAGTAATTCATGCGCTACAATTATGGTTAATTGACATTTATGAACTCTAATTAGGGTTTAGAGATTCTATCCGCTTATGGACTCTTATTAGGAATACGTACTCCTATCGATTCGGACCCAAAATGGGCCCCCCTCTTATTACCCCCCTTTTATTCGGGTCAATACATTACGGCGATAGTGATGGGATAAGATTTAAATGTTTAAGCGCAAAATAAAAATCGTATCTGTATGAAAACGGTTTAAAAGTAAAAAATGTTGAACTAAAGCTTTCTTTACGCTTGAATGCTTCTTGCAGCTGAAGCTTGCAGGTGCAAGTTTTGTTCAAAAATTCATTGGAAAAACTTGCAGCTGTATGTTATTCAATTCCTAAAGCGTTTATGTCTTGGAATTTTTGTTAATCTCGATTGCGGTGCTGGATAATGTTTAGAACGATGTCATTCGCTTACAATCGACCGAAAATCTACCGTTTCCGTTGATTTTAGTGACATTTATTAATGGTCTCGAGTGGTCCCTGTACGGATGGATCATACACGATGCAGTGGTTTGGGTAAGTTTTGCATCAAAACAATACGATTTAAAACTTGAACCTGGATAAATACAAGGTCATCCGCAAGAAAAGGAAACCTAAGGCTCTGGTACCCGATTGATATGCTTGCACCTGGAAAACAGTTTGTCCAAGATTTGTAAATTATTTGAAATCAAAATATATTGTCCTAGTTTCGTGTTCACATATATATGATGTTGATTATCAGTCGTATATTGAGCGCCTAAGATTCAAATTTAAAATACTGATTACCCATATATTAGTGATGGGCGTCGGATATTTTTTCATATCCCAATATCCGGCAATTCTTACTGAATATTTATCCAGATATCCGGACATCCGAAATTAAATTTTCTATTTCGGATATCCGAAACACGATTTTGCGTTTTTTTGCGTTTCCGAACCTCAATTATTGTTTCCCAAGCACGTTTAACTTGTTGCTGCAAGGGAAGTACCCTGACCCACAATCTGGTTGCTATTAACGTAAAACAAACGAATCTAAAAATAGTTTTTATTATGCAACTGTTTCAATAGTGCTGGGTACTCGGTTTAGAAGATAGCTACTGACTAACGCCACACAAAGCTGTGCATTATTCAGACATGCCTCTTTCGTGGGGGTTTGAATTCCAAAGTTATGAGCTCATGGGTTCTATATCACGGAAAATTCAAACGTGCCGTTTACAGATTGCCAGATTAGCAAGCTAGCCTTTGACTAATTAGCGTCATACTCAGTTAGGCTTGGCGTCTTATTAAACCAAAAGCAATCAGAATTTAAAATGACACCCAGTGTGTAATCTCTAAACGCGACTTGGCATATGCATATACAAGCAGATTTTGTTTCTTGCAACGATAATAGTGAAACCGGATGTGCAAAAACAAGAACCTGAGATGAAGCAAATGTTGTTAAAACATTGTTTAATCTGGTATAATTTCAGCAAATATCTGTAGTATTCTAAAAATGATGTTTTAGTCTTATTTTTTAAATATACCAACAATTAATTCCGCAAACTTGTACCAAAAGTTGAAACCAAACATACCGAGCGATACAATTTGCTGTAAAACTATGACAAATTTGGTCATATAAATATATACAACAGGGCCGGTACAGTTGTAAGAGCATATTCGTTAGCCTTAGCCTAAGCTGAAAGTTTAAGCTTGCCCAATAACAATCCCACGGGATAATGGTCGGTTTCTGATCAAATACATAGGCCACAAAATTTCACTACCGAAATTCCAAAACTTTAAGTAAAAATTTCACCGGAGTTTGGAGATCAATTTTCCGCCCAAGCCGGAGGCAGACCTTCTGTTGAATCCTGATATCACTAGGTTGGTTGGATTGTCTATGCATGGGTAATGTGCAATACTTTGCTAAAATACAAACGTTTTAGGCCCCAAATGCTATTGGCGCTATGCTTGGTGCCGTACAACTTGCATTGTTTGTTATCTTCCCTTCAACTGGTTCGAGTCGAAGCAAAACGGAATAACTCGAACGATACGGACATGGTAGCTACTACCTTAGACAACTCAATCTCGGTGTTTAACAACGTTTATTAAACTTTGTTCTCTATAGGGCTTCAACTATGACCTGCTACAATCTTCAAATTCATGTTCAAAGTGAGGTTATTGAAAAAAGAGCCAATGTCGCTTTTAAGGTCGTAACAGTAGATTATAGCGTATTCCGAAGCCTAAGCCTACGCTTAAGTCTTGGAAAAGCGTATTCCTAAGCCTAAGCTTACGCCTATAAGCGTTGCAAAAGCGTATTCCTCAGCCTAAGTCTAAGCATAAGTCTAAGTCTAAGCCAAAAATGTAGTCCAGGATGTAAGCCTACTCTTTTACAGACCCGCCAGAAACCGGGACGGCCTTAAAAGTAACATGGGTCGCATAAAGAAATAAAAGTTCATTTCCATCTCGCGGCAATTTCTGAAGGAATAGTGCAAGCTGTAAATGCGACTTTGTTGCACGATCATCGGAAACTTGTTCAATTTTGATTTTAAACTATATGTACTGTTTTGAGCGCATGTAAAGATCAGCGGCAGAACGTTTTACTGTGGGACTGTAATAGATTAAGCTTGAGCTTTAGACTAAATCTGGTGCAGTTTTAAAACGCAAGCGATTCAATTTGCCGTTTATCCGCTTGCAATAGAAAAACGTTCAGAAAAATGCTGTTTGAAGCAGCCAAAAGCGTTTAAAATAGCGTTTCATTAGTTTGACACAATTCTTTATCAAGATACTGCGTACAATACAATGCATTCTTTTCTACACAGAATTCTGCGATGTAATCAATTACTTTTAGCTATATTCACACACCTTTTCTTTTATTGTAGAAAGCCAGAAAAACTGGTGTCCCCGCGTAACGTTCCTAACAACCTTTAAATGCAACCCGTGATTATTTTAATTTCGGCCACCGTAATACTTTTAGGGCTGTCCGGATCCTTGTGGATCTGCAAGAAAAATCGGCTTGCATTCTAGACTATAATTGGTACTTTAGGCTTAGGAATACACTGTTTCAACGCTATAGGCTTAGGCTTAGGAATACGTTTAATGTATGGTTACGGCCGTAAAAGTAACTGGGGCCTTAATTTCTATTATTTTGATTAATAAACGCTTCAAATAGTTGTGAACTAGCGTGAAGAACACACTCGCAACAGATGGGGACACGAACCCCGTGTTCTGTCCATTTTGGACAATCCACACTGCCAACATTGTGTAAAACAGTTAAATACGTATGCGATTGAATACATCGTCCATGAACGACTGAAAATCTATATAATTAAAGTTAGAACGCCGCCAAAGTGTTGTTTATTCATTGTTCTATAAAAAGATTTTTATTTGCGTTGTTGTGACAGTTTTTGCACGAAAGATGTTGGTTTCGGTTGAAAATATTGCAACCAAGTCGACTAGTAAAGTTTAACCCTATCTCACATGAATATTTTCAATTTCAGATGAGAAGTACTTTCAAGGTAAGATTCGATCACCAATCTCTCGGGTGGGAGGTGCTTACGATGATCACTCAGCTATAGGAGCTTGACGCTCGAACCCGAGGGGGCTCTCGCGTCTTGAAGAGTTTTTGCACTGCGTATATATGTTAGAATTGTTGACCAATGTAAAGAACAGTGGCGGAACAGTATTATAAGCATATTCCTTATCCTAAGCCTAAGCCTAAGCGTAAGCGTAAGAATGAGCATATTTCTACGTAAGCCTAAACCCAAGCCTAAGCCAAGCAAAAAAATCTAAAGCTTATGCTATTTTTGGCTTGGTTTAGGCTTAGGCTTTTGTCGTACACTTTTCACGCAAAAAATTACATTTTGAAGTTATGTGTTGTATTAACTTTATAACTCATGTACGGACTATGCAAATTGACATTGACAACTAGACGCCGACTTAGACAACGTTTATTACCAATGTTAATTTTCACACTCCGTACATGAGTTAAAATAAACGACGAGTTATAGCATCTCGAAATGAAAGATTGAATACGCTCCAATAAAGGCGCTAATGTTCCTACTAAAATTTTCGATTTAACTACCTTTAATGAGTTTGACGTTAAAATCTTGGACCATATTCTCAAATGAGCATACTAATTATCATCAGTTAGTAATAGGTGTTGGTACTATACGGTCTTCACGACCCCTGTTTGAAGTTTTGCCAAAGTTAATGACCACGCCGGGAACCGAACCTCGGCCCTCTTGCGCTCGAACCAAGCATGCCACCACTACACTACGCGGTCATTGCAACAACTTCTTATACTGGTATATGTGCACAGGCATGGCAACATTTGCTTTACATACACTTACGTGCACATATACCGACAATAGGTTTTCAAACTCACTAATTATTGCAGTTGTTAAACTCAAAAATACGACATGAGTAGAACTAAATTATATACGACAAAGGTGCAAAATTTTGAGCCTTAACATTCACTGCTTCGAAAGTTACATGACCTATCACCAACTGGTTATAGGTGCTACACACATACTTTAGAATACGGGCGCTTACCGTTATTTTTGATTATACATGCAGAATCTTCACAGTTGACTACGTTGATATATGGCGGAAACCAGTAATCAGGGTCCAGTGCTACAATACCTCGACAAGCACCGCATAATTTAAGCCGACCGGCTGGCTGTCGCGGTTCAAGTTCCCCTCGTTTCCAACAGTAACCCAACGAAATGAAATGACCTGTAGAAATTATCATGCGACGTTATACAAGAGGGTGCAACCGGAGGTGAAAAATGCAGGAGTCGGAGTCGGAGGTCAGCAAAAGTTGCCGGAGCAGAAGCCGGAAGTGAAGCCGGATTACTGAAATCGACGGAACCTTCGGTGGAAATTCTACCGGAGCCGGAGCCGGAGGTCGACTTCCTGCAGGAGCCGGATGTTGATTTTGCACCGGAGTCGGAAGCAGCCCTCCGGTTGTATCCTGGTATATAACTGTTTAAAACGCAGGTCCGTTCAGCAGACACTCGGAAACAATTTTTTCCATTGGTGTCAAGAAGGTGCGCGGCAGCTGACCCCAAAATGGACAGACAAATAAAATCTGGCAAAGAAAAAATTCTTTGGTATTCAACCAAGAGTCCAAAGCCATGTAGGGTTTAAAAAGATCATTCGTGACGGTAAACACGAAGCCATCGCATTGTTCTGTTACAAAATGTTTTAAATTCCAACACGGAATATGGCTTTTGGTCAGTTTTCGGTGTTTGTAGCACCTCTGTAGTTTTCTAGATACCCTTGTTTCTGCGTACTCGACGCATTGTCAGAAGCGAGAACTTGAGTGTCTAGACTTTTGCCGAACCATTAATTAATGTTTATTTTGCGACATTTTATGTCCTTGCAAAATATTTTTTATCTCAAAATAATTGTCAATTTTTACGTAAAATCCGTACAAGCAAGAGTGGATAATCAATCTTTAGACAACAGTGTGCGACTGACCGAAAACTGCATGATGCGAAAAGTAACTGGCGCGCGTTGAATTTTTCGCTTACACCCCCCTCACTTGGGAGGATGGTGTTTGACATTTGGAACGCAAATTATGCATGTTTAACGCCTCAGACGGAACGAATTTTTCAATTGTACCTCCCCGCTAAACAACGGGGGTAGACCAAAAACGCAACGTGCGCAGGGTACATTCTTTCGTACACAGCATCATATCAATTGCACAGTCTTGCTATATAGCGATTATCCAGTCTTGGTAAAGGTAAATGTAAACAGAATACATACCAATATCCATTACAGTGTTGAGTTTGTTTTGTTTAGACCGTCCACGAGTTCTGTTTTCATGTCGACTTGAACGATTTCGTATTGTTTGTCGGACCCTACGCTTTTGATCTTCACCGGAACCGGACCGAATCGTACCCGGATGTAAATCATCAAAAACTTGTCGATATTCATCCTGAAAATAGCTAAGTTACCACTTAACACGTTGAAAGTTTATGAACCTTTCACTAAATAGCTACCCACTATGTGTACCTATTTGTGTGTTGTCGGCTTCTTGAGGGTAATAAAATCTAGCAAAAATATTGATTGCGCTGAACGGTACTTCAAATTAATAGGAAGTGGATGGCTATATATCAGTAAATCCTTTTAAAATCCCTATTTAGTTCAAAGACTTTCAGACAAATATTCAGATGACATCACACTTCCTGCATCCAGAAAATTATTTAGACAGACATCCTAATTTTAAGCCTCCTGTCTTTAATTGCGAGACGGGCACTGCGTATTTTAGCGTGTCAGGTGACAGATAAATCGTAAAACTTACACGCATTGGTAACTGAAAGTTTTGATACATTCGAAAAACTATTTTCTAGAATTTTGGAAAATGCTTATATTACAGTATTTAAATTAACAGCTGATAGCAGCTGAAAAATTTAAAGACAGTAAACTGAAACTTTTTTCACTTGCAATTCTGCAATCTAAGAAATAATACGTCTACATTAAACCTGCGAATAGTCTTCGCTATTTTTCCGTTCGCTATTTCCATCAGCGACCCACGGATGTATCCGATCCTCGGGAAAAAATGCACCTGGGGGCAGAAATTTAGATCCGAGCGTCTGGCGAAATATATCACGAATCAATTTTGTTCTTCGTTGACATGATTGATCACAGTACAATTGAGGCGGATCCTGAAAAGTAGGTAATTTTTCACACGTGCAAGTTTTTGCAGGTGCAAATCGCCGCTGTATATTCTTATACTACAGAAGTTTATGCGTTTGAATAGGGTTATATATAAGGGTGCGACCTGATACCAAAACCTGCCTAATGTCCGGCCGGAGCCAGAGCCGGAACTGGTGCCCGATAATGAATTCAAATCTAATACTAGATTACATTCAAATATCACACCGTAGCTTACAAGTCTTCTTTCCGAGGCTTAATCCTTTCTCACATCAATGTTTTCTATTTCCCCTCAGACTTACTTTTATGGTAGGATTCGAACTCCAGTGACTGGAGTGTGAGCCGTATACCATCACCACTCAGCTATAGGAGCTTGACGCTCGCGCCCGAGGGGCTCTCACGTCTTGTGGTGATTTAGTACTATGTATACGTGTTGCAATTGTTAAGCACGGTGCGATATATACTATTTAACGTATATACACTGCGCTGAGTTGCCTATAGGCAATTCAATGTGAGAAGGGGTTATAGATAGTAAACTGAAAATTTTTTCGCTTAACCCTTTCTCACATGAATATTTTCTATTTCCCCTGAAACCTAGTTTAATGGTAGGATTCGAACTCCAGTGACTGGAGAGTGAGGCGTATACCATCACCACTCAGTTATAGGAGCTTGACGTTCGCGCCCGAGGGGGCTCTCAAGTGTTGTGGTGATTTAGTACTATGTATACGTGTTGCAATTGTTACACACGGTGCGATATATACTATTTAACGTATATATACTGCGCTGAGTTGCCTATAGGCAACTCAAAGTGAGACGGGGTTAAGGTATCCAAAGTGTTTACGTGAAACGAAGTTTAACATCTCACAACGATACATTTTCAAACAGCGACCCTATATTAATACTATTCTATGTTTTCCTAGCGTTACGTTCAGTTGCAATATTCGTTTGGCGTTATATATATATTAAAATATCAACTTTTGTTACTGACTCGCTATCGCAGATATAAGAAAAGTTGTCGGAAGCTCTGACCCAGACGTTTTTTTGCAATTTCTCGCATTGCTAACAATGCTTAGCTACAAGACTGTCGAGACAGTATCAAATACAAATATGTCTATTAATAAAAGACAATTTGCGTTAAAAAATGAAGTCTTCTCTATGATATCGAAATTTTTACACTGTAAATTGCAGTGAGTTGATTTAACTCAGAATGAGTTGATTTTAACTCAGAATGAATTCTTAGGACTATCAGCGCTCAGAATTCTGAGTTGATTCAACTCATTCTGATTTAATTATACAACTTCTCTGGAATCAACTCAACTCAGAGTAAAAATCAACGAAACTCTCAAAGTGAGCTAAAGTTTTCTGTTGTTAACTCAGAAATAACTAACTTTCCGTCTGAGTTGATTAATCAACACATTGGAATTTACAGTGGAGAAGAATTAAGAAATAGGCATAAACCAATTCTATAACTGAATCAGAATTGTTTCAAAACATAATATTGAAAACGCCTAAGCCTAAGCCTAAGCCTAAGCCTAAGCCTAAAGTTTGCCAGCTACTTTCGAGCTTACCGAATACAAAATTGGACTGGATAAATCATCAAAACGTATTGTATCTGATAAATTCAACGCCATAAACTTATTGGTAAATTTTCCTTTGTTCGATAGTCGAGTTTTGAGTTCTGAATTTGACATGGTTTCGCATTGGTCGACGTATATCTAAAATATTGACGGGGCAATAAGCCATAAAAGTAACTGTCTTACATAAAGCGCCGGCGAAAACTAATTATATCGGCCCATATTCTGAAATGCGTATAGAACCTCAGTCAGCGATAGGTTTTCAGTCTGTCGGATTTCTATAGCACACTGTTGGCTGCAGATAACAAATTTGGGCCAATATATAGATAAGGCCCTTAGCCACCAGCGGATCCAAAGGAGATTGGTGCGAACGCCACCCGTCTTAATAAGTTTCCTGATAAAATGGTAAGGTCGCTCTATCTTACACATTTTCAGTTTCGAGTCACTCAGACAAATTAGGTTAAATATGCAGTGGTCAGCGCTAGAAATCACCAAGAAATCTCGTCTGCGGCAGTCTATGTATTTAACCCCTGCAATTATGGCCACTAAGTGACAAGAGGCGTGGTATGTTTATGTGGATGTCTGCACTTGTTCCGCAAGCGTAGTCAGATAGTCTTAGTTAGCTTCACAACTATACTTGCCCCAAAAATGACAGTAGTGCAGTATTTATTTAGCACTAAAATTAATACGTCTCGCTTTTTGCTCGCTTCGCTCACGATGTTTCTTATGAAAATTACATCATTAAAAAATTCTGCTTAATAATACAATTTCAACATTTTTGCAAAATTTTTCAATTTTAGAACCTCAAAACGTAAGCGACACCTTCTGGGAGTTTTCCCACGAAAATAAACCATACGTCCCTAATTTATACACAGACGCAAATATGGATGCCAAAATATTAAGCATGACAATTGTTTCAATGTATACATGAAGAGTGCAACCGGAGGTGAAAAATACTGAAACGCTAAAATCTACTGAAAAATATTAAACCAAAACAATGCTATTACCGGTGTCAGCTTTAAGATTTCCGGCGTTCCGGAAACAGTTCGTTTCCTGTCCGACGCATCTGATGCTGAAATATTAAAACAGATTACATCGCTCTTATTCAAGTGAACTCTTATTTTCGGGGGCCTAAACCTAAGGCTGTGTTTGTAGGAAGAAATTGAACAAGACAAGGGCGGACGGTAGAGGGGATCCAGGAATTGGAAAAATTTCAATTGTAAAAATGAATGCCATTTGAGAGTTCATATCAAAGTTGATAACGGATCCCCATGCTGAGAAATCCTGCATCCGTCACCGGAACACAAGTGACCAGCAAACTTTTAACAATCATTAATAGGTTTTTAAGTTTTGATTTTGGTGCTAAATAAAACGCATTTTTGAAATAAAAGACTCAAAAATTTCGCTATTAGAAAAACTAAAAGTATACTTTACCTATCGTCTTTCCGTTTAACAATAATATTACAATTAAATAATTAATAGCTGCGCGAATCATTTGAGGGATATACTTCAAAATTTACGGATTTAGGTTTTACATATCGTAAATCGACTCTTAACCGACAGGTGTTGGTTGAAAATCATGCATTAAATTAAATCTTTAATAGATAATATTCATGATATGAAAGATTAAAAACTAACAGTAAAATTGTATCATGTTTCAGGCCCGTAAAGATCCGAGGCGGAACGTTTTTCTGTGGGACAGCAATAGAGTATGCTTAAGCTTTAGACTAATTTTTTGCTTGGCTTCAGCTTAGGCTTAAGCTTAAGCTTAGGAATAAACTCATGCTTACGCTTAGGCTTAGGCTTATATGATTAGGCTTATGCTTAGTAATAAGCTTATAATACTGTTCCGCCCCTGTTCTTTACATTGGCTATTTTTCAGATAAAGTTGAACTACAGCTGTTTTGTTTTCGTTTTCCATTAATATTTTCCCTGATTTTACTACTGTCTTATGTCGCCCATCACCCGTACGGCGCCGTCCGTCACCGTGTGTCACGGCGCAGTATCGCGCGGAAATGACTCCCGTACCATACTACGGATGAAGGAAAGCGCCGGACGGATAACGGGTGTTGACGGACGGAGTCATGCGACAAGTATAGCGCAACCCTAAGACAGGTTTATACGTAAACGTACTGAAAAATCAAATTGAACAATTAATATTCAGATAAAATGTGAAAAAGTATTGCTAGAATTCAGTCATACTTCAACTTTCTAGCAGTAAAAATTTACTAAAATGGGTTTGGCTGCTGCGCCTAAACAAAGATGCAACGACTTAAAAATAAACAATACTTTACAACAACGCGATACAAAGCATCAAATTGCAAATATGTTACAGTAAATGCACTAAAATATAATTAATAAATGCAAAAAAAACATTAAAAAACCAAAATACAAGCAAATTGTTTATTTTCGTTGCCTCCATTGGCCCATGTAAAGATCTGCGGCGAAACGTTTTTCTGTGCGACTGCAATAGAGTAAGCTTAAGCTTTAGACTAATTTCATTGCCTGGCTTAGGCTTAGGCTTAGGCATAATACTGTACCGCCCCATTTCTTTACATTGGCCTCTCGAGTAGAAGGTTTACCACTGTCACTATCCTCCTGAAGGTATGAGAAATGGTGGTGAAGCACCATCAATGAAGCCGTAGCCAGAATGGATAGCAAAATCTTTGCACCCTAGGAACGTTTTTAATAAAATCTGCCCCCCCCCACCCCAGTATGTTGAGTAGCGGATCCAGAGAGGGGCGTTTGGAGGGGGTGCGTACGCCATCCATCAGAAAATTTTTTGTGACAAAATCGTACGATCACGTTACAATTTTTGCACCCCAGAAAATTGGCATATATAGCATACAACAAAAATTGAGTTTCATAACTATACCCTGTCCACCCCGGTTAGAAATTTCTGCGTCCGCCGCGGCGGCTACCTCCCTTGAGTCATCTAACCAATTGTTTTAGCTATAAATATAGAGTCGAAAGATGTTTAATATATTCTTCCATGGACTCAACTTACACAACCCGAACCCAGTATTCTTTCCGCATCCATGCGGTTTTGCCACTCGATTCATCCCAAGGTCCCTTGAGGGCTACTGAAGTAAAATTTGTGTCATTGGTTTGTAACAGATTTCGGGTCATGTAAAGATCAGGGGCGGAACGTTTTTTCGTGGGACTGCAAAAGTTTAGCTTAAGCTTTAGACTAATTTTGTTTTGCTTGGCTTTAGGCTTAGGCTTTTGCTTAGGCTTAGGAATATGCTCATTCTTACTTAATAGGCTTGTCCAATTTTTTCTAAATGGGGTCGCATTACAAAAAGCACACGGACCAGGTTGGCAATTGCTAGTGCTAACCCACAATGGACCTATCGACAAATTGACTCGAACTCGGGTTTAAACTTTGCTCAATTTTAAATCTAATTCAACTCGAGTTAATCTTTAATTAATATTTCGGTGAATTGAACCTAATTCTTTGCAGCCAATTTAGCAGAAAATATGATGCTATTTTAGATTCGTAACTGCTCTTCCAAGCCAGACAGAAAACGTTTTTATAAAGCGTTAAGAAAGTTATCTTAAACTAAATTTTGTGAATATTTTGACGAATTCAAGTATCGTTGCTTTAATTTAACTACCTTTACAGCGGTGCGTTTTAAGAGTGGTAAATGCTACATTTTAAGCTACATACATATATATATATAAATATATATATTTATATATATAATATATATATATTTGGGTCTAAGCGGCTCATTGTGGAACGCTTATTTACGGTTTACCGGCTTGTATTCTGCACTGCACCGCAACTTTTTTGTTATAACACACAGGCTTGTGTCATAGTTTAAGCTGCAGCTTGCTAAAATAACATTTTTTGCAAGTTTTAGAGCTAACGTATTAATTCAAAGCTTATACGAATCGTGTCGTGCTTTTGAGATAGAAATTTGAAATTGAAATTGTGGGAAAATGTTTCAAATTTTGTTTGCTTTAACTCAACCAATCAGCATTGAGTTTGGCTTGGTCACGCACAAAGAATATAAAACTCAGAATGGATATTTATTGATCTGTTCATTTTTAAGTTAACACTACTACTCTCCGATTATTCCGAGAAACTGCACTTCCTGTAATTTTAGCTTCACCAATCCTTATGCTACAAGCGAAAACCTCACCGATACAGTTTTCCTTCAAGCTTCCATGGCGGAACGTTTTTCTGTGGTTTCTTAACCTTTCAATTAATTTTTCGCCTGGCTTAAACTTAAGCTTAGTCTTAGGTCTAGGTATAAGCTCATTCTTACGCTTAACTTTAGGCTTAGTTTAGGCTTAGTTTTAGTCATAGTAATATGTTTATATTACTGTTACGTTCCTGTTCTATACATTGGCCGATTTTCCTCCAGTTCAAATTCTAGTTGGACACAAAGATAACTTTGATTAATATACAATATTAAAAATTTACCATTTTTTAAACTTTAACCCAATATTTACCTGAAATGTTACCTTATCATTATTTACTGTTTTGCACCATTATGATAGTTGTTCCGCTAAGTACGGGACTTGATCCGTGGACAAGAGTGGATTACACGGTCCATGAACTAATAATAAGCAATGCTGCTCAAGTAGGAAACACGACACCAGCTGGTGACATTTACAGTGTGGTTGCGTTTGAGGTAAATTTTCGCAGGTTCTGGACGTTTCAGGTGTGAATACGCCAAAGGTCTTGTGATGAGTGCCTTAAATCGAAGCCGGTGTAAGTAAACTATTCAATCTAAACAGATTATTTTGAATAATGTCGTTTTTTCAATCTCAGCGAATTCTTTCTGCCATCGGATCGTTCAGATGTGAGTAGTTTAATTCTTAATCTTACAGTTGCATTGCGATAATGGCGCATGTAAACAGCACTGAACCGGAACCTTAGCCAAAACCAAAATCTAATGATTCAGTCTAAAGATTTTTTATCCTAATCTTGAACTTAAACAAGGCTAAGCAAACCAAATCCTTATCCGAAATTTTTGCGTTACTCTAATTCTAACCTTAAACAAATTCTAAAGTTTAATTTCGACTTTGTTCGTTGATTGTTTTAAATGCCAATTACAGTACCTAGTATCACTTTCCTAAGTCTAAACGTAAGCCTAAACCTAAGCGTAAGAATCCGCTTACACCTAAGCCTAAACCTAAGTCTAAACATAAAATTCACCAAAAAGCTTACTCTATTGCAATACCGCACAAAAACGTTTCGCCCCTGATATTTACATGAGCCGTTCTAAAAATGGGTGCTATTTGTTTTATAAAATTATCAAAATGTTTGCGTTCTACAATATAATTTTCATTTCAGCATTCGCCATTCGTCATTATCGACGGCAACACAGCCAGTGGCTATAGTATTGACATTATGAACGCATTATGCGATGTTTTACACTGTCGGTTCCGTTTACATACGGTTCCGGTGCAACCGGAATCATCTCACAAACCGGATAGAAACGATGGAACAAGACAGTGGTGGAGTGATGCAGTGTCCGGATTACAAAATGAGGTAATCAATTGACGTCATAGTTAATTGTTAATAGTTTTGATTTTTGTTTGCTGTGAGTTCACCCCATCAACAGCTCTCAAAATGCTACGGGGACTCAAATATGCTCATTAGGGACACGCAGAGAGATATGTGATCCTTTACAAGCCAGGTTGAAAATATTCTATAGGAAACCAAAAGTTTTCTAGAAGCTCTGAGGTCATCAGCTTCGCTGGCTTCAGAGTTCGAAGCGTAGTTTTTTGTTAATGTTTACAATAGACAATTGTCAGTTATAGTCGAAAAAGAATGCTAATCGTTATAGAATACTTTCGATATTAGCATTTAATTTTATCACCGTATGGCTGCAACTAAGCGTCGAAAACGGTAAAAAAACTCGGGCAATGTAAAGAACAGGGCCGTTACAGTAGTATAATATTCCTAAGCCTAAGTCTAAGCCTAAGCGCACGAATGAGCTTATACCTAAGGCTATGCCAAAGCCTAAGCAAAAGAATTAATGCTTAAGCTTACTCCATTGTTATCCTGTGGAAAAACATTCCTCCCCTGATCTGTGCACGGGACAAAAAATCAAACCAATTAAGTCGCAAGATATTTAATTCATTTATGCCAATACCAGTCAATTGGTGCTATCACAAACAAAGTTGTCATAAACAAAAGTTTTAGGTTTAACTGGTCAAAATAATAGTAGACCACATAGGCGGCTTTGCCAACAATATTTTGGCAGTTTTCTTTTGCAATGCTGGCAAAATTTATGAATACACAGGTACTGTTATACAATTTTTACTTCAAATTAAGTCATTCAGCTAAATCTTTTGACATTAATTGCTGTCTTGGCCTGTATTCGCAAATGTGTGTAGCACCTATCACCAGTTAGTAATTGGCCCTGTAGTAACTTTGAAACCAACGCATGGTGAGGTTCTAAATTCAACACGTTGTTTGCGTTTGATTTGCCCTATTTCTGTACCAATTTTACCATCTGCAACTGCAGATATTCGTCAGCTTGAAAAACTATCGCTAACTGGTGATTGGTGCTGTACACAGTTGAGAATATGGGCCCATAATTGAATACGTACATAGACTCTCTTTATGCCTACTTTCAGCAATTCGATCTTCTGCTTGGCCCGCTTCGTCCGACCGAAGAGTTGTCAACACGTCTTGATTTTTCGTTACCCTACTACAGCCCCGTGCCGTCAGCAATATTGCACAAAACGAACCCATATCAGCTGTTAACTCGTGACCAGAAATCAGGTATCGCAAGCTCTGTCCTTCATCTGGTTCGATCGTTGAGTTGGCCGGTTTTTGTTGCAGCATTAATCGGCTATCTGATTATTTGCGTATTTCTTTGGATTTGCGATAGCTGTCTTGAGCATCATAGGCGGTGCCCGAAATGTTGTACGTCATTTTGGCCGTCCAGTCCTGAACGATCTATTTTGTGGTCGTTGTATACGCTGGTGACACCGTATGGTACGAAACAAACCGTCGTTTAAACTTTTATACTTTAATATCCGTTTTCCGTTTTCGTTATTATCCTCACTGATAGTTTTCGTTGTTTTGACTGCCCGTTTTGCAGTAGCAACTTTTTTAAATACCTGCGGCAAATTACAAATCAACGTTTATTACAATTGCGGATTTTAGATTGTTTTATCATTGGTTTGTTTACATTAAATTATAAGCACAAAAGTAATCCGTAGCCAATGGCGGCCTCAGCCCCATCCCTGGAAAATTTGACCACCTAGATAATTTACAACCTTGATTGTAAGTCAACAAAAACTGTTGTATGCCCGTCGTGAAAATTTTTAGCCTCCATCCAAGCAAAGTGAGCTGGCTACAAACTTGACAGTATAGCTTAAAGCCCCATTGTTCAGAGCATTTGATTTAACGTTAATTCTAGGCATGACAGGCCCAAGAACTGTGTTTCGAAGGTCTACCGCTGCACTTTGGTGGTATTTTGGTCTGGCCGCTGTCGGAATATGGGGCGGTGTCGCTACATTTGGTGCCATCGTCAACTCGGGTATAGAATAGAACCTGCTAATAGTTACACTATACCATATTCTTAAGTTTAAACCGGTCTTTAATTTGTATATTTTTAAGTTGAACAGGTGAAAATTGGTGGTATGCTGCTCTCTAAAAACTTAAACTAACTCGATTCAAGCTTAAGCTTACCTAGCAGTATTAAACCAACTTTCCAAACTAATTAAATTAACTGGTTGGTTACGATTAAACTCATTTTAAGTCTGAACGTAGCATTAGCTATAATTTAAACTTTGTGAACAACGCTGAATTTTAAAAATATGTAGTTGAAATTGAACTTAAAATTGTAGTTTCGTTAGTCCGTTCGCGCCATTTAAGTTTTACTTAAACAGATATCTAAGTTTAGTTAAACTATAATTTAAGTTTAAATTTTTAAAGGATAGTTGTATGTGACATTGGAAGTCGCGTTGAAAATTGAACCGCGCATACGGTTATGCATTGTATTATGATATTTCAGACAGTCGCAATTTTTATTGGATAAAAAGCAAGTTTGACATCTCAGACAAATCCATTGGAAAAATCGTTGCGTTACCCGGTTCGATTGAAGACTCGTATATTAAGCAACTGGCAAAACGTGAAGCTGATCAGTTGAAGTAAGCTATCACACTGGCCAATGCATAGAACAGGCGCGGAACAGTAGTATAAGCCGTATTCCTAAGCCTAAGCCTAAACCTATATCATTTTGTGGACCATGTATAGTCGAGGGGCGGAACGTTATTCCGTGTGACTGGAATATAGTCAGCTTAAGCTTCAGATTAAGAACATGTATATTGCTAAGCCTAAGCCTAAGCCTAAACCTAAGCCAAGCCAAAAAATTAGCCTAAAGCTTAAGCTTACTCCATTCTTGTCCTAAAGAAAAACTCTTCGACCCTGATCTTTACATGAGCCTGGAAATTCCTATAATTTCAGGAAATACCGGTTCGATCACGAAAACGACCATTCGTATCAGTATCAAACGCTACAAAGTGTCGCTTCTACTCCGTGGTCAAAAGACTACCGGATACTTCGAGACCGACTTCTGCCTGCGGTACAACAACCCGTTAGTTTGCGAGCAGCGATTGAAATGGTAGAAAATTCGAAACCAGATGAAAAACTGGTTTTCATTGGTAACTCATTTCGTTTTGCCTTAGAGTACTTTTATACTTCGGCTCATGTAAAGATCGGGGACGGAGCGTTTTTCTACGAGACTGCAATAGAGTAAAGCTTAAAGCTTTAGACTAATTTTGTTCCTTAAGCTTTAAGCTTAGGCTTAGGCTTCGGCTTAAGGTTAATCTTAGGCTTAGGAATATGCTTATTGTTCTATACAATTGCGTAACATACTTCACGATATTTCACAAGTCATAAGTGTAGGCGGCACTTTACAGGTTTTAGAATTTACCAACTGGCATTACATAGCAATGAATTCGCTCGCTAGTTGCTACGCCCACTCTCAATATATATTTCGCTATGCTCGTTTGCATAACAGTTTAGCATAAGGTTTACACCATCCCGAGATTAAGTCCTGGGTACGGGCATGGCACAGTACTTGGTATACTTGACATATACATCTGGTTTCAAGAAATTTTTCAGGCGACGGAACGTGGATAAACACCGCGGCATCGGGTTCTTGTGGAACGCTATATTCATCACCATTTGTTTCAATACCGCCGTCACATTATGCAATTGGAATTTCAAAAACAGACCCTAATTTAAGATCATATATCAATTCAGCGTAAGTTTACTATCAGATCAACAAGGGGGGGGGACAATGGACGTACACTAACCCCCCGTCAGAAAATATTTTGAGATAAAACAGTAAGGTCTTTTTCAACCTTACGAAATTACCATCAGCTTTCTCAACGGTATGTAAATGCTAGATTTACAGTTTGCCATATGGTTTGTAAACCTTTAATATTCTGGCCCATGTAAAGATCAGGCTCGGAACGTTTTTCTGTGAGACTAGAAAAGAGTAAGTTTAAGCTTTAGACTAATTTTTTTGCTTGGCTTACGCTTAGGCTTAGAAATATGCTCATCCTTTAACGCTTTAGGCTTAGGCTTAAGCTTAGACTTAGGAATATGCTTATAATACTGTTCCGCCCCGTGTTCTTTACAGTGGTCAATATTCTTCATCGAATTTTTCCTCATAAATTTTGAGTTCGCAGTGTTTCGTTCGATATCGACGTTTAAGCTGACGATAAGGGCTTTTAATTTAAACTTTATCTACAGGCTGCTCAAACTCGGAAATGAAACTGATTTTATACGTCGACTGCAGTCTAAATGGCTTACACATGAGTCGTATTCCAATTATCGCCGACAACAATGTGTTGCGAGTCGAAATCGTTTTATTGTTGAGTCGTACGCTCAATTACTCGGTAAGCATCGTTGTGGCTCTTGTACACTTCCCCGCACAATTTTCAAAATTTTCAGATTTTGTAATAATAACTTTAAAATTTAGCCACGTTTTATTATTGTAGCCGGAACTCAATAAAATATATCTGTTGATATATTTCAAATATTCACATTATGTGTCCGGTGCGATACAGCTATTTGCCGCTGTTGACATCCAGGTGATGCTCAAAACAAATTCAAAATTCTTAATGCAAAATAATTATTTCAAAGTATTCACTCGATTGGGGTATGTTGAACTGAATTAGGGCTTTGTTGCAATATTAGTTCAGTTCAGCTAGGCCGCTAGATACCCGTTTGCAACTAATCAGTCCTTATTCAATGTGTTTTAATATAATTATAACTGCTAGCCTGGCAAATTGGTGTAGTATACACATATTCCTAAATCTAAGTCTAAAGCTTAATCTTGCTCTATTGCAGTTCAACAGAAAACCGTGTTTAAAACCTGGTGTTTAGATGGGCAGAAATTGTCAACTTTTGGCATATATAATTTAGGCTTAGGTTAGGCTTAAACTTTTAAACAAACAGTACACCTGCGGTACGCTGAAACAGCTGTTTCGATGGTCTTAACGTCAGTTTAATCCTAAAATGGCCCCGTCTAATTTCAGTCCGTTTCGCATTAGTCAATCGCGAGCATTTTTCCTTTCAGGTGCCACCAGTGCCGTCGTCGTTGCCCTGGGTATAATTTCTGGTATTTTATCGTCCGTCGATTATTCCTATTTTCATTCAAATTCGGGTACCAACGAATACAGCGAGCAGCAAATTCAAAGGCTTAATCCTACGTCTATAGACAATTTTAGCTACCGAGATAATTTTCTCAACGGGAAATTATGTAACGGAGTCTACGCTGACGTTCAAACCGATACTGCCAACGAGTTACCGCCATCAAACAGTGGGCGGCCTGTTAATATACGGCCATCTTGTAAAGTAAAATCGACTAAATCAACTGTTGACTTGGAAAATAATACTATTAAAGCAAAACCGCTTCGTCCGGCGGTTGTATTACGCGCAAAATCGGCCAAATATTAACACTGAACGCTACGTTGCATTTCGCGGTTTAAGCCAACGCATATATATGGAAAATATTTATTCAGTAAGCAATTTTTACAACTTTTAATAAAAAAACACAACTTATTGCGGACGGCAACTGCAATTGCGAATGCCATGTTTTCTGCGATACCAAGGCAACGTTACGCTGTATTGCTTTCGCCACATAGCGTTATTACGAACAAGCTCAAAATTGTTCCGTGGGTGATATATTCATTAGCGAAAATATCAAATTGTTACAGCGAGGTTGGGGTGGTGCTTTACGAAATATAACATTCACGAACATCTTCCACACTTCGATCGATTTGCGTTCCAGCATTAGCGCTTCGTCGCCGTGAAAATTTTTCATGACTTATTTTTGACCCTCTCCGAACCAATTTGGACTCCAGTCCCGAAGCCGAGGTATGACCGCGATTCCTGTGCCGTTTAACGGAGAGATGAACCTCACTCAGTCCTTGAATTAAACGAGCGACCGATAATTTGCCGGATCTTGTCCCGTCTTTCATCCCGTGATCATATGACTCATCATGGGAGCTACGTTCTATAGACGCACAATTTCCAAAACGTCTAAACCGCCTTGCCATTGACGCTCGTTCTTGATGTGGGCTCGAACCGGCGGACTCAGCGATGTCGCGACCGTCGGCATTGTCAATTGCAAGCTTTTTATCCACTCGGCCACGCGTGTCAGGCTTGCGTATATCAGACTTGCTAATTTTACTCCGACGTGGAGTAATCGATGACGTCATCGTCGCCGTATCTAACCCGCCGCTATACGTGCTACTACGGCGATGGCCTAGCGATGGGTGGCCGTTTGTACTTGACGGTTTGGCGACTTGCCGCGACTGAACCGGAACCGGACCTCTGCCACAAATATCCAAATTGGACAGCTTGGCGAGTTGAACAAAAATTTCGACGACGTCTTTTCCTGAAAACTATAGTATGCGTTTTAGGATGGCGCTGTACTTCTGATGACATCCGGCGCCGGGCCGTCAACATACGATATCGTACGAGAGTAATTGACATTTCACGTACGGTACCGGTCGGTGACGGACGGCGCTGGGTCCCTGTGGGTAAACGCGGGTCGGATAAAGAATTTCAGGTGGGAGTATACCCGCGGGTAAAGATTTTTATTTCGGGAGTAAAAAATTCACAGTTCTTACCCGCGACAAAATGTTATGTTTTAAGGTGGAAAACCTACGCCAGTGTTTTACTTCTGGTCAGGTGCTGCCCGTGCTATATTGGGCTGGGATTGAAATTTGTTGTTTCTAGTAAGCTTTCATACGTAAAATTCATTGGAACTATAACGGAAAAGGTCATTAAAGTGCAAAGCACCTTTGATCTTTAAAATACTAATGTGACTTCGGGTGCAGGTAAAAGCTGGTTCGTGGTTAGATGTTTTTTGCACGAGTATTCCCGCGGGTAAAAAATTCTTGTTTGCGTGCGTAAAGCGCGGGTCGGGTAAAAAAATTCTTACCCACGTCGCACTCTGTTCAAGAAACGACATATTAATCCTTTATATATTTGCTTATTTACACATCCCCTCCCCTATTAAAACAGCTGTACTCACGCCGAATATGGAAACCTGATTTAATACCGTGAAAACATAAATATATACAACCTGGACGAACCATGGCACTGTATGTATACGACATCAAAAATGCTCCGCTTACAGTTTAATTTAGGTTTATAACATTTGACAGCGACCAAAGAAAGGGTCGACAAAAAACGCAACGCCCGGTGTTACATTTTGTACCATGCGAAACCCCACGAGTTGTACACTCTTGTATCATGCACTTTTGGTTGTATTTGTGATTCGTGAATAACACTTGTTAATTTGAAAAATATTTAATATTTTTTTGACAAATTTTCAACACTTAAAACTGATTGCGCGCATGCATTAAACTTTTTCGAATCTTATTTTGTCTGCAGCTCCAGTGTTCATGTTCATCAAGTGCATGAATCGCGTATAACCAGATTTGGCACTTTTGTTCGAATTTGATTGGTCATACTTGCGAGCCAAGTTGGCCCATGTATAGAACAGCGCAGTTTAAGTTTATGACTATTACTTCTTTGCTTAGGCTTATAGGCTTAGGCTTACGCTTACGTTTAGGAATACGCTCATCATTACGCTTAGGCTTTAGGCTTAGGAATATGCTTATACTACTGTTCCGACTCTGTTCTATACATTGGCCGCCAATGTTGACACCATTTTTAAACACAGTCTTTCGATTGTTTGAAAACCTATTCCTAACTGGTGATAAAGTGTTACACATATTTGAGAATGTAGGCTAAGCTCACCACCCTATCTGTATAGTACCTGATTTGGCTGACGTTTCAATATACGCAATAGTACACATTGCCGCTCCGGATTTGGTCAGACATTTTTGAACAAACGCTGCATTTTTGTGTCTTGTATGACCGCTTACGTCTCCCGCTGTGCTGTCTTGATTAGAAGACTCATTAGACTTAATTTCCCGATTATTCTGTTCCACAATTCCACAATCAAAATCAGCAACGCAACTTTCGATCAAATCAAATTTGTTGCCAACCACAACAATCGGCAGCTGTTCGTAATCGGAACGCCGCAACGATTTGATTTCTTCAAAACAGTCGATGACGGATTGAATTGAACGAACGTCCGTCAAACTGTACACGATGATGAACGCCTGAATTGAAAAATATTGAATCCAGGTTCGCGTCCGAAGCCAAGGCGGAACCAAGAGCCGATCAGCTCCCTCGTGAAAAACTTTGGGGGCCCTTAAATATTTTCAACCTTTAAGTGAGCGAAAAGCCTTGTATGCCGCTCCTGAAAGATTTTTAGTCCCCCTGCCAAGGTGGGATGGCTACGTGCCTGGCGAGGTTGCTTTAAAGAGGCATGGCTTAAGTCTGATAACAGATACGGGATTTTGTAAGCAACGTTTAAACAAAAAAAAACAATCGTATGACGCGTTAGCGCTCTTGCGTGCATCATGTCACTATTTAACAAAATTTTCCATCCAAAACCGGCCAATGTACAGAACAGGGGCGGAACAGTATTATAAGCATATTCCTAAGCCTAAGCCTAAGCTCAAACCTAAACGTGAGCGTAAGAATGAGCATATTTCTAAGTCTAAGCCCAAGCCTAATCCTAAGTCAAGCAAAAATATTGTCTAAAGCTTTAAGCTTTACTCTATTGCAGTCTCGTAGAAAAACGTTGCGTCCCTGATCTTTACATGAGCCCCAAACCTGTGAATTTGTTTGGCAAAGAGGTCAATAACTTTGTAGATGGGGCAAGAAATCTTTTACCCACGTAAAATGCTTCCGATGCAGTTGAAAAAATTTTCGGCCAGAAGAAGCCAAAAAGTTCCATTAGGGGTGACACCCCTTCCTGCCTTTCTCCACCCGCACTCGTAGTTGCAGCCCTGACACTTCTATGTACGATTGTAGGAATGCGTAAGACTATTTTAACATTGGATTAGATTCGACGTTAGGCAAATATAATAGGTTTAGGTTTAGTCTCATGGTTAAACTAAAACTCGTGTATGGCGTAACGCTTGGCATTCAACTGACCTGAGCGGATGTAATATTTAACCTTCGCATTGCCGGAAACTCCATACTTCCTGCTGTATCCATCACCTCCATCTTGATCACTCTGCCGTTAACTGAATACACCTGAGCGTATAAATCTTCAACAGTTTCGCGATATTTGGAGTCAAAATGATTGTCAAAAAACCGTGTCAAAAGTGATGATTTCCCAACTTTGGTCCGTCCTAATACAACTACTCGATACGTTGCCACAGGGGGGCCTTCGTTGCTGACGTAACCCCCATGTTGGTAAGTTGATTTCGGACTTGGAGTGACCGTTAACGCAGGTGACGATTCGCTAGTTGTCATTACTGCGTATGATGATAAATTTGTTTGATTTGTTTATCGAAATCTATATTAATAAAGCTAGAACGCTCACGGTACGTAATTTGGTAACTGTATAACTAGTAGGTTACGCTTATAAACTCATTTGAAATATGACAATTGCTTTTAGTTTTCTAAGCAACATTTGTACCTTAACCAAAAAACTTTAGCTTTTAAGTTATAATTTAAGTTTCAAATTATAGAAGGTAGAACAAACTAATTTCCAAAGTATAGACATTTAATGTACTCTATTAAAAGATATTGTACTGCAAATATTGCAACCACATTGACTACTAATTAAAAATTGCTTCGGAATATCAACCCATGTAAAGATCAGGGGCGGATCGTTTTTCTGTGAAACTGCAATACAGTAAGATTAAGCTTTAGACTAATTTTTTGGCTTAGTTGGCTGAGGTTTAGGCTTACAAATATGCTCATCCTTACACTTTGGTTTGGGTCTGGCTTCCGAATATGCTTAAAATACTGTTCCGCCGGCCCATGTATAGAACAGGGCCGGATCGTTCTCGGAGGGGTTATAATAGAGTCAGTTTAAGCTTTAGACTAATTTTTATGCTTAGGCTTAGGGTCAGACTTAGGAATACGATCATCTGCACGCTTAGGCTTAGGCTTAGGCTTCAGATACAAAAGCAGCGATTGCTGACGGGGTACAGAAACGTACTATCAGCATAAAAACTGGAAACTATTTCAACAACTGAAGCCAAAATTTTTTGAAAATATTAAGAAATTTTTTCTGTATTCCATGGTAGGAAACCGAAGTAAATTATAATACTTAATTTCAGCACATAACTCGCAAATTTCAAAAGCCTTACTTTACAATCTAAGCCAAGCCCATAGCCTGGTCAAAGTCTTAGTAAAAGCATCTTTAGGACGGCGATGTTTGGAATTAATGTGACTTTGTCCAGAGTTAAAATGTGTCTATGGGGCCAAAATTTTACTAGTGTGAATTAGTCCCATGACCTCAGTACTGGCTAAACGCTTCCGAACGCACAGGCCTGTAGCTAGTCCATCTTGCAAGGCAGGCGAAACATTTTTCAGGACGGGCATACATTGGATTTTGATGACTTGCAAGTAAAGTTGAACCTTTTCTATGGAAGACAAAATTTTCTAAGAGAATGAGTCCTTCTTGGCCCCCGTCTGGCTACGGATCAGCGAATGCGTTGCCAAAAATAACAAAGCGTAAGAAAACTTATGATTCCATATGAACAAACAATTAATTTTGCCAGTTAAATTTCAGCTAGAATCAAAATTCATAACACAAACAGTGAACAGTTTTAATCAGGGTTGTTTTTTCCGGGAATAATTATGACCGGAAAAAACATTTTTTTCCATTTTTTCCGAAAAAAATGGAAAAAAATGGAAAAAATTATACTTTGTCTGAGAGATCAGTTAGCCACCCTTAGCCGTCGTTTGCCCAAAAATGCTTGCATTTTGAAAGTTTTTGCATATTTGAGCTTCTGATGACATCCTCTGATTCCATGCCCAAATCTGAATTTTTGAAGAATTCGATTATTAAGGTCCCAAGTTCAGCCCCTGGGACCCGAAAATTTTTTCCGATAAGTTGGACAAATTATATATCAGTGACTCGATAGGCAGACGTCTGATTGGAACATTACACAAAACAAGGCAAAGTTTCAATTCTGAAATCCATTTATATATTCATATGCTGCAATTTTCGCGTTTTTTGGACAGATAATGTATCCTGGTGGACATATACATACGTTCACAGTTAATGTGTTGCATGAAAATTAGTTACATGTCATCTAAAAACGTTATTTTATACCAGATTTAGTTGCAAATTATATTTAAAAATCGTTTAATATTTTTTCATTTTTTCCATTTTTTCCACCCCTCTCGAAAAAAATGAAAAAAATGGAAAAAAACCCATTTTTTCCGGTAATATTTTTTCCGGCCAGCAACCCTGGTTTTAATTATATAGATTAAAATGAATCAAAATTCCCCATAAAAGGTCATCATCGCTTATTGCTTGACTGACAATGGTACGCATGAGCGCTGCTGAAATATTATATCAGAGTGCTCAAGTGTAGGGCTCTGGAGCAAAACGTTTAATAGACTGGCAATGCTTGGCACCATTGAGCAATATTATTGATACCCAAAGAAAAAACGGTATGCGGTTGCTCCCTCATTTATATACCTACCTGCACACAGGGCCGGAGTAGCCACTCACCATACCCTCCATTTGGATGGACACCCTAAAAAGGGGCCTCTATCCAAACAAGATTTTAAAACAAAAAATTTTAAAAATATTTTGATCCTTACAACGGACCCCCGCCTATAAATTTGGGGGGGACTTTGCCTGCTCCGACCCTGCCAGCATACATTGCGGTACGGTAGCAAAAAATAAAACTACAAACCAAATACCAGCGTACGGAGCAGACGCGTTAAAATATACCCATTTTATGACTTCGATTTATTAGCAAATACACAACCAATTTTATCCAAATTTTAGATATTAAATTTAGAACGAAAAATGCCCCGGTGCAGGTATTAAGCTGATGATAGCAGAGTGAAAACTGAAGCATTCGAGACACAATTACAATTTATCATATTAGCTTACGGAAGAAATTGTACCATTTTTTAGGGTTGAGCTTTTTCCATCGAAGACGTTTAGAATGTGCTTAAAGCACTATTGTAATCATCTAAGTACGGTGGTTTAGTCGAATATGCTTACCTCAGTCGGTCGCCACGAACAGGCGTTACAATTCGAAACGGTAGAAATTCAACGAATGATTAAGCGAACGAGTGACAAATTTGGTTTCATCATTGAATGGTTATAGGTTAAAGGTAGCGATGTGCATATTTATCCGGATATCCGGATATCCGGTGCCTATCTATAGTTAAAGGTTAAACATTGTCAATGTACTTTTTGATAAATGCATGGGTTTCTGAAACCCTACTTAAGTACTAGTTAGCACTTAAGTATGTGCAAAGTAATTACTTAACCATTTTGTCGTTTTTAAAAGTGTACTTTAGTTAAGTAAATACTTAAGTCGCCGACTAAATCTGAACGATTAAAAATTTACCGCTTTGGTATGCTAACCTTGGTTTAACTGAAATTATATACTCTTGGTACCTAATTAATATAAATCAAAACAATTACTTTTTGTTATGACAACCGCTCACATTTGTCGTTTACCGGTTTTGTTCGAAAAGTTAAGCATTTACTTAAGACATTGACTTAAGTAATTACACTTAAGTATAACTTAAGTAATTGCTTAAGTAAGATTTTAGAAACCCAGCCAATATTTTTGACCAGAATTGTCAAAAAAATATTCTCACTCTCTACGCTCGCTCGAATTAAAGCTAAACTTAAATCTTCACAAAATATTATATCGTGGCTTCTAATTTGACTCAAAAGGTGGTCAATGTATTTGTACCTAAACCAGACAAATATTATTTTTCGTAAACTTTAAACAAAGCTAATTTTCATACGAAAATGTCAGCCAAATCTACCGGTATAGTTTTAACGAAGGATTGCGGTCTGGCAAAATAGTTAGCTTAGTTTTGCAATGTTTTTTGCTTAAAACCAGCAAATTTGGCAACTAGCATAGAGCAAAAAGCTGTTTTTATATGTATTCTTTTACCCAAATTCATAGATTTTATGCAAAAATCTATGCTTGGACGTTCACTAACTCAAGTAGTAGTGAACCGAAAAACAGGCGTTGAACGACAAATTTACCGCAAAAATGTTGTAAAAAAGATAATTTCTATGTTAGAAATAGTGTGAAAATACAAAACGAAATTCGTGTCTTGAAGAAAAACGTACATTGTCGCTAAAAATAGAGCTTTCACACGTTCAAACCGTGCTTATTCAGGTATTAAGCGACAATTCGTCGCCCGACAATTTGTAATTCGAAATTTCATCGACTCGACAGTTTGTCGTTCATGATTATGCTTCGGCTTAGGATTGCACTTTCGATTATGATTTGATTTATTTATACTGTAGCGACCCGAATACGACGGGGAACTGGTATTTATTTAGCCTGTTCACAGCGTTCCCCCCATGATATTCGGTCATGGACTGTTATTTATTTTTAACTCGCCATCCGCTCCGCCGCCTTTCAATTGTTACTGTCGGTATAGCAACTATCCGGTGAATCAAACGGTTATTTGTCTTGAATCAAAAACTTGAGCGATAATATAAGGTTATACTTAGCAATGTAGCTTCAAAACTCAAGTATACTTTAAACTTTCAAATTCAACTGTATTTGGTCCTGTAGTCATTTATGCACTACAATTAAGAACAATTGACGACTATAATTAGGGTTTAGGGACTCTATTTGCTGACGGACTCTTATTAGGAATACACACTCCTAGTGATTGGGACTCATAATAAGAATTCCCCCTCTTATTACCCCCTCTTATTCGCGTCACTACAATAGGCTATACCATACTGTTAGACGACAAATTATCGGGCGACGAATTGTCGTAGATTTGTTTACTCAACACCAATTCGCTATACAAGTGATTCAGTTTAAAGTTTCTCCGTTCATCAAAAATCCATCTTAAAAGATCTTGCCAAAAAATGTTCTGAAAGAAACCTTTTTGAATTTAATTGGCTGCCGCAACCAGCGAATCAAGTTCGCAGCGGTTGCTTATATTAATAACCCGAAAAAATTTTGTACATTTAAATTCGGCAAATTTAAAATCCAATTAAAAATTTCGCAAATTTAAATCAAGCGAAACGTGCCGTCTATACCTTGAAATATAGGCGGACTGGCTAATTTTTTTTCTCAAATCTTAAGGGACACCCGCTACGTGCGTAGGCTATGCTGTACGCTTTATTTTTATATCATAATTATTATCTGTCTGTGTTTTGGCTGATAAAAACGAAAACACTACGAAGATCTGAAGTCAATTTTAATCTAATTTTGCTTTTAGCTTTTTTATCAAAAGTCTATGATCTTTGCCTTTAGGCTACAAAACTGCATAATAGGATCTGTTACTTATTCGGCGACAGCTAAGAAGCAATGAACGATAAAGTTTGCAATTTAAAACACGGAATGATGATCTTAAATCTTAGCTTCAAATAGTCGTCGCATCCAGTGCCAAGGTCCCTATGTTTAAGGTGACCCCACCGTCAGGTGCAAAGGTTGTAATGAAGTTAAGTCTTGATACGGGTATTTAAAATTTAGTCTATTTTAAAGCTTTTTAAAAGTATACTTAATAGATTATGGTTATAGACTTGTAACATTTGCAAAAACCTTATTGGCTGGGTTTCCGAAATCTTACTTAAGTATTTACTTTAAGTTATAATTAAGTAATAAGTCGATACTTAACTTTTCGAACAATAACAGAAAACGCAAAGTACGAGCAATTGTCATATTAACAAGAATGTAATGGTTTTGCTTTATATTAAGGAGGCGCTGTGAGTCTACAATTTCAGTTAGACCAAGGTTAGTATGTCTGGACTGTTAAACAGTAATATATCCAATTTAGCGATTTAAGTATTTACTTTATTAATTAAGCTTTTAAAAATGGTTTAGTAATTACTTGGCACGTACATAAGTACTAAGTTGTACGTAAATATGGTTTTAGAAACCCAGCCATTATCGCTTTAACCTCTACTTACGCTTTGGACAGTAGCATTTCCATTGCGAATGCACATCAAAAGACTCAAACCAGTACAATGTTACTTACAATGATTGATATCTGGCAAAGTGAGTTAGCTTAACAAACCTAACTCTGGATCGTAGAGGCGGTTTGTATGGGGCGCACAAAACGGGGTGCCGCCTTTTTAGGGGTATACCCTCTATCACGGCGAAAATTTTTTCGACAGCTCTAAAGCAATTTTATACTAAAAAGACATTTTTACCCCCTAACAAATCTTCTCGCTTCCCGTCTACTAGAAATTCCTGAATGCGGGGTTGATCTTGGTATGATTAATTAATTAAAAACATTTTAGTGTTTTTTACAAGACAAATAACTCGTATTACCCTGTCTAAAAGGTAACGATGTACCTACTGCTATACGAGAAATGCTCAAAAAAATCGATATTAAAGCTTAAAACACAAATCAACAGATTGGGACAACCACATATGACGGGATTGGCTTTTAAGAATTAAGGACACCGGTACGGTTTCAATTATATGGCTTCGGGCCAATGTAAAGAACATGGACGGAACAGTATTATAACCTTATTCCAAAGCCTAAGCCTAAGCCTAAGCCAATTAAAAAAAATTAGTCTAAAGCTTAAGCTCACTCTATTCTAGTCCCACAGAAACACGTTCCGCCCCTGATCTTTACATGAGCCGGGCTTCGAACAACAGCGTTCCCATTAAAACATAGCAATTTGAAGTATATATGCAGAATGCAAATCGTATTTGAGTTTATTTTTAAATTCTAATTTTCTAAATATTAAAGGTCCCTGAACCCCTTCAGTAATTTTTTTCGCTAGGACAACAATAAAACGGGACAGGTATGTTTCGGACAAATTGGTAATCGGGACAGCTGCAAATTTTTGCTAGGAAAACGGTACAATGGACACAAATCAAATTCTTTTCATATTGTTCAAAGTTTGTTAGATTGAGCGAGGCGAACGAAAATTTTTGTAGTTAGGGCTGCATCGCCTGTCACTCCCCTCTGTACCTACATGCGGCCTTGGAACTCGCTAGCTGAGTTAATCAAGCAACTGTTTAGAATTTACAGTGTAATTGAAAATTAGACACATTAAATTAAACGGGTGGAAACAATAATTGATCCGAAAATACATAGCTACTCCATCGCTGGAGTGCCATATCCTCAGTCGAAGATGAAATAATTCATTGCAAACTGCGAAAAAATAGATTTTACACGGAAGTTTTAAGCCAAAAACTACTGAAAGCAGTTGCGCCCATATCGGCGGTCTATTCTATACAGCCAAACTCTTCTCAGAGTTAATTGTAAAAAGTAATTTGCTTTACCACAATATAATTCAAATTATAATTGTGTACTTTTTAGAAAAAATAGCTAATTTGATCACAAACCGAGAGCGCAGCCAGGAAATATTTTTGTGGGGTAAGGGGTATATTTATAATAATATTGACAGTGAATTTGTTAGCCAGCAATTGTAATATGAATATCCCAAAACTTGTAAAAAGTGATATTTTTTCGTAACTTTGGAAATTTCGGCGGTTTAGGTTTGAAAATAGTTACTCTTATAGCGTAATATTATACATTTGGAGTGTAAGTCTATTTTTATTTTGGCCATCATCTTTCCATTAACAGATATGGCCAGTGTAAAGAATAGGGGTGCAACAGTTTTTTATAAGCATATTCCTATGCCTAAACCTAAGCCTACCACAAGAATGAGCATATTCCTAAGCTTAAGCCTAAGCGTAAGCCTATCCAAACTAAAATTCGTCTAGAGCTTAAGCTTACTCTTGACTAGTCCCACGGAAAAACGTTCCGCAACTGATCTTTACATGGGCCACAGATATAAAATTTTATAAATTTATTAAAGGGGGTTCACGGACGGCTGCATATTCCCTCCTTTACGATTTTGCCTCGGTTTTATGCGCGTTTTAGGTCTTGGCAAACAACCCAATTATGTAAGTTTATAGGTTCTGAATTGCTATATGTTCTCTATAGCGACGTTATCGGCAAATCCCTAAATTCACAGTATCTCTGGTATTAGAATTGAGAAGAGGCCCGCAACTACGGGTGTGCACTGCTTCCTCGCAATAGCTTCACTCCCTTGGAAGAAAATATTTCCCAGAACATTAAACAATTCTATTAAAATGGCAAATTTTTCTTCATCCAGAGGGGGGTGGCAGGGGGCGTACGCCCCGGCCCGTCAGAAATTTTTTGTGTTAAAATGGTAACGTCCCTAACTTACAATTTTTCCCTTCAAAATTTTTTTGTAAAAAACAATTTTTCCCGCAGATTTTTTTGTGATAAAATCGTGAGGTCACAACTTTAAAAATTTGTCGTCAAAAAATTTTGTGTTTCATAACAATTGCTAGCCCGCCCGCCTCGTCAAAATTTTTTCGATCCGTCTCTATGGCGGACGGATGTTCTGACCGTAACTGTGACAATGTAAAAATAGTTAACCCTTTAAGTGCAAAAAATACTCTCATGAATTCGCTATTTTTAACTTCACAAACTGCTAAAGTTGTGAACACTCAGACTCACACGCTTGCTTTATGACCAAGTTTCAAATTTCATTAACAAAACTTTTAGCTATTGCACCGGGTATATTTTAAGAGGACCAATTTTAGCTTTAGGGAAATATGTTAAAGTTTTATTTCTCCATCTGCGACTTTTCCCATAAAAGTTAAGAAATAAAATTGTGTATTTTTTTCCAAATATCCAGACACAACAGCTCACAAAGTGGTTACTTCCGAGTGACTATTTTGTCATCGGGGCATAACTTTATAGCAAACTCTAGTAAATGATTTTCGAAGTGTTCGCATTAATTTTTATTTTGAGCAAATTCACGGCTTAAATATTTGAAATTAAAAATTGAAAAGCTTTTATTTTCTACGAAAGCAAAAAAATATCACTCAAAGTGTTTATTTCGACAGATTAATTACCAAAATTGCCAGAATTGTGATCCACCGATTCTGCTGTAGGTGTACCTACTGAAACTAGCGGATGCAGAGAGAGCCAGGGAGGCATACACCTTTTTCCATCAGAAATTTTTTGTGATGAAATGGTAATGTCCCTCCTACCTTACAATTTTTTACCCTCAAAAATTTTTTTGTAAGAAAATATAATTTTTCCCTCGAAAATTTTTGTGATACAACGATAACGTCCGTCCCAATCTTACATTTTTTTCTCAGAAAATTTCTTGGGGTTGAAACGATAAGCTTACCTTCCAATTTTTCGCCGCCAATAGCATATATAGCATACAGTAAAAATCACGTTTTACACTTTTTATTTCAGTCGAAGACAACACATCAGGTTGAACCTTACGTGTCGTTCCGGTGTGTGCTTTATTTGCAGTCCCATATACACAAACGAATGTTTATTTTTAAATTAATTTGACCAATAGGGACTCGACTTAGAGCTTGAGTATTGCGGAGAGCGTCGAAAAACATTCAATGTCCGTGAGAATAAATGGCAAGAAGTGCCATATACACAACCAGATAGTGTGAAGGGGCTAATATTATGACTACTTACGTTTCGTCACGGAAGGAACCTAACCCGTAGCTAGCAACGGGCATAGTAACAGGAGTTTTCGTTAGACTTACGAGCAAGGTTGAAAATTTTCTATACAGAATATTTCTTGGCTCACAAATTGTAAAGAGTTTCGATTTATCAGACTCAAATAAACGCCGTCCACTCATACTAATTCTTGCCAATTGGTATCATATCAGAAATGCCAAATTTTTTGACAACCCAATATATATTTTCCCGTCGAATTATTGCAGAATAAACGAATTTTTTGCCGGCTTAAATAAGCTATGCAGGAGGTATTGCCTCAGTCGAGCAATTTGCAGCAATTTGTGCAATAAATAATGAACAGCTAATAAGCTCAAGTGCGCAATAAATTGAACGTTTCCAATTCGAAGCTAACCTAATTATCGGACTTGAAAGATATGGATGTTTTTTCGCTTTCCTCTCTTATGGAGAAATTACGAATAATTAGTATGTGGGAGGTTATACCCGTATATATATATATATATACTAGGTAAAAGTGCCCCAGAAGGGACAGATTGTGATATGTTTCGCTAGAAGCATGTAGAAGAGTTTAAACAAGGGTTAGTTAGACCATAGATCAGTAAGGAATGCTTATAATATTAGCTCCATAACTTCTATGAAATTAGTTGTCATCTATATCTTTCACGGCTGTCTTTCAGTGTTAACACGCTTGCGGTCAGTGAAACAAGAAACATATGGGCCCAGCGGACATCACCTATCAGCTTAATTTTAGCGTTTGTTGGGTTTTACATTGTTCAGTTTATAAGTGATCTAATCTAGCATTCTTCATTGGAAGAGGATATTTTTTGAGTTTTAAAATATTATGTTTCTAAAACTTGATTAGTAAATATTTCAATATTGCAAGATTACAAATTGCATCTGTTGATTATCGAATAAAAAGTGTCACGCATACGTGCTCGACTATTTTAGCTATCTTTACCATGACAATTTGATGATTTGAAGTCGAGAAACTTTTCCAAATTGTGTTCTGTGCCGTGACATATTTAAGCTATTTATCTAGAAAATACAATTCATACGTTGCGAAATATTTCAAAGAACATGTTCTGCTGGCGCTCAATTGAGATGAAAACCCATAGTGCCAATTTATAGCTTAACAGATGAAAGTTCGTTGGGCCCATATGTTTCTTGTTTCACTGACCGCAAGCGTGTTAACACTGAAAGACAGCCATCAAAGATATAGATGATACCTGATTTCATAGAAGATACGGAGCTAATATTAAAAGCATTACCTACTGATCTATGGTCTAACTAACCCTTGTTTAAACTCTTTTACATGCTTCTAGCGAAACATATCACCATCTGTTCCTTCTAGGGGAACTTTTACCTAGTTTCTTTCTTTTACATGGGATACGGTGAGGTTTTATGCTAAGACTACTCCTAAGCGTACACCTAAGCCTAAACAAACTATAACTCTAAAGCGTACACTTGCTCCATTGCAATCCACCAACAAGCAGCCAGTTCTAAGCTATAATGCATGGGAGGTTATTACAAAATATTAGTGTCTTAGTTCGCAATTTCAGTAGAACAAACATCGCAGGGACACTTAATCTATTGCACGGTGTGATTAGCATTACACAATAATATCGACTAGCTATGGTAATTACATACTTGTAATACAATTTTTTCGAAAAATTACAATATATATATAATATATGTATGTATGTATTTCTTACGAATGAAAAAGTCACATTTCCACATGCACCAAACCTATGAGAGAGTAGAAGAGATGTTATATATCTCGCGAATTTTTAGAAAGACAATAAAAACACTTTTGTAGGCTTTAGAATGATTTGATGAATCTTAAAGGTCAAACAAATTATCTTACTCGCAACACTCAGATCCGTAATTAGATCACTTTGCTAGGGGTGTACAAACGTAATTTAGGACTAATTTTGAACGTAAAAATGACAGAATTTCCTTTAATATTTCTACAACGGAAACGAAAACGAAAACAGACACCGAAACGGAAACGTATATCCGGTAACACCCTGCTCTGTACGTTTCAGGGTATTGCGACAGCAGAATTTGAGTGTTCTGAAAACACGTATTTCTTAAGCTTTACAGTGGCTGCCTTGTAGCATCTGATCGAAATACCAAAACTAACAAATTTCTAAATCAAATATTATTCTAATAGTAAACTATATATTAATTTAAATTGAAAATTAAATTCTGAAAATTTTCAAACTGTAATGGCCGTCAAACATCTGTTTATTGTACGCATTTTGTTGCTGCAAATTTAAAGAAATAGAAATTAGATTAAGGAGTTTCGTACGAATTATTCGCTACTGCCAGTTGGTCATAATGAACAGACACATCGCAGCCAAAAGAGCGGTTTTAGATTCTACACTTTTTAAAGTGCGGGCTAATGTAAAGAACAGGGACGGAACAGAATAACGAGCATAGTCCTTAGCCTAAGCCTAAGCCTAAGCCTAATCCTAATCGAAAGAATGAGCATATTCCTAAGCCTAGGCCTAAGCCTTGCCAAGCAAAAAATAGCCAAAAGCTTAAGCTTACTCTTTTCTAATCCCACAAAAACCGTTCCGCCCCTGTTCTTTACATGGGCCAAAGTGCTGAAATTCAAACGTTTAATTTTGCACCATTTCGTATTTGCTGATCATATATTTTAAGCCCAAATCAATAATGCAAATTATGATAAAGCAATCATGGTGTTCACTCACCGGCTGATATATGTTTGGACGTACATTAAATTAATTTGAAATTATCGATTCCAGTGAAAAAATTTTTAAATTTTATCATTTGTCCGCAAATTTAGCAATAATGAGACAAATTTATATATTGATTGGCTAAGAACAGGAGCTCTGCAAGGAGAGCGATAGTGGGAATATATCCATTGTTCAGTAATTTCTAGAATAATCAAAAAAGCTTAGGGAACGATCTATCGTAACCACAGAGAGTATTAAGTGGCCGCTGAAATTAAAAACAACACACGTATGCTAGAATAAATACCTTTTGGATCCTGAAATCAGCAACAAAAAGATTTCTTCTGCACAGGCAATACTCGCTAATGATTCTGGGGTAGGCAGTTATAAACCGGAAGCCCCATGTATTGTTCAGAAGCAGGCTGACTTTCGTGAAACTGTTTTATGGAGTAAGCTTAAGCTTTGGGCCAATTTTTTGGTTAGCCTTAAGCTTAGGCTCAAGTGTAAGGCCCTTACATTTAGGATTAAGCTTAGACTTTGGAATATGGACAAAAGTAAGAACAGAGGCTGAACAGTGTTATAAACATATTCCTAAGCCCAAGTCTAAGCCTAAGTGTAATAATGAGTTTATTTCTAAGTCTAAGCGTCAGACTAAGCCTAAACAAAGCAATAAAATTATTCTAAAGTTTAAGCTTTACTCTTTTCTAGTCCCACAGAATAACGTTCCGCACCTGATCTTTACAAGGGCCGGAATATGCTTATACTACTGTTCCGGCCCTGATCTATATTGATCACAGGAAACAAACAATGTTTCAAGTATACGCGATATATATAAATAACTAAAAATGATATGTAATATTTAAAGAATTGGGTTAAGCCATTCGTTTACTCTAGTGGATGTCTGCAACTGGAACAGTAGCAGTGTCATGGCCAGTGGCGGATCAAGAAATTTCTGACGGGGCGCGCGAGAAAAAAGACGCTATTTCGTAGCACAAAATAAAAAGTTGTAACGGTGGCATCTTATGATTTTTAAAAATATTTTGACCCGGGTGCCCCCCTTGAGCGAAGCGAGCGAGAAATCAGACGTTGTTTTTGCGGCACAAAAGTAAAAAAATGTCAAAGGTACAGACCACACCATTTTATTATTAAAAATTTTCCAATAAGAAGTGCCTTCATCATTTTCCGTGGATTCGCAGCTGGTCAGGACACAACAGACGATCCGGCTCCGACAGAAATTTCAGCTTTGGCTCCAATAAAACCTTTGCTGAGAGGTTCAGGCAATATTTGTAGTGAAATGTTTGACAGCTTCCATTGTCCAGATTTATATATCACATATATGATATATATGTATGTGTGGGCGTGTGTGTGTCTAGTTAGGGCTGCGCTATACTTGACGTCCGTCGCCGTTCGTCGCCGTGCGTCATCCGTACGGCGTCGTCCGCAGCCATACGTAATCGTACGTCAGTTATTTGCGTGCGATACCGCAAGCTGACGGACGACACAGCACGGTGACGGATGGCGCCGCACGGTGACGGATGGCGGCGCACGGTGACGGATGGCGCCGCACGGTGACGGATGGCGCCGCACGGTGACGGATGGCGCCGCACGGTGACGGATGGCGCCGCACGGTGACGGATGGCGCCGCACGGTGACGGATGGCGCCGCACGGTGACGGATGGCGCCGCACGGTGACGGATGGCGCCGCACGGTGACGGATGGCGCCGCACGGTGACGGATGGCGCCGCACGGTGACGGATGGCGCCGCACGGTGACGGATGGCGCCTCACGGTGACGGATGGCGCCGCACGGTGACGGATGGCGCCGGGCGGTGACGGTTGGCGCCGCACGGTGACGGATGGCGCCGCACGGTGACGGATGGCGCCGCACGGTGACGGATGGCGCCGCACGGTGACGGATGGCGCCGCACGGTGACGGATGGCGCCGCACGGTGACGGATGGCGCCGCACGGTGACGGATGGCGCCGCACGGTGACGGATGGCGCCGCACGGTGACGGATGGCGCCGCACGGTGACGGATGGCGCCGCACGGTGACGGATGGGCCGCACGGTGACGGATGGCGCCGCACGGTGACTGACGGCGCCGTACGGGTGACGGACGGCGCCGTACGGGTGACGGACGGCAGCGCACGTCAACAAAAGTATTTTGAAAATAGACGTACAATTCAAATAAAAATTTCGAAGAAAACGTTTCTTGTATTACAAAACTGAAAAACTTATCTAAAAACCGCTGATATCCTAAAAATGATGGCTTTTGAGCCCTAGAACCAACTCCTAGTAAAACTGTACTTGAGTCTACTTCACGATGCTCAAATGTGTTCGATTGAATACAGTGCAATGTTATTAGAACATCATTGAGGTGCACATTACTAAAGTACTTTTAGAAGCAGATATTTAATATGAATACCAAAATAAAGCATATTCTCAGACCTTAGCCATTTATTCTAAATAGCATTTTTAGTTATTAATAGACAAAATGCGTTCAATATTTAGTTGTCTCTTTTAACGACCTTCAACTGTTTATGTACGTTTTTCCGTCACATTGAGATCAATTGTAGACTTTGGTCTCGAGTTTAGGTTTAGGCTTCGGTTAGGAAGCGGCTTAGCGATACCTAAAGTCTATTAGTATTAACAAATTCAAAATTCTGAGTTGTGAAAGTTTTTAACTCACAAAACTCAGGCTTCTGAGCGGATTCAACTCATTCAGAGTTAAAATCAACTCACTGCAATTTACAATATATACCACGTTCTAATTAAAGTCCTATGTAGAGATCAGGGGCGGAACGTTTTTCTGTGGGACTGCAGTAGAGTAAGTTTAAGATTTAGACTAATTTTTTTGCTTCGTTTATTCTTAGGCTTAAGCTTAGGTTTAGCTGGGCTCAGGGGTATGCTTAGAACTCTGCCCCGCCCCTCCTTTTTCTTCGCCCGCAACGCCAAAGGAGATAAAAAACCTTTTGTTTTTTATATGAGAAAGCTTTAAATTCACATACTGTTAATTTAAAATGGGTTCATATCTAACTAGCTTGACAGGGAAACATGGCAGCTTAATATTTGTACTTGAAAGCGGTTTTCATCAAAAAACCTCCCCGAGATACAATCGTCTCAAATTACGCCTAGCCTGCCTCGGCAGATGCAGCTAGCGGGCGTACCCGTAGCCAAGGGTGTCGCAGCCAGGGGGGGAGGGGCAAAGCCCTCCCTGGAGAACTTTTGGGCCCCCTAAAAGATTTTCAATCTTGCTTGTAAGTCATTGAAAACCCTTTGAATGCCCCTTCTAAAAACGTTTGGCCCCGTTAGCAAGGTGAACTGGCTACACGACTGCTAGCAAGATGGTAAACGTTGACAGAATTGGACAGGGATGTGTACCCACTTGAAATTTCTAATAGACGATTAAAACACACTTTTACAGTGTTTAAGGTAACCTGGTGTGCTCTAGACAATAGAAACTATCTCGCTTGCGACGCTGCGCTCGACAAAACTTTAAATTATACGCATACTTATCCTGTTGAAATAACAAAGTCCCGCATGGCAACGCTGCCTGATAAGTAGTTCGCAATTTGGGTTTGTAACTATCTCAGCGGAAGCAGTTTTGTCAAAATGGTCGGCCAATGTAAACAACAGGGACGGAACAGTATTATTAGCATATTGCTAAACTTAGGCTTAAGCCTAAGCGTAAGAATGAGCATATTCCTAAGCCTAAGCCTAAAGCGTAAGAATGAGCATATTCCTAAGCCTAGGCCTAAGCCTAAGCCTAAGCCAAGCGAAAGAATTAGTCTGAAGCTTAAACTTACTCTATTGCAGTCCCACAGAAAAACGTTCCGCCCCTGATCTTTACATGGGCCAAAGTCAAATATTGCCAGCCAACAGGCAAGCAATGGCAGAAATACTTAAACTTCTGCAACAAAACGGCCACACCATTCGGATCAGTTTCTGTCTGTATATACTTCGGGATCATACGAAATTCCGCGATTGTATGTTTTTGGGTCCCCTGTTAAAGTTTGCGTTGGCTACGGGCGTGAAGGATTGACCATTTTAGAACCAAATGTTTAATACCTCTGTCGGCATATCTGATGCTGGATGACGTGAACGTTGGTGCTATGTTGGTTTTCTTTTAAAAAATTTGGGGCTATGCTTACTCATGTAATATCCGTTGTAGTAAATGGTTTTAGACCAATAACTCAATAAAAATAATTGCTTAAAACAACGCCCATATGTCAAAATTATGCAGTATTGATTTTTGGCTCAACTGGATGAAAAAGTTGATGCGAGACCGCGGTCAGAGTATCCCACCCCACGCCAAATAGGCATATTTTATGATCCATGAATCTTAAGAGCGAACATTAAAACGGGTTGCAATATTGCAGAAAACTCCTGACCAAAGCAAACGATAAGCAAATTAAAAGCGTAATAAAACACGCGATGCTTGAAATGAATTGCGCCGAAAACAAGAAAATTAACGAAATTACTTTGCGGACGGGTTTTGCTGGGAACCATGTAAAACGGTAGACGTCGCAGCTCCCAGTTGGTTCGAAAGTCGTTGAGGGGTACAAGCCCCATATCTTCCTAAAATGCGAGCCAGGAGACAATTTGTTTGACTTCAATGATCCAGAAGGCTATGTTAAAACCTGTAAAGAGGATGATTTCTTACTTTAACCTTCAGGAATCCTGCGGAATGTTCTATGTGATTTCTTAGTATATATTGAACATTTAGAAGTTCCTGTCTACTAGTAAACGTAGTTGCACGCATGTCCAACTTTCGTAATACGGTAAGTTTGGAATATGTTCCACATATTTGTTTCTAAAAGTAGACGAAGCCTATTGAAACCGTCACAAAGACCATATTGGCGCTGTAATGTTTTCATTCTGTATATATGTATAGAATTGCGTTAATCATATGAACACGATAGTGTTCATATATATGATTCGCGCATCTCAAGCGCGTATTTTCAGTTTAGTTCGCATGTTGGTGCTCAAGTAATATCAGACCGGTATCGTTTAAATTTTGTACACTGGTATCCTGGTACGTAGGGAATATTTGTGCCAAAGGATTTTGCAAACCAGTGTGGTCTTCAATAGTTACGGTCAAAAAACTCCTTACAGAAAGTGCACGAAATTTTTCATTTTGGTTCAACAGTTTTTACACGTTAGCTATGTAATTTTACGATTATAACTTTCACCACTTTATAGAGCTTACGGTTGGTTTCACCCCAACGGTTGGTTTCACCCCAACGGTTGGTTTACCCCCAACGGTTGGTTTCACCCCAACGGGTGGTTTCACCCCAACGGTTGGTTTCACCCCAACGGTTGGTTTCACCCCAACGGTTGGTTTCACCCCAACGGTTGGTTTCACCCCAACGGTTGGTTTTGCCCCAACGGTTGGTTTTGCCCCAACGGTTGGTTTTGCCCCAATGGTTGGTTTCACCCCAACGGTTGGTTTCACCCCAACAGTCGGTTTCTCCCCAACGGTTGGTTTCACCTCAACGGTTGGTTTTGCCCCAACGGTTGGTTTTGCCCCAACGGTTGGTTTCACCCCAACGGTTGGTTTCACACCAACAGTCGGTTTCTCCCCAACGGTTGGTTTCACCTCAACGGTTGGTTTCACCCCAACGATTGGTTTCACCCCAACGGTTGGTTTCACCCCAACGGTTGGTTTTGACCCAACGGTTGGTTTTGCCCCAACGGTTGGTTTCACCCCAACGGTTGGTTTCACCCCAACAGTCGGTTTCTCCCCAACGGTTGGTTTCACCTCAACGGTTGGTTTTGCCCCAACGGTTGGTTTTGCCCCAACGGTTGGTTTCACCCCAACGGTTGGTTTCACCCCAACGGTTGGTTTCGCCCCAACGGTTGGTTTTGCCCCAACGGTTGGTTTCAAGCTGAACGGTTGGTTTCACCCCAACGGTTGGCTTCACCCCACCGGATGGTTTCACCCCAACGGAAGGGTTCACCCCAACAGTCGGTTTCACCCCAACGGTTGGTTTGACCCCAACGGTTGGTTTCACCCCAACGGTTGGTTTCACCCCAACGGTAGGTATCACACCAACAGTCGGTTTCACCCCCAACGGTTAGCTTTACCCCAACGGTTGGTTTCACCCCGGTTGGTTTCACGGTCCTACGGTTGGTTTCACCCCAACGGTTGGTCTTTTTTTTCAGGCTACGGTTGGATTCACCTCAACGGTTGGTTTCACACCAACGGTTGGTTTTACCCCAACGGTGGGCTTCACCCCAAAGGTTGGTTTCACCCCAATGGTTGGTTTCACCTCAACGGTTGGTTTCACCCTAACAGTAGGTTTCACCCCAACGGTTGGTTTCACCCCAACGGTTCGTTTTACCCCAACGGTTGGTTTCACCCCAGCGAGCGGGTTTGCCCCCAACGGTTGGTTTCACCGGGGGGGGTGTTTCCGGTTCAACGGTTGGCTTCACCTCGACGGTTGGCTTCACCCCAACGGTTGGTTTCATCCCAACGGTCGGTTTCACTCCAACGGTTGGTTTCACTCCAACAGTTGGTTTCGCCCCAACGGTTGGTTTCACGTCAACGGTTCGTTTCACCTCAACGGTTGGCTTCACGTCAACGGTTGGTTTCACTCCAACGATTGGTTTCACCCCAACGATTGGTTTAATCCTAACGGTTGGTTTCAGCCAAATGGTTGGTTTTAACCCAACGGTTGACCGCAACGGTTGGATTCACCTCAACGGTTGGTTTCACTCTAACGGTCGGTTTTACCCCAACGGTTGGTTTCACCCCAACGATTGGTTTCACCCCAACGATTCGTTTCACCCTAACCATTGGTTTCACCCCAACGGTCGGTTTCATCCCAACGGTCGGTTTCACCCCAGCGGTCGTTTCACCCCAACGGTTGGTTTGACCATAACGGTTGGTTACAACCCAACGGTTGGTTTCAGCCCAACGGTTGATTTCACCCAACGGTTGATTTCACCCCAACGGTTGGTTTCACCCCAACGATTGGTTTCACCCCAACGGTTTGTTTTTCCTCAACGGTTGGTTTCACCCCAACGGTTGGTTTCACCCCAACGGTTGGTTTCACCCCAACGGTCGGTTTCATCCCAACGGTTGGTTTCACTCCAACGGTTGGTTTCACCCCAACGGTTGGTTTCACCCCATCGGTTGGTTTCACGTCAACGGTTCGTTTCACCTCAACGGTTGGCTTCACGTCAACGGTTGGTTTCACTCCAACGATTGGTTTCACCCCAACGATTGGTTTAATCCTAACGGTTGGTTTCAGCCAAATGGTTGGTTTTAACCCAACGGTTGACCGCAACGGTTGGATTCACCTCAACGGTTGGTTTCACTCTAACGGTTGGTTTTACCCCAACGGTTGGTTTCACCCCAACGATTGGTTTCACCCCAACGATTCGTTTCACCCTAACCATTGGTTTCACCCCAACGGTCGGTTTCATCCCAACGGTCGGTTTCACCTCAGCGGTCGTTTCACCCCAACGGTTGGTTTGACCATAACGGTTGGTTACAACCCAACGGTTGGTTTCAGCCCAACGGTTGATTTCACCCAACGGTTAATTTCACCCCAACGGTTGGTTTCACCCCAACGATTGGTTTCACCCCAACGGTTTGTTTTTCCTCAACGGTTGGTTTCACCCCAACGGTTGGTTTCACCCCAACGGTCGGTTTCATCCCAACGGTTGGTTTCACTCCAATGGTTGGTTTCACCCCAACGTTGGTCCCACCCCAACGGTTGGTTTCGCCCCAACGGTTGGTTTCACGTCAACGGTTCGTTTCACCTCAACGGTTGGCTTCACGTCAACGGTTGGTTTCACTCCAACGATTGGTTTCACCCCAACGATTGGTTTAATCCTAACGGTTGGTTTCAGCCAAATGGTTGGTTTTAACCCAACGGTTGACCGCAACGGTTGGATTCACCTCAACGGTTGGTTTCACTCTAACGGTTGGTTTTACCCCAACGGTTGGTTTCACCCCAACGATTGGTTTCACCCCAACGATTCGTTTCACCCTAACCATTGGTTTCACCCCAACGGTCGGTTTCATCCCAACGGTCGGTTTCACCCCAGCGGTCGTTTCACCCCAACGGTTGGCGACCAAAACGGTTGGTTACAACCCAACGGTTGGTTTCAGCCCACGGGTTGATTTCACCCAACGGTTGTTTTCACCCCAACGGTTGGTTTCACCCCAACGATTGGTTTCACCCCAACGGTTTGTTTTTCCTCAACGGTTGGTTTCACCCCAACGGTCGGTTTCAACCCAACGGTTGGTTTCACTCCAATGGTTGGTTTCACCCCAACGTTGGGTTGAACCCAAAGGTTGGTTTAGCCCCAAAGGTTGGTTTCGC